>AP025056.1:266428-448912 GCA_036186865.1 Eustoma russellianum
TAGCCTAAGAAAAGAAAATCAGTGATGAGAAAGGAGCAAGTGGATATTGAAGAAAAGATACGTAGGAGGATGAAAAAGGAAGCAAGTGGAGTAGGAGCGAACGTGGAGGTAGGAAACTAAAGAGAATAGTACTATAATTAAGCTAGTGTCTAGTTCTGAATGCTTTATTCTCTTTTGAGTCACTTTAATGGTTGCAAGCAGCCTATTTGAACAAGAGCTTCTCTTATTTGAACACGGAAAATCACAGCTGATGAAACATAAGACTCAGTCATCTTGATGTCCCAGCTTCAATACACTCAAAACACTATTTTTATACATATTGTCGAGATATGCCCCACCTATTTTATAGATGAGGCGAATTGATTCAGTAGATCCGGTTAAACGTCTAAGTTTCTCAATGTGTGGGCTCAACACTCTGATTTTCTCAAGGTTGTTCAGGCGCGTCAACCACTGCCCTCAGGTTACAAAGCCGAAATGGTTTTCGGAAAGAGGAACCTCCAATTAAACCTGAGAAACTCTAATTAGCGCTGGTTCCAGCTGAGTTTAAGGTGCTCTGGTGGGATCTTCACGGACATAAAAGATTGTAGTCAGTTTGACAATTATCGAGTGACATTGATTTTTTGGCCTGAGAGCGGTAGTGGGAATTATCCTCCCTGGTCTTCACAATCTTGTTAAAAAGATCGATGAGACACATAATACATTTTTTCTCTTGGCATTTTCAAGCTTCAATTGAAATATCATTGGGTTCAATCGCTTTACTATTTTTTTTTTTTATCATTTTCAAAGTGTTTTATCTCTGACAATCAAATTCTTCTACTACATGTTATGTTTCTATCCTCTTCAGATTTAAGTAACTCGCCTATTACTAGTTCATCTCCCACTAATTCATTAAAAATTTTCTTGAAGTATCTTTTCTATATATTTTATTACCCTTTCCTCTTCTAAAATCTTGCTATCTTCGTCTTTGATGCATTTAACTTGAGTCAAATTTCTTGTATTTCTTTCTTTCGTTCTAGCAATTCTGTACACATCTCTTTCACTTTCTTTTGTGTCCACCGCATATAAAAATCTTCAAACGTGTTTGATTTGTCTTCGCTTATAGCATGTTTAGTTTCTTTCTTAGCAAGCTTATTATTTTTTTTTTCAATTCTCTTGATTCCTGCAAAATTGAAGTGTCTTGTTACTAGTTCTCTTGGTTTTTACTGTGTCTTGCACTTCTTTTTTCGACCACCAAGATTTTTTATTTGCATGTGCTCGACCTTTTGACTGGTCAAGTAAATTTTTTGCTATTTTTTATTACTATACCTTCCACACTTTATTTGCATTATCACTTGAATTTCTTATTACTTCTTTCTTTACTACTATTTTTCTAAAATCTGCTTGCTTAGTTTTTTTTCTCTTCAGATTTCACCATTTTATCTTGGTACCTATATGCCTTTGTTTTCTCAATTTTCTATGTCAGACACGGACACCCAATGCTACAAGACGCTATTGTATTGTCAAACTTTCTCATGGGATCATTTTACAGTTTTTATAATATCTTCTATCAGGTCATGAAATAGTCTATCTGTGATGTACTTGGTCCGCTTTTGAATGTAATCAAGTGTTTTATCTTTCGTTTGGAGAAATATATTAGTCTCTAAAAGGTCATACAGTATTGTGGAATTTAAAATTGATCTTCTTTCATTATTCATATTTCTTAAACCAAATCCATTGTCTATCTCATTGTAATATTTATTTTCTTTACCTATATGTCCATTTTAATCTCATCATTTAAAGATTTTCTCATTTATTGGAATTTCTTTGTATCGTTCAAATTTTATCGGATGTCTCCGAAAGGACATCTATTGGAATTTTATGCATGACGTCTTCTAAATCTTTTCAAAATTGAACTTTTGTAGCCTCTTTTAAACCCACTTGAGAAGCATATACGCTAATAATATTAATTGTTACTTTTCCAAGCACCAACCTAAGGCTATAATTCTATGTCCTTTCCTAATTTGACATACTATTCCGTGTTTTAATGAGACGTCTATAATAACTCCAACTCTATTTCTTGTCTTATTCTTTCATGTGTACCAAAGTTTAAATCCTGAATTGTCTAATATCCTAGCTTTCTCACATATTCACAGTTTCTTGCAAAATAAAATATTTATTTTTTCTCCTTATCATAGTGTCCATTATCTCTATTGTCTTCCCCATTAGAGTTACAATGTTTCATGTTCCTAGTCTAATACTCCTACCTAATCTATTATTTCTTCTCTTAGTATCTAACATACAGCTTCAGGGCTCTTGCTTATTTTTCAATGCGTCCAAATTCTCTAGAAGATGCAGCAGTCCTAGCTCAATTGTCGCCGCATTCGTATCTTGCAACGTGGACCGTTGCTTATTTGACAGTACATTCAAGCCCCCAAATGCAGCGGTCCTTGCCAAAACATTATTTGAACCATTATGTACGCTCTATATGGGAACATCCTAGCATTAGTGCAATTTTTTTGTTTGATCCATAATCATGTTTAGTGACAAAGTTATACATTGGTCGTCAACCTAGCACAACCCTCCTTTGTCCAGGCTTGGGACCGGCAAATCAAAAACTCAACCAGGTGAAATTGTTTCAAGGCAAAAAAAGAGGGGGATGAAGGAAAAAAAGAACCCATTGCCATAGACAAGAAGAACAAAGACTTTGGTTTGGAAATTACCAAATAGTGCTATGTGACATAAACTAGAAAACTGTGTTGATATTTGTTCTCCTTGAATTGGACTAGTTGATGAGCTTTGTTCAATTTGATCATTTGCTAAAACTTGGGCTGCTAATTGAAATTGTGCAGATTTGTCAATTGTCGAATCGCATGATAATGAGTGGTTCTTCTTCTGCCCAAAGGATCGCAAATACCAGAATGGGCAGCGGCAGAACAGAGCTACCGTGAAGGGATACTGGAAGGCCACTGGTAAAGACAGGACCATTGCTTCCAGTAAGGGATGCAAAATTGGAATGAAAAAGACATTGGTGTTTTACACAGGCCGTGCTCCTGATGGCCAGAGGACTAATTGGGTGATACATGAATATCGCCCTACTACTAGGGAGCTAGATGGAACTCATCCTGGACAGGTTTGGTCTTCTCTCCCCTTTCTTTTCCATTTTGACTGTTAAAGGTTCTCAGATTCTTCTGTTCTTGTATCAATGTCTATGAAAAGTTACGTCTTTTATGCTTTTGAATTTCAAGATGCTTGTCCTTAGCACTGGCTTATGTATTTGCCTACCTTTTGCATAATAGACTATTTAGCAGCGTATGTCATTTGGTCAATCCTTACAACAACAACATCAACAACAACCATATACAGTATATCCTAACGACAGCAAAAGCTATCGCTAGGTTCTGGGGAGGATGAGAGATAGGCAAACAATACTAGGTAATGGAAATTCTCTGACACGTTTTTTTTTTTTTGTGCTCTGGGCCTTCAAGATACTTGTCCTTGCAATAATTTATGTGAACTAGCTGAAAGAAACATTTACTTCTCCTAAAATGATCCATCCTCCGTCATAGCCAGAATCCAGAGTAGTTTTATGTATGGAAAACGGCAACATATATTTTAGTGCTAGTCTTCTTCTTTTACCACTATGATATATACTGCATAGTTTTATACATTCTGTGCTCTCTGATTTTTATGTCTGACCCTGTTATATTGTGAGCATTTCTAGCTCAACCTTTAGTCGATTTCGTTATGCAGGGGGGCTTTGTTCTTTGTCGACTATTTAAGAAGCAGGACATTCAGCTGGATGAGACTGCTGAAAATTCCTGTTGTGACGATGTTGAACCAGCTGTTTCTTCTACTACCATAATTAAATCACCTTCTGAAGATGAGCATTCTGAAGCTGTGACCCCAGTGGACCACAAGGCTGAAATGCCACCTGCATCCACAGAGGAGGATCAGGTGTTGGACCCCGTCTTTATGCCAGTCAGTACAAATCTTCTGTGAATATTAAGATTGTAAAATTGTGTTCTCAATTTTTCTACTTGATGAGCTTACTCTCTCTTTTCATTCTTCAGCCAGATCCGGAGTTGGAGAAAGCACTAATTGATCATTGTGAGCCCCTGCCGCAATCTTTGGATTGGAAAATGTTCTCCCCGCTGCATACTCAAGTGCAGATGGAGCTTGGATCATCATATGGTTATAATTTTTCCATGATTGACATCAGAAATGATAATAAGGGCATACCTTTTGAGCATGGAACACACTCTCTGGACATGGATAACTTCTTAAACTCGGTTCTTGTCAACTCGAATGAATTTTCTTTTGAGCCTAGTATCTGTGCACCATCATCTGTTGATTGTGAATTCTCTAGAGACAAGAATAAAATTTGCAAAACTTTTACCAAGGACAGTGAACCTTGCCATGAGATAGGGGCAGAACTACGCCAGAAACAGGTAAAATGGTGATTCCTAGTCGTGGATCTTTTGTATGGACTTTGTTTTTTTTTATTCTAATGAAGGTGTGAGACACTTTGAGTCAAGTAACTCATCACGCAAGCAACTTAAAATCCAAACTCATTTCTCTCCAGTTTTCTCAAAATAAATATTTATTGCTTTGTTCCTTTTCAATGCATCCGTGTGGCAGCTATGGGTAAGTTGATGGTTTAAACCTTATTATGATCATATATGTAGACTAGTTTCACAGTTAATTACAATGAACTAAAATGATGGTTTTAGTCGCTATAACAATCCAATCCCGATAGACATTATTGTCTCTATCTTTCTGATGGCTTGATGGAACTTCATTTGACCATTAAGATATTTTGTGTTACTGGATTTTAAGCTAGGTTCAAATTCTTTATCTGCTATGTGATAAATAATTTTGCTGTGCCTGTGTATTACAGGTTGAAACTGGTTTTCCCGAAAACCAATTTTTGCTTCAAAATATTCAGCGACAGGCTACCTTTCAGGATTATCCTTCTTTACCATGCGCAAATGTGGACCAGTATGATTTTGGTGTCAGAACTGGAAATCTTGAGGGAACTATGCTGATGGATGGAGTTCTTTTTGGAGCTGATGGTTCGGTACCTGTTGTCTTTGGAGATCAGGTCCTTGATCCATCAGAAAGAGGTCAAGTCAGTGACAGCCATGTTGGTACTGGTATTAAACTCAGGTCCCGCCAGATGCAGGATCATCCTGGCCAATCTGATTTTGAAACAGCCTATGGTGCTGCTCCTAGAAGAATGCTTCTGCAGAAGAGCCTTCGAATTGGACCAGTGCAGTGTGGCCTTCCCAAAGGCTCAGTTGGTGACAGTTTGGTCAGTTTACCAACTTTATCTGAAATGTGTTAAATTTCTATAACTGGCTACTGAACTTTTGGGCGTATGTTGCAGAATGAAACAGCTACTGAGAAGAAGACAGGTGATAGTGCTCCCATTACTGCTGAGGAGTTGAACCCATCTGGAGAAATGTGTATGATGACGTGCCTGGAAAATTCTGTGTCAAGTGGGCGGTGTTTAAACTCACTTCCTTACTTGACTAAGGTGTATGTAGTGATTGGTCTGCTCATTCTTCTTATTGGTATCTGGGGATGCTTTAGATTTTAAGTGTAGTGAGGAAAGTTGCTCCGCTCTGTTCGTTTTGTACTTTTGGAAGATGAGGGTTGTTGAGTAGCGGATTCCAGTCTATTTTTCAGTAGATGGCGGAGAGCTTGTGACGTTTGTGCGCTTGGCACTATGAATACAAGGGCCTATAGATTAGAGTAGTTTGTTAGTGTAATTCTGTACATTATTTAATCCAGGCCTTTTATTTACTTGCAGTTACTCTGCCCGCTTGTATCTACTTCTTGATTGACATCTTAATTTTAAATTACATGTCTCCTCTAGTCAGCCATTAAGTTTTTTTATACTAATTGGCTTCTTCAGATTGTATCTGAGAGCGACCATGTTGTAAGCAAAAGTGGTGTCCTCGAACAGAGCTGGCTTGAATTCTCTTTGTTTTCCCTCAACGCTCATTTGTCTTCCTTTTCAGACTTGCGGGGGCATCATGCACGATTATTCCTTGGATTCTCCTCCGGCAGAGTCCTGTCTTTTTGGATTCATGATCAGGGATAACAAAGTACATCATTTGTTATCCTGGAAAGGAAGACTCTTTCTCTTTATGTGAATGTTTTGATCATGAAAACAATCCTTCATTGCCATATCCTTGAGGTATTGGATCCTCAGACCTATAAATCAAAATCATCTGATAATTTTTACTTTTTGTGGGATGACTCATCCGGGCTAAATGAACTCATTGAATCTGACCTCCCTTTTTGAAGACCATGTCCACTAGAAATTGTGCTTATTACTGCATTTACCTGACACTAACTTACACATCGGGGTCATCAATACCTATATTGATGATAAAGTTGGTCTTCTTGGCATCTTTCCTCACACAAAGACTAGTGAAAATCCAAACCCCCATACAATCTAGATTTGTGTCATAAAATTATCAGAGATTACAGTTGTCTGCATCATGACCTATAACCATGTTAGACGAGGTGGATCTTCTCTGAAAACCTTCCGCTCTTTAGAAGCTAGAAAAGGTAATCTTCTTTATCCTTTCCTCCTAAACTGTCAAAGACACTGCCTTTTTTTTGTTTTGAATCTTTTTTGCTGTCTTTTTTGGAATCAAATCGGCCACCTATGCGAAAAGCTTGCTCAGTTTCCTTCTTGTAACTTATTTAACTTATGCGTATCCATAATAATTTTTACCTCATCAAGGGGCACATTCATAAAAAAGATTGTGATGAAGGAAAAGAGGATTTGTATACTGAAGGAACATTATTGAATTCATCATTCATGATCCGATGAGTTATTATTGGGGGACCTGAGGACTATGTAGTGATGAAACAGTCAACAGAAAAGACAACACAGAAAAGGGTTATTCTAGCTTAATTTGCGCCTAATGTATCAACCATATGACAAAACTTCAAAAGAAAAAAAACACGCTTTCGGGAAAGGGGAAAAAAAATATGAGAAAAGAAAAGAACCTTTTCAAGAGTGAGGGCAGTTGGTAGGTACTTCTACCGCCAACGACCAAAGAAAACAGAGTTCAATATGGACACTAAAAAGAACAAAAAGAAGAGATGAAATTCAAAAGTGGAATTGAGATGGTTCCAGAATTTCAACTGCGTGCAGTACTTGAATTGACATATCATTCGTTTTTGACTCCACAAGATTCACACAACCCCCCTCTGTATTGATATTGTACAATAGGGTTTCATTTGACCATGTAAAGTTGAAGGCCGCTATGTGCCATATAACATGCCAAATAATCAACAAGATACTCTTCATAGGTGCCCTTGCCTTAAGATGCATGGTTATGTAATCAATGTACAAGTATTTATGTTGGATTTTGATTTAAATATAGTGGTAAAGATAGTCATACTCCTTGACCCTCAGGCACATAATTCTGCAAATCATGCTAGTATTTATATAGGTAGTTGAATTAGGCATATTGGTTGGTCACATTGATAGATATTGTATCTAATAAATTGGAGAACCTAAAACCAAAGGCAAAACATACATCAATTATGTAGACTTTCCTAGAGAAAGTCTTTGGGCCATCACAGTAACATGTTTCAGGGAGAATCACACAATGCCAGCAAACCTAGTACAACATTTGGCAAAAAAATTTTACACTTTACATGCTTCTAAAGAAACACATACATAATATTTGTCAAACATATACAAAATCTAATGAAACCTATATATGATGGGATAGAAACTTATTTTGTTGGAGACTTTTTTCTCTATTTTCTTTTTCCTTACTTTTTAGGGATGAAGAACTTTTATTATTTCCCCTCCAATCCTCATCCCTTCAGAAGGTACATCTCTGTTTCAACTTTTCTTTATACAATCTAATTTGATATTTAAATTGTACAAGGAAAATTCATGCCGTTAGGACCAAGGGATGGCCCTGTTTTCTGAGAACAGCAGCCTATGGTCTAAGTAACCGATAAGTGGTCCACACAAATAAGTGCAGAAACGTGATGCGTCCACAGACCATAAGACTTTAGATATGGGTACAACCTCCATTGGTCCAAACTATGCAACCAAAAACTGACAAAACAACCCCTTCATTTCCGTATTAACAACAACATTACACCATTGTCTTAGAGGATTCCGTCTATGGCATGATATGGAAGGGTCGGATGTACGCAACTACGGGTATGTATTAGAAACACAATGGTTGTTTCTTGATGACCCATAATGAAAATTGCGTCAATTTCAACAACCCCCACATAAAAAGAAAAAGTCAAATCCCTTTCATATAATTTGTGCTTCACTTTCCCACCAGATTTATAGTATATAGTAATTTGCCGACGTTGATCCGGACTATTCAATCCTCATACATAAAACTAACATTGCGGGTACAAGAACCCAATTATCTTATATATTATAACACGAAGAAACCACACTTGTATATATATATATATATATTATCTTCATCTTTTCTTCATCAGCTGAGAGGCAGAGAGAAAAGAGAGCAATATAGAAGGATGATAAAAGTTGGGGTGATGGTGGAGTTGTTAGAGGAATACAGTTTAGTAATGGCAAGGCTGAGAGAGCAGATATTTCTTCCCCGGCGTTTGAATTTTCGCCACCTTCTTGTCGGAACCATTGGTTCTGCACTTTCTACTTCGTCTTTTACTTCTTCGGATTCTTCTGCATTCTTTGTATACTTCTAGGTATCTAGATATACCAGGCCCTTGTGTTCTAGGCTGTCTTTTCAACTTTGGATGATGAAGTTCTGTAATTTTCTGGCCGGGAATTATATGTGTATCATCAAAGATTTTCTTCTATTGTTTATTTTATTTTCTGCTTAATTCTTCTTCATGTGATGTATATCTTGTTCTAGATCTTCATCCCCATTCTATTTTTTTTTTGTGAGGAAGATCTTCATCTCCATTCGAGAGCAGTTAATGAAATTACTATGATTGTGCATTTTGGTATGCGTCCAAGATGGGTTGAGATCTGTTCCTAAAATGATCCCTTCTAAACTCTTCTAAGATGTAAACATACATGTTTCTGTTAGAAACACGCGCTGCATATTCAGAGTGTTGTTTTTAGACAAAATATCGCAGTTTTACGCCTTAGGAAGAGGTTTACAAAATGTCATCTTAGACGCTCTTGGTCACAACTTTCTACATGTCTCTGTATATTATTTTTTGTGATAATTACGTTTTTTTTTACGCTTTTAGGACTAGAAAAGTATCCATTTATCCATAGATATTTACATATATGTATCACTTAACTCCTCGATTATAAAAAGGGAGTCAGGTGATGGGCCTATGCCAGCCGCGAGTGACCTCAATATTTCTGGATCAAGATTTCATTTAGAGCAACATAAGCCATACTAAGTTATCAATCCAGGTATCTGTTCACATCCCATCATTGGGGATAGTTTAAATACCATTAGAAAGGGGCCTTTCATCTATTTATCTCATACACATTTGAGGGGTAAAATAAATTATACTTTGTTGAATTATATTTTTAGTCTTTCACCTGAATGCAACCCCAGAAACAAAGGGCAAAACGACAAAATCACATTAAACTGATCGACATGACGATGAATACGGATCATCACGAGCAGTTATTGTCCCTGTTTCGAGCATTAAAAAAGACTATACTTGTCGGAAGTACAATATGTGAATGACGAATGCGGTCATCGTCTGACATCAGCAACATCGTAGTTGAAAAGCAGCGGAAAGCAGTTGGTAGTAACCGGATCCAGAATTTGGGGGTTAGATCCAGGCGAAAACGACGTGGGCATTAGTCTTCATAATGAAAATGGGTTGATGGTGTGAGTAAGCATTTAATTGGATCACCAAACAATTATTTGGTTGTTGGATGGGCTACGCTCTCTTGTCTTCCATCAACAGAATAAGCAGTTGTTTGCGTTGAAAGTTGAAACAATTCAATTCAATTCAATGCATTAATGCTCATCCATGTTTCAGGCCTTCAGTTCCTGTTGTGGCATATTTGAGAACGTGTCCTTGCCAAATGCCTCCCACGTTTTGAATATTTAGCCTTTTATAACTATGCATTTATAAGTATTGATGGAGACCTCATGCCCTCAACCCTTCTCCCCCGACCCCCTTTTTTCTCTTGTCAATTCATGAATTTGGTCATATTGAGAGTTATATTTAGACCTACCGATAATTATAATTACTTTTTCGCATTGCCCCCCAGCCCCCTCCCCCTCACCCCTCCCCCCTCCCCAACCAAAAGGTATGTTTTAACTTGACTGAATAGTTCTAACCTATTGGAATTTCATGATTGAACTTTTATAATCTTTTCTAAATTCGTAACAGAATCACATATGTTGATAATATAGATGGTACCAGAGTTAGAATTATAATTCGATCTCTTTTCTAAATAACATCTACTAGTTCGACTCTTAAAGAGGAATATGTATAATAACTTCAACTTCATTTCTTGCCCTTATTATTTTCTGTCTACCAGATTTTAAAGAAGAAGAGTGGTATTACATTAATAATTAAGCGGCCAATCTTATGCTGTTTCTTAAAGTGGACGCCAACATCTACAAGTATCCACAGCTGTGATCTCCCAAAATCAGAAACCTTTGGCAAACAACAAAAACGAGTTCTCCGTATAGAGCTTCATTTATTTCAGCTTCAATTCTGGTGCTACTATGTCATTGTTTTGTAGAGCTAGATGCGCAGCTTCAAATTGGTTTTTACAAGAGCTCTTGCCCTTTTGCTGGTGCAATTGTGAGAGACGAGGGCGGACATGCATTCTTTAGGGACAAGCGGAGAAAGATTCACCAGCAAATAATCCGAGTTTCAGAGGGTCTGAAGTCATTGACAATGCCAAAGCGAGGCTGGAGGGGCTATGCCCTGGAGTCGTTCACAAGGGATGGCGTAAAGATGGTATACTGGTAGATAAGAAATCTCATTGATAGTCTTTGATTATGCCTTCCAGCTTTTGTTTATGTGTAGCTCATAGTAATGAGTGACCATGCAGTCAGGATATCTTCGGCTAATGCAAACGTCAACCAGCTAACTCAAGCCTTTTCAAGCAAGGGACTCACATAAGGAGGAATGGTTACACTCTCAGGCACTAACAAGTTTCAATTTCGATGTTTTCATATGATACGTTATCTTGTTAGACCACTAGTTATTCGTATTTGGTCCTTCACCAATATAAAATATCTCAACTTTTCCAGGAGCGAGCAAAATTGGCCGATCACACTGCACTTCATTCAGCAACAGGCTATACAGTTTCAACACAACCACCGTTCAAGATCCAAGCTTAGATCCAATTTGCGGATCAATGCTAAGAATAGGTGTCCCCGAGGTACTAACTTTAGAAACATGACAAAGGTCTATGAAGTTTTCCGTTTCATTTGAGTTCGGAGAGGAGAAGATCCTCCAAGACCAACAGAACCCTGTAGTTGTACTCCAGCTACAAAGGCATACCATAAACAACGATACTTTAAGCTGCAAATTAACTTACGTCAGAATGAAACAGTCCAATTATGATAATAACAGAACTGACACAGTTGGGTCACAACCAAAGCTGGAAACAAGTATACACTCCTCCAAAACTGATGACCGAGTTGTTGAGATCACTAAGATGTTCCACATAAATTTCAGATAAGACATGGCCGATTTAGGTGGTTAACTCCATGATTGCACTCACAATGTCTCCACCGTGTGTTTTCAGTGCCTTCACAGCCTTGCTCTTTGACACCCCGGCCTGGGTCATCACCAAATCAATATCACGAGGCTCAACACCAGTCTCATCAACCTCTTCTTCTTCCTCCTCAGCTTGTTCCTCAGCAGCTGATGCAGATATATCTGACTTTGGCAGAACAGAACCCATGTCCGGCATTTTGAACTGCTGGGCAGCCTGCGTCTGCAACTGAGAGCTCAAGTCCTCTATTTTAGCTTCTCCAAATATGACATATGTTTCAGAATTTGGACTCTTGAAGACATCGGGCTTTGAAATGAAAAACAGAACCTGCATATTCATAAGAGTCCAGTCACAATTAAAAACAACCACAGAACACATCCAATCAAACAAACAATTGTGATGAGGCATACATTTTTTGTTCTCTTTACAGTGACCCTGCTGACACCAGGTACAGGTTTCATGCCCAACTTCAACATTGCCTTACGACTCTTCTTCTCACTTCTGCTCTGCTTTGAACTCTCGTTAGTTCCTGCATGCAATTCAAAATAAAAATGAAATTAGAGGGAAATGTAGGGCATTCGGGAGGTACATCATACATGCTGGTAACTAGAAACGGATAATTGACCACCTCAAGAACATCAGCTCATGCAAGAAATCAATTAGTTTACAGAACAAGTTGACCACATTGCAACTGTTAAGTAATTATAAGATTTGTGAACTCATTACTTTTACCATATAAACTGCACTTTGCCAATAATACACCATAAGTAAACTACTCTAGCACTGCAACTGTGCACCAAAATTCTGCTATATCGCATACTGTTAGGAGTGAAATAAAGGTACAATGCTAGTTATGCAGGCAGCTAATAATTCAAGTTTTTGGAAATCAGCGTTTGAGGGCACAAATAGGATAAGATTTAAGACTTCCAAATTCGTTTGTAAATAATAACTTGGTGGGGAACAGTACATGACAATACATTCAACAATTTCAAACTAAATTGATGCGCTATTCTTCTCCAAGAAAAATGATGCGCTATTTATGTATTTTCAAGGGGGAAAAAGACGGTTCTGCTATATGTAAACGAAGACCTCTGAATATTAAGAACTCAAGAAAGGAAATTTAACAACGAAACCCACATACCATGGGAAAATGATAACGTAGAGCAAGGAGGCCAAGTAGAGAGCATTCAAGAATCACATTTAAAACACACTAGTAGAAGAAACTATCAGCTTGGGGTAGGTTCATTTCAACCAACAAATAAGAAATTGGACCTTGAAATGCTCAAAGAGATTGTGGAAACGCATAATTGGCTGTGCATATAGTTATTCCCCTTAGTCAATTAATTTGTACAGCATAAGCATAAGCATAAAAGCGAGGAGGAAACGATAGGAAAATAAAATGGAAGACAAACCCGGGGCGCCATCTTCCTTGTCGTCATCTTCAATGTCAGAATCATCGGCATCATCCTCGTGATCATCTTCGTCCTTCACGTCCTCCACCAAGGGCTCGTCACCCTGCAAGATTTTTATAATTCATTTCCCGAGCCTGAGAAAACAAAAAAAAAAATCAAAAGAGAAAATAGTGAACCTGTAGCTTTTTCTCGAGCTCCAGAAGGGTTTTCTCGAGCTCGGCTTCTTCGACGACAGGGCCCGGCATGCTTTCTGCACTAAAGCTTACCACCACCAGGATAAGGTAGTTGGAGAAGGACAAAGAGGATAACACGGTTGGAGTACGGAAACCACCAGCTGAAGGCTTTAAAACCCTAGGGCTCCTTCTTCTTTGGGCTTCCGACTGTTTAAGCCTCTTTCTTCACATTCCTCAGGCCTGGGCCTAGTGGGCTTCTTAGTTTCTGCCTCTTTTCTCTTTTACCATTTAAAAAGTTATGGAAGAATTAAAATCAAAATAAGGTACCCAAAGGGGGGGGGGGGGGGAGCAAGGGCAATGAATCATATTATCCTATATGTTCTTGTTTTATATTTTATATGTCATTTTCATTTGTATATCACATTTTCTTTTTTAAGGGCAAAAATTATCAATAAAACAACGGGGCCTATCTATTCATCTTCGATGGTAACAGACACTACCCAACTTTGAACTTCGCTAATCCGGCGTACTTAAGTCTTATTGATCTAAGAGAGAAAAGCGAAAACAACGACAAATCACCCATCCGTTCAAGATATTTTCGTTTCTTTTCTTTTGAGTAACCATTCAAGAGATTGCGAATTTTAATGTCGGACGTATAGAAGTTGTTAATGAACAAAAAGGTGTTGGTTTGCTTCGCACCGAAAGATTCTGTGATAACCAATTAGCACAACTTCCTGGAAGAGAAATCAAAGAAGCCTCATGCTACGTCATGCTCAATGTCTGTCAATTCCTCTAGGAAGAACCCACACGTTTTCTTTTTCTTTTTTTTTCTTTTTTTTAATGGTATGGTGTTCATCCTCTTTATCAAACTTCATCTCCAGATAGTGATAAAGGGCTGAGCAAAAACGTAAAATCAAGCTGGTAGGACATTTAGCTTCAATTAGTTACAAGCCCGGGAGGATTTTACTTTTCTCCGTCTGTCTCCAACATTACATGAAAATCATATGTTAGAATTGCCAAAGTACAAGGTTCCGGCGTGTTGATGAAGATACCGTTGCCCCTGAATATGGAGGCACCGCTCAAGGACTATGAGCTTTGTATTGAACGAACATACCGACCAAGGTAAAATGCAACAAGTGAGAAGCTGCAGAAGAAACCGATCCAACTCGGCAGTAGCTTAGTTGGTATTTAATTAAGTATACCAGTCAGTTGAAATTCTGGTGGAAAGCTCTTGTTCAAGTTTGATCAATCCATGTCAGTGGCCACTAAATTTGTTGACCCAGCTGAATAAGTTCCAAAGGCAATCTATGGGATTCTTTGCAACGTCAGGACTTAGGACATCGTCTTTGCTTTCTGATAGTCCAGAAATATTTGTCATAGTATGTAAATTGGCCTATGTAAGAGGGCCTGGAGGTTGAGTTCCCAGGATTTACAGCCCAACACTTGATTCTTGTCCACCCTTACCACCATCCAGTACTCTCCAATACCTTGAAAATACATGTGTACGGGCTGCATGATTTCCAGCATACTAGGGTAGAGACATATGAACCACTGAACTGTCCTATCTAGAACACCCGTGAATCATGTTGGCACTTGACTTCACTATCAACAAGGTTGTCTTAATTGGACATATGCATACATAAAACACCAGTATCTCAAAGGAGTAGTAAGCAATAAATAAGACAACTACTACACCTTGATCCATGAGATCATGGATGATTTCAAGTGAAAACGGGTTACAAAACAGCATAGAGGACAACAGATAGGCCGATATTGAATGCTACACAAGGATGATGGTAGAGATCTGTAGCTCTGATACATTCCGCATGTACAAAATGAAGCATGAACCACAATGACACAACCCAGACACATCTGCAGTTTTGAACAATCGCTCATGCTTCAGCAGCAGAATAGTTCATGCCAAGGCTTCATTGGTTTCAACTAAGATTTGAAATGAGAACATAATCACATATTATAACAAGGATTAGGACAGAGAATTATGGTCACTTGACTTGGTGATCTAAATGTGACATGACTAGCAGCTTCTACTTGCTGGTTTTCCACGAAGATCTTCATAACGAAAGCAAACAACTTTACATACTCATCGTGATTTTTGCAAGGACAGCTCTATGTTCAGACAAAAAGGCAGCACTATCAAGAGAATGAGTTTCATTATTAATCCCTTATCACAGACTTTATGTAGGTTTTCCGCATACATCCCCATGCCTCATTGTTTATTGCGTTGCAGTGTCCCGACGAACCAGTCCAATTCTTGCAAGGAGCAGCCAGATCACACACAAAACAAAAGCACTGCGTGCACAAATCACCAAAACTTATGAGCTTCAACCAGCCAAAAATGACAAGATCAATTCAGCATTAGAAAGTGAGTGGCATTTACCAGTTCACAGTGTTTCTCGTGAGATGTAGTCTCAAAAGGGTACTTCAAACAAAGATGTCTCGGGTGTGGGTAATCTCTACACGCCACCTACAACATAAATAATCACAACGTAAACAAAAGACAACACTCAAACTGGCAAGAGATGCCCAAGGTTGAAGAATTCCAAAAGAAAAGAACTGGCCTTTCAAGTTGGGAAATAAAACGATAAAGGTTTGTGTCAACATTACTTGGCCTTTCTCGGCGATGACGGAGATGTCAGGGGCATCAATATTGTCAAATTTCTCTGACAGCTTGGAAATGACGGAAGGGCACTCAGGATCAAAATCCAGTATGAAGCAATCTTCCTTCTTCTCAAGCTCCCGCATTTTATCTATTGTTTTGACACAAATAATGGGACTTAAAGGAGTCCCAGGAGAAGACCACAAATCTAGGTCTATCACGTCTCCTGGTAAGTTGCAACCTTTCAAATCGCTATTCTTTCCAACCATTTCCTTTTTTCTTTAATTTCTTTCAGCACTTTTCCCTGACTGCGGAGGCGAGTCGCCGGAGATGACGACGTGATCTATCCTGATTGGAATTTTGAAATCCACAGACAGCCGCTGTTTGAGTATTGATTACATAGGAATTAAGGGAGGCCTGCAATTTGGGTCCCCAATGACCCTTGGATTTCAAAAAAAAAAAAAGGAAAGCCTTCTTACAAAAGCCCACGCCAGTCGATCTATGGGCCTTTCTTGTTGTATGTGTAATTTCCTCTGGGAGTGTCAGGTGCTAGCAGATTGACATGTTCCAATATACAAACTCCAAAATGGTCTGTCAATTTGCAAGGTCGGATTTTAATTAATCCCTCAATTCCACTTTTGTGTCTTACAGGTTGCTTTTACGTCTGATATATTTGGTTTGTATTAGGTTTCACGAATCATTTTCAAGTATTTTAACGTTTAACAGTTAAGAAAGACCAACTTATGAGTTAGAATTGTTTGATCCGACTTTAATATAAACCTACGAATGTTAAACATTTGACCTGATTTTGATATGAACCTGCGAATGTCAAACTCAACCTATGAAAAAAATTTCAGTTCATGCCGGGTTAGTATGATTTGCCAAAAATGGCCAACTTTAGTTTCCTTCCCTTTAAGGAGAATACAACGGTCTAAAAGATATTTTTTTTAGTTCAGCGGTTAAATTTTAACAAAAAAACTAAAAATATAAATAAAGATAGAGAAATGTATTATCAATCCTTCTTGTAGTTACACCCATCTTCCTCTTTTAGGTTTTTAAGTTCAAAATTTTAAATTCAAGAAAATCCTTAAAAAAAAAAGAGTGTTAAAAAATAACAAGAATTAAAAATACTCCTTCATTCTAAAGATATAAGTCTACTTTGATTTTTAGACATAGTATAAATTATATTATGTTGAAAAATCAAAGTGTACTTATATTTTAGAATGGATGTGCTATAAATTTGAAAGATGAATAATATGGACAAAAAAAGAGATAGTATTTAATTTTGTACACTAAAATACACCATATCTCTTCTCCTTATAGTCTACCTCATTTATGTTCTCAATAGTTCATTTGATGTTTTTAAATCCATGTTGGAAAACTGAAGTGGAAAATTTTCAACACGATTCGTTAACACAACATGATTCCATACAGGCTCTTTGTAGTTTTGAGTTTAGACTCCGCAGGTTCAGATCAAAACCACGTTAAACCCTAAAGTGACCCCAAAGAGTGGGTCACATTGACTTATATTATAAACCCACAAATTGTTTTAAATGATTTTAAAATAGTTGCCCTAACCAAGTCAACCCGTCAAACTTAGTATGTCAAATACGATAAATCAAACCCGCAAACCTGAATAATTTAACATTTTTAGGTTGACAGGTTAACCTGAATTGACCTTTGAACCCGTTAAATAAACATGTTAGACTCAGACTTGGTATTCTAAACCCCAGCTACTCGCTAATCCGCGGCACTGTCCATATATATGTGTGTGTATTTATATACATATATATGTATGTGTATACATACATATATATATATATATATATATATATATATATATTACCTCATGATTGCTTTAAAGTCTTCCGGCTATAATGGGATATAGAAGGTCGGATGTCTAGCGACCCGTCCCGAGCCCTAGTACTCGAAACGACTCACCCGCTGTATCTCACTAAAGAGGATACAAGGCGTCGATACACTTCAATTACACGTCATCACAATAACGTAAATCGATGTCAGCGGAAGTCATAACTAAGAATCCTCGATAAAATAATCTTCATCGGTAATATAATGTCTAAGAATTCCTAAATCACTACAATAGTCAAATGTATGTAAACACTAATATCGAAAATATATAAACCTCGATTATCGAAGCAACTGTCTCAACCAACTCTCAAAAGTCTCGTCTGAATATCATTAGTCTCGAAATCTCCCGTCTCGATCTTCATGGTATACTAACTCCTGTGTAAGCATACCCAACTTCTCCCACCTGCAAAACTGGTGAGTGGTGGTGTGAGCCAAATCAACGGGCTCAGTAAGCAACCTATCTATACTCATTATGAAAATCATACATACAGAGACAATTACAGATAACATTTACAAATCAACATACATATCAATCGAGTAAATAAACTGCGGAAAGTAAGTCATTCCACATAATAATGCGCAACTTCATGATGCATGCCTTCTCTACGTGTCACGCGCAACAAAAGTCAAGTCACGCACGATGCTCATATCTCTACCGTGCAATGCATGAACCTCGAGGTGATCCTACCACACGCCTCGTCAGGCCACGCGCCCCGTCGGGCCACACGCCTCATAGGGCCACACGTCCCGTAGGACCACACGCCTCATAGGGCCACACGCTCCGTAACGTGGAGTCAGCAAACACACGCTCCGTAACGTGGAGTCAGCGCCCCAAAGGGATGCAATGCTAATGCACATGCCATGAATGCTGCACACACATAATCCACAATCCGGCGCATACATGCTCCTATATATACTCGCGCCCATACACGTGCATATATACTTGCATGTCTACCCCCACACATCCATATACACATGCAATACGCATTGAGATTGTACAACCATACATACACCCTGTTCATTTTTACATACCTATCTCACTTATACATACAACTCGCATATAGAAAAAAAATCCAATTACAGACAAGCAGCAAACAACACAATGATGCACGATAAGCATAACAAGCGCAAATAGACCACGTACCTCTGATGCATAACAACATAACAAGCACAGATAGACCACTTACCTCCGATGCATGATAACATAATAAGCACAGATAGACCACTTACCTCTTATCGGTCAAAGTAGTTTATTCTCCAATATATATATTTTTAATTCTGCAAATGAAACAAACAAATATATGACATATATAATTTCATCCCAAACAGCTCAATCAGCAATAAATATATGACGTGTTAAATATACATATATTACTATATTGTAAGTGTTATACCGTATATGATAATTAGCTCCATACATTGCTATCAAACAAATCATTATGTCCTGTGTATGTAGTGAACTTCACAGTTAAAGTAACTGTTATATTATGCGGCTATGTAATAAATCTATTTTATTACGAAGTATTATTAGTTAATGTGTATTTATATTACCGCTTGTTGTATTATTACTTGTATATACGTAACTATGAGAAAATTATGTATATTGTACCAATATGCATTGATGTTGCATATGTAATTTTGTATATACATAATTTATAATTACTGCATTTAAATATTATGTATATTAGCACTAATCTGTGTATACTTGTAGTAGTGTTACATACGGTTATCGACTATAATACATTTTAATCATGTATATTAACACAACATTAACACATTTGTTCACCATTTATTAATATAAACTAGTAACATGTACTTGTTATATAACCAATACTTTGTATATGTATTATCTTCATGTAGGTAAGTAATATATACATTTCCTTACTGTTAATGTTATGTTAATAACATATCGTTATTAATAACAACAACTTTTATTACTACTACATAAACTGTAGTTAATATGTTAAATATAAACTTACTAATATTGTGTTCTTATGTGTGTTCATATTCAAATGTGTTGTATATTGTTCTATTTAACTCTTATATATGCTATTATTTCTGTATCTTATAGTATAATAAATATTATTATATATCTATACTAGTCTTTAGCTTTCACATGTTCTACTATTTGTCCACAGTAGTCTTCCGCAATGTACCTAACTAATCACATTATTATTACTTTAACTGTTGTCTACTATGTTCTTAGCCATTGCACGTATTTATGTACTTAATGAATTATGTATTGTCTTATATAGTAACGTACGTCCTAAATCTGCTAAACACGTGTTGTTTACCTATGCGTATAATTACGTGTATAGACGCGCAAAATACTGCTGCTCACTTTTCTAACATAATGATATATGTTTTCAACATATAATGCATTGACATGTCTCGCTTTGTGTAGTGCTGTACCTTTGTAATCACTACTAACAAAATTACGTGCCTGTACGTGTTGTTATATAACCGTTTATGACCAAAACACGTCACAATGTTTGGTTACAATGTCTACTGAAATTGTGTATATGTATATATATATATATATATATATATATATATATATATTTAATTTCAAGACAGTAAATACAAAAATAACTATATAATTCCTTAGACAGTATTTATGTGTGCGTGTATATATACAAACTTCCAAAAACAACAAATATATGAATGTGTACCATTCAGCCAGTTTTTATTAACATATATATATATCTATATAAATATATATATTAACATATATTTGCACAAACAGCATATTAATATACACACAACTATAACAATCAAATATACTAGCATATGATCCAAATTGTATATGAAACATAAGGCCAATTTCGAAAATACATAGAAAACACAAATGGGTACTTACATTACTTAAATTATACGATACCGTAGTTGGATCGCACAAAACCTCCTCCTTCTTCTTCTTCTTCTTCTTCTTTCCTCTCTTTTCCCTCTCTCTTTATCTCTCCCTCACCCTCGGCTCTCTTTTCTTTTCCTCCAAAGGTTGCTGAATGTTTGTTTTTTTTTTGTGGGGAGGAGAACTGATGGTATGTTTTAATAGAGAAAAGGTTGTGGATAGTAATGGAGTTAATTGAAGTAATGGGGGTATTAAAAGGGTGGGGAATTTTAGGAGTTTTGGAAGGAGAAAATGAAAGAGTTTGTATTTAATTGCAATTAAACCTTGATTATTATTATTATTTTTTTTTGTTTTTTTTCATAACCGGTTGCACTCACATGCACTAATAATTTTTTTTTTGAGACATGGGTCGTAACATTCCTCCCTCCTTACAAAAAGTTTCGTCCTCGAAACTTGTGTACAATAATAGAAAAGACGTGGATACTTTTTCCACCCTCGTTCTTCACGCTCCCATTTTCTTTCTGATACCTTCGATGGCAACATTAGTCCTCCGTTTCGCTTTCATCTGTGTACCTAGGCCGGTGGAGTCGGCAATATACAGATCAAACTCTTCCACCTCTTTTCACATTACTACCGATGCTTCAACTCATATGTTAAGTTCGTAGTCCCTTCATGTTTACCTACAAGATAGTTTCTAAATTCATTGTCATCTGTTTGTTGAAATCATAACCAATTTTTCTACAACTCTAGAATCAAACCTAAGGGTATTATTTCCACACTGTATGGTTCCATAACCCAACCGTCAGTCCATATATCTGCTGGCAACAACAACCCTCTATAATCAGTGCTTAGGTGTATACAGTCATTAACTTAATCATCTTTTTTACGATACTAATCCATAAACAATGTGTATTTTCAGAACAAGTGTACCCTAATGCAATTTAACTTAACAATTACTAGCATTCCACTAAACGATCTCGTCCTCATAGGGTTCAATCCTATTTTAATTTTCCGTAGTTGAAACTTAGAGAATTTTCATATGCCATCATATGTATTCAGACTTAACTGTCTCTATAGATTAAAATTCCTAAAAAACGTCATCATCAACTTATCGTAGGATCCAATGCTTAATCATAGTTAATCTCTATTCAATCTGTATTATAATATTTAACTTAAGTGGTCATTAACTAAAGCATGTTAGATATTTTAATGCACCATGCTTCCGCGCGCCACACTAACCTACTGTAACTCTTTAATCGATTATTTTAACTACTAACTTTAACTCCATTAAATCCCACATAAATAGCAACCACCGTTGCTTCTGCTTACACTATTTCTGTTGACACCTACTAGATTCAACAATGCCTACGTGTCTCTATATTCACCCCAATTTTCTCAACAACACTAGTACCATCCACTTATCCTAATAATTCCAGGATCTATATGATAACCACCATCTAAATCTCTTGCAGATAATAACATTTATCAAGACTATTTACTTACACCGTGACTAATCTAACTCTTCATTTGCATCGACCTATTGATTCTGAACTTAGGTTATGTACCGCAACTATGGTTCCATATTAAACCTATTTGTACTAAGGTTACCTAAATAACTTCTTGTTGCTATGCATAAATACCTACCTAAAACCTTTCCAACGAGAAGTGATTATGTGTGCTAACCATGGTCATAGCCAGTTTAGGACTGTCAGTCAATATCCCTACAAAGCCTAATATGTGAACCTTGCTTCTTTAACTTATATTTATGAATTTTATGAGTTTCTCTATGGGTGGTTATGTTAATTAATTAATGATCAAACTTAGTGCTTTTTTTTTTCTTATTCTTTTAGGGTTGGTATATTGGGGTAGTCTCTCTAAGGATCAGTGGAACCGATTAAAGTAAGGCTGTCTCTCCAGGAGAGATTTATATTACCGCTAGATAGACAGACAAATTATCAAACTTAGTGACTATGATCTTGGTCCTCATACACGGCTAAAATAAAGCTCTTAAGATATAGGCATAACGTTGCCTTAGGTATGCGTGCCCCTTAACCGATCATTCCTTAAATCAAATATCATCACCTATTCTACAAGATCACTGCTTATGTCTATGATCATCACTTATGTGTATGACCGTGAATCATGTTAAAGATCATCACTTATGTTCAGATTGTCACTTAATTCTAAGATCATGGCCTAAATCTATGCTTCCGCCGTGGATCTAAAGCCATGCTCTGATACCACCTCTAGCGACCCGTCCCGAGCCCTAGTACTCGAAACGACTCACCCGCTGTATCTCACTAAAGAGGATATAAGGCGTCGATACACTTCAATTACACGTCATCACAATAACGTAAATCGATGTCAGCGGAAGTCATAACTAAGAATCCTCGATAAAATAATCTTCATCGGTAATATAATGTCTAAGAATTCCTAAATCACTACAATAGTCAAATGTATGTAAACACTAATATCGAAAATATATAAACCTCGATTATCGAAACAACTGTCTCAACCAACTCTCAAAAGTCTCGTCTGAATATCATTAGTCTCGAAATCTCCCGTCTCGATCTTCATGGTATACTAACTCCTGTGTAAGCATACCCAACTTCTCCCACCTGCAAAACTGGTGAGTGGTGGTGTGAGCCAAATCAACGGGCTCAGTAAGCAACCTATCTATACTCATTATGAAAATCATACATACAGAGACAATTACAGATAACATTTACAAATCAACATACATATCAATCGAGTAAATAAACTGCGGAAAGTAAGTCATTCCGCATAATAATGCGCAACTTCATGATGCATGCCTTCTCTACGTGTCACGCGCAACAAAAGTCAAGTCACGCACGATGCTCATATCTCTACCGTGCAATGCATGAACCTCGAGGTGATCCTACCACACGCCTCGTCAGGCCACGCGCCCCGTCGGGCCACACGCCTCATAGGGCCACACGTCCCGTAGGACCACACGCCTCATAGGGCCACACGCTCCGTAACGTGGAGTCAGCAAACACACGCTCCGTAACGTGGAGTCAGCGCCCCAAAGGGATGCAATGCTAATGCACATGCCATGAATGCTGCACACACATAATCCACAATCCGGCGCATACATGCTCCTATATATACTCGCGCCCATACACGTGCATATATACTTGCATGTCTACCCCCACACATCCATATACACATGCAATACGCATTGAGATTGTACAACCATACATACACCCTGTTCATTTTTACATACCTATCTCACTTATACATACAACTCGCATATAGAAAAAAAATCCAATTACAGACAAGCAGCAAACAACACAATGATGCACGATAAGCATAACAAGCGCAAATAGACCACGTACCTCTGATGCATAACAACATAACAAGCACAGATAGACCACTTACCTCCGATGCATGATAACATAATAAGCACAGATAGACCACTTACCTCTTATCGGTCAAAGTAGTTTATTCTCCAATATATATATTTTTAATTCTGCAAATGAAACAAACAAATATATGACATATATAATTTCATCCCAAACAGCTCAATCAGCAATAAATATATGACGTGTTAAATATACATATATTACTATATTGTAAGTGTTATACCGTATATGATAATTAGCTCCATACATTGCTATCAAACAAATCATTATGTCCTGTGTATGTAGTGAACTTCACAGTTAAAGTAACTGTTATATTATGCGGCTATGTAATAAATCTATTTTATTACGAAGTATTATTAGTTAATGTGTATTTATATTACCGCTTGTTGTATTATTACTTGTATATACGTAACTATGAGAAAATTATGTATATTGTACCAATATGCATTGATGTTGCATATGTATTTTTGTATATACATAATTTATAATTACTGCATTTAAATATTATGTATATTAGCACTAATCTGTGTATACTTGTAGTAGTGTTACATACGGTTATCGACTATAATACATTTTAATCATGTATATTAACACAACATTAACACATTTGTTCACCATTTATTAATATAAACTAGTAACATGTACTTGTTATATAACCAATACTTTGTATATGTATTATCTTCATGTAGGTAAGTAATATATACATTTCCTTACTGTTAATGTTATGTTAATAACATATCGTTATTAATAACAACAACTTTTATTACTACTACATAAACTGTAGTTAATATGTTAAATATAAACTTACTAATATTGTGTTCTTATGTGTGTTCATATTCAAATGTGTTGTATATTGTTCTATTTAACTCTTATATATGCTATTATTTCTGTATCTTATAGTATAATAAATATTATTATATATCTATACTAGTCTTTAGCTTTCACATGTTCTACTATTTGTCCACAGTAGTCTTCCGCAATGTACCTAACTAATCACATTATTATTACTTTAACTGTTGTCTACTATGTTCTTAGCCATTGCACGTATTTATGTACTTAATGAATTATGTATTGTCTTATATAGTAACGTACGTCCTAAATCTGCTAAACACGTGTTGTTTACCTATGCGTATAATTACGTGTATAGACGCGCAAAATACTGCTGCTCACTTTTCTAACATAATGATATATGTTTTCAACATATAATGCATTGACATGTCTCGCTTTGTGTAGTGCTGTACCTTTGTAATCACTACTAACAAAATTACGTGCCTGTACGTGTTGTTATATAACCGTTTATGACCAAAACACGTCACAATGTTTGGTTACAATGTCTACTGAAGTTGTGTATATGTATATATATATATATATATATATATATATATATTTAATTTCAAGACAGTAAATACAAAAATAACTATATAATTCCTTAGACAGTATTTATGTGTGCGTGTATATATACAAACTTCCAAAAACAACAAATATATGAATGTGTACCATTCAGCCAGTTTTTATTAACATATATATATATCTATATAAATATATATATTAACATATATTTGCACAAACAGCATATTAATATACACACAACTATAACAATCAAATATACTAGCATATGATCCAAATTGTATATGAAACATAAGGCCAATTTCGAAAATACATAGAAAACACAAATGGGTACTTACATTACTTAAATTATACGATACCGTAGTTGGATCGCACAAAACCTCCTCCTTCTTCTTCTTCTTCTTCTTCTTCTTTCCTCTCTTTTCCCTCTCTCTTTATCTCTCCCTCACCCTCGGCTCTCTTTTCTTTTCCTCCAAAGGTTGCTGAATGTTTGTTTTTTTTTTGTGGGGAGGAGAACTGATGGTATGTTTTAATAGAGAAAAGGTTGTGGATAGTAATGGAGTTAATTGAAGTAATGGGGGTATTAAAAGGGTGGGGAATTTTAGGAGTTTTGGAAGGAGAAAATGAAAGAGTTTGTATTTAATTGCAATTAAACCTTGATTATTATTATTATTATTTTTTTTTGTTTTTTTTCATAACCGGTTGCACTCACATGCACTAATAATTTTTTTTTTGAGACATGGGTCGTAATAGGATGTACACAATCATACTCATGCGTCAGAAACACACAAATGTTATTTCCGAATGACCCATAATGATGTGTCAAGCTATGTCGATAAACTGATAATTCACAATACAGGAATTATGTGAGTCATTTTGTTTTAACATCTTGGACGAATTTTAATGTCAATGCTTAAAAGTCAAGTCTCTATTCAAGACCCAAGTGCAAGCATCAATACACGTTTTATTATTGCTCTACTCAACTGATTAAACAATGATCAAATTCATGTCTTCTCCCATGGCTCCCTTACTTCCATTTCTCAAACTTGCCCCATTTCTTCAAAACCTCCTCCTAACCATTCCAAAGAAAATCATGCTCTTATTTTTCCGCACTATTGGTGTTCCTCTTGAGAATAATTCTTCTGCTATAACAGACGAGTTTCTATCTCCTTTTTTAGTGCCCTTGCCGATTGAGTTCACCTTTGAGTCTTTGAAGGCGGATCATACGCTATTGCTAAAGTACGGAGAGTATCTCCGACGGGTCGGGCGGCAACGGCAGGAGGAGGAGGAGGAGGAAGAAATATGCGTTGTGTGCTTGGCGTGTTTGAAGGAAGAGGATACAGTAAGGCAAATTCGAAGCTGTTGTCACGTGTTTCACGCGGAGTGCGTTGATGCTTGGTTTCATGGTGGTCACGCAACTTGTCCTTTATGCAGATTTGATCTCAGTTTGCGTCAACATTTGGAGAAATCGCAATGGGAAGGTGACCCCTGGAGGAGGGAAAGAATGATTTACTTGTTCGGAGATGATAACATTACTTTTTGATGGAAAAAAATGTTATACGTGTGATGCGGAAATTCTGACATCCCTTTGGAAGAACATCTGCATTGTCTTTGCAGACCCGTTGATCCATTTCTACTGACTGTCTCTGTGAATGTCAGAAACAAGATGACACATGGTCAACACGAGTATTGGGATGGGTGGCCTGCAGGAAAATTCACTAGGTGGGAGGACGGTCACATTGACCCACGGTCAACCGACCTCACCTCTTTCGAAAGGTCTATGATTGTTTGGTAAAAATTTGTGTTATAAATTATAGACTTCTATATACATAGACTTATTAACTTATTGTGTAAGTCCTGAAATTTTTGTATCACTTATGGTGTTATCATATAGATTCAGATGAAGAGAACCTTTTGTTGGAAACAATCAATCATGTACTCAGACGCAGTAGTTCGGTGTGTGCGTATGGAAACAGTAAAATAAACCAAACCCGGGGCGAGTCGAGAACTCTGTCCTTAAGACGTATTACTCCGGTATACTGTGTCTAACCGGCATTAGCAACCGTCTCTCAGGATACAACGGGTACCTGTTCAGTTGAGCGGCACTGCTGAACTTGAAATACAGCGAACCTTCGAGTGTCATGAATTCTCTTGGACGTGATGCACAAAGCAGAGAGTGACGAATGCATAAGGCGTCAAATGCAGAGAAGGTGTATGTCTAGATCGCACGCCTTGCCCTGTTTATATAGGGGAGTCGATGGAATCGTGACCGTAGATCAAACTTGGAAGGTTTAAATTACAGCCGTTAGATGGAACCGGCCCGGCACACGAGCCACGAGCCGAGCCTGACGGGCGGGCGGCGCGCGCGCGCATGTGGCACTTTCTAGGTCTTCCCTCCGGTCAAAAACTTCTCATGCCCCAAGGACACATCTAAAGTCTCCATTCTAGCCATTTATAAGGTGGCTAAACATGTCCAAATATCCAATGTGGTATTCCTCTATAAGGGTGATGTGGCCTCATAAGAATAGGACACATCACCCATTAACAATGTTTTCCATCCAATTTGAGCATTAATTTCTCATTCACCCGGTATCGTAATTGAGTGATTTCAAAGCCTAAAATTAACTACCCGTTACGTAGATAATTAAGGATCCATTAGTTTTCGATTTTCATTATCGAAAACTAATCATAATTAAGCTCAAAGTATATTGCTAAACCAAGTTTTGCAAAACATTTCTTAATGGGCCAAAGTCGAAACTTTAATTCTCCAACACCTTTTGTAAGCACGGAAGGAGCTCATTGTGTCCTAATTCATATCATGATGCCATCGGAACTCAAAATTCCTGACATGATGGAAGAAGTGGAAGTATTATTACGTAATTGTTGTATTAGAGAGATAGTTGATTAGTGCATTATTGCACCAGATC
Source organism: Eustoma russellianum (assembly GCA_036186865.1). NCBI lineage: Eukaryota > Viridiplantae > Streptophyta > Magnoliopsida > Gentianales > Gentianaceae > Eustoma > Eustoma russellianum. Next base: position 294,688 of record AP025056.1, read on the forward strand.
TATTAAAGAGTGCCGAAGAGAGTGCTATAACTTCAGTTCTAGCGTCTATGAAAGTGGAGGACCATGAAAGTTAAACTACTTCAGGCACTGCCATGCAATAAAATAACATCAATAATTTAAAAAAAAAAAAAAAGGAAGAAAGATATGAAAAAGTACGGCATCATACACTTCTGATGGCAAGATAACTGAACGGTGTTGAACTGTTGATAATAGTTTATACCACCATTTCAAGCCCCGATCAGGGCTTTGATTGCACTTCTATTATACCATCAGTTGAAGTTATTACATCTTTAGTCACTTGTAATGTTTTATTAGTAAAAGTAAAAAAATAAAAGATGGAATAAGAGATTCCATGATTTTTCCCCTTCTCAAAATGCTAAAGAAGGGCATGGCAGAAGGAAATGTCTCCAAGAAGAAGAAGATTGAACTCAAAATGAGACAATTTGAAGCACAGATTGAAAGAAGAAACCAAGGAGTTACCAAAAATAATGAATAAAAAAAAAATAAGAGTACTAAAATTCTTATGACAAATGAGTATAACAACACTCCCTCCATCAAAAAATAGTTTCATACTTTCTGTTTTGGTTACTTTAATTAACCCACTGAAGGTAGAATATGAATATTGATCAAAATACTTTGAATTTATTAATTATGATCTAGTCAAGTTGTGAATATGAATATTGATCAAAATAGTTTGACTTTATTAAATTATGATCTAGTCAAGTTGTGAAAATATTTGTGAGATTGAAAAAGTATATATACATATATATATATATATATGTATGTATATGTATATGTATATATATACTTATCCTTTCTCTTAATTTCAGTCTCAAAAAAAAAAAAAAGTGGCCGAATAAAAATCCAAAAATGTGTATGGAAAGACTTAATACCTAGTTGCGGTCATTAAAAGAGGATGCACCATGATCATGCGTCAGACCAATGTTGAGATGTTTTGCGTTTAACTTATATTATATTTTGTATCACAGGTTGTGTTATGTATATAAATTTGACCGTATCATTTAGTATATTAGTTAATGCATATCGGATAGTTTGACCTAATGTGTTAAAGCACATGAGATAGAACATCGCCCATGAATATGAATAAATGTAGGTTTATGTATCTAGTAAGAGTTACTAATAGTTAGTTTTGGTCTTTTATTAATAAATGCACCCTGTAATGTACAGAGGTTTTCATATTAGTGTTCTATAGCGTGAATAACATGCTTTTGTGTCTACAAAAAGTTAATATTTAGCTGTAGTCTTGTATTAAATAATGCATCCTGATAAATGCATGTCATTTAATGTTCAACTGCGCGTATGCCTATTCTTGACCAGCACTCTAGGATTTGAGATTGTGTGTTTGGCAGGATGGGTATGCCATAGTGTTATCCCATTAAACTACAACTAAAAAGGCGTTTTCGGTATATTAGACCTTCTGCGTTGTACATGTCTGAAAATGGCCTGGATCGTTTCGCGATCTGATATACGCAGTTTTACCCTATACTTTGTGCAAGAAAGTGTTTCCGCGTCTCGAACCCTGAAATAAATAAAATCTACCAAAAAATGGGATAGTTTCTCGTTTTCTTTTTCCCAAGTTTTGTGACATACATATGGTTGGTGCCAGCATAACAGAAGATGCTTTCTGACTTTGTGATAAACATGAGAAATTTGTTGCCAACAAAATTGCACATATCATTCTTCATTAGGACTGGATTAGAGCATGTTCAACTAACCTGACATCTGGACATAAGATTAGAGTGGACGGCAAAATTGTACGTATCATTTTTCATTCGGACCGGATTAGGGCAAGTTCAGCTACCTTAGCACCTGGACATAAGAGTAGTGTGGTTCTCAAATCAACTTTAGTATTAACACTTGATTTAATTGTTGTATATTTTCTACCATAATGTAAAAACTTCAAAAATATACAAACATAAATATCAATTAAATTCAATAATAAGATAGTGGTAAGACAACTTAATTTTAAATATCATGCAATTGCTATAATTCTATGACAGGATAGTGGTAAAGCAATATAATTGAAATGAGATTTTGACTTTAATCGCAATAATTCTATAAATACTTCAAATCACGACTAGCTATATACTTTAGTTTTGGATATAGCCCAAATGAAATTAATAAAATAGGCCAGCCTAAAGAGAGTGGGGTGTACTTTGGGCTTTAAGAGATCGCCCGGCAAACAATAAATACATCTCTACAGACCTCAAAGTACAAAAGCCCAATTACTACAGAAAAAACACCTAGGCCCCCCATCAAAGTAGGTGGAGAGAAAAGGAATCTGGGGTCTATCTTCAAAAACAGAGCTTCCATTTCCACCTCAAAATTCTCTTCCACCCGAATGCAACCCTATATTTTGTCGCTGTGGTGGAAGGTTTGCCTGAAATTGAGTTTTGTACCGAAGAGGTTGATGAGTATGAGATTTGAACGGGAGGACAGTTGCTGATGGCGCGGTCTCATGAAGAAAACATTTCTGGAAGTGGTTTGATAGTCTTTCCCTTGGATGATGTGTAAGTTTTAGTCAGAGGTCTGTTTCGACCTCCATTTTTGGCTCCCAAGATTTTGTCTTTTTTTCTTTCTCTTGACTTATAGGTTGGGATCGGCAGATTACGCTTCCATGACCATTTGAGGCATAATACTTTCTAAGCAGGGAATGATACAATTTATTTTTACTTTCATAAATCATCTTTCCTTTTATATTCACACATCTATCTTAACATTATCATTTACTCCACTCGTATCATTTGTTCATGCTCATAATTAATTGTCCAACATTCAGACCTCTACAACAGTGCAGGTCTATTATTCCACTCGTATCATGTCGAACATTCAGACCTCTACAACAGTGCGGGTCTATTGTTATCTTTAAAACTTTTATTTAAGCTTTAAAGGTATTTCTTTTATCACAAAGAAGACATAATGCACTTCTATACTTTAACCATCCTGTATGTACCATGTGATTCACGTCCTTGTCAATTTATCTATCTTTATGTATTATAAATTCTAAACATCTAAATTTCTTATTATGGTAAATCTCTTGGTCTTTTGTTTTGTTAGAAACTGTAATCAACTACAGTGTACTGTGTGTGTTTATGTAAATTGACGAGATGCAAGTAGAACCGAGGCGAGTCTAAGGACTCTGTCCTTAAGACGATTTGCTCCGGTACGAAGTGCTCAACCAGAAATAACAAACGTCTCCCAGGATACAACGGCTAACAGTTCATACGAAGCGGCACAGCAACGTAAAGAACTCGGCGAACCTGTGGGATGCTATGATTTCTCGACGAAATGGAACCGTAACAACACATATAGTATGCAAAGTCGATCGAAAATAGAAGGAGCAGAAAACAGAGAAGGTGCGTGAAGAAAGTCTGGAGAAGAAGCCAATTTATAGGCGGGAAGGATTAGGCGGTTAATCTCCAGATTAAACCGCAGCCGTCGAATCAGACGGTTTTTCGTTGATCACCGTTAGATCAAAAACCGCGACTGTTTTAAACGTAGACCATCGGATCTGACGGTTTTCATCCACATCCGTTAGATCGTAAACCGCAGCAGTTTAAATCTTAGCCTTTGGATCAGAAACCGTTGGCAGTTTTAAATCTCAGCCTTTGGATCGCAATCCGCGTCAACTTTTAATCTCAGCCTTTAGATCTTCTCAGAATTTTATTGACCATACGATTAAGAGAATTATTTTTCTAGAAAATTTTAATGAAAAATTCTCCAAAAAGATAAGAACAGACCACGAGCCACGAGCCACGAGCCGAGCCACGAGCCGAGCCGGCCGGACTGGCGGCGCGCGTGTTGTGAACCTTGCCTGACCTGCTTCTTCCCTTTAGTCAAAAACTTCTCATGCCCAAGGGCACATTTTAGAAGGCTCCAACTAAAATTATATATGGTGGCCTTTTCATCTCAAATGGCCAATGTGGTATTCCACTTAAGGGGTGATGTGTTCACTCCTCAAGAAGCCACTTCACCACTTTTCCAATTTCCTTCCAATTTTACTCCAACTTTGAGCATTAATTTCTCATTCACCTGGTATCGGAATCGAGTGATTTAAAAGCCTAAAGTCATCTACTTGTTACGTAGATAATTTAGAAATTATTAGTTTTCGTTTTTGATTAACGAACACTAATCATAATTAAGCTCAAAGTATGGTGGTTATAAACTTTTGACAAACCCATTTGCCCAAACTTTTCCAATTCACTTCAATTTCTCCAACATGTTTCACACAAGGTTCCAAGGTAAGAAGGAGGACGACACATTCAAAATCCTAATAGGAGCATCAGGCCAGCCATCAGTGGAAAGGCTAGAATTTTGCTCCTCCTCTTGCGAATTGCAGAGATGCTCCTCCTTTTGGGAGCGATACCAAGTCAGCTAGAACTTTGCACATGGTTCAATATCTTGCATTTTAAGAGTTATGACCTTGGAATTCTAGTTTTTTAGGAATTGGTCTTTGATTTGTTCCGTAAGTGAGCATTTCTATTCAAGGAAGAAAAAGTTAGAATTCCACATTTGTCACACGTGGAGCTGTTATGATTGAAATCCCGTATGAAGCCTTTGTCATCCCTGTCAAATTGGAAGAGTAGAAATAAAACCTGGGAAAACAGAGATCAAGTGTGCCTTTCATTCTCGTCTCATTTGCTAACATGTTCTACAGTTTGTCCGGACAAAATACTTTGACATGCCGCCATTAAATGAACCTCAGATAACCAGAAAAGGTGGTCTGGAATGTAATTGTTTCGTTATTGTTATATGCTTCAAGGCAGGTTAGAGAATCACACTGGGTTCCGTGAGAGACTTGTTAATACGAACTTGGACTTAGGAATGCATAGAAAGAGCAGAAAGGGAGGAGTATATTTTACATTCCAAGGAAGTTAGGAGAAGAGTGAAGAAGATGTGGAGGAGTATTAAAAAAGGATGAAGCATTTTCAAACACACCGGAGGAGATGGCGTATTATAGAATGTGATACATATGTTTAGCGGCAGATTGGAGTAAGTATTATTAAAAAAAATATATACAAGTAATTGGTCGAACTCTTAAAAAACTTAGACGTAAACTTGCCAATTGACAAACGCAAAATATAAAAATAGAGATCATGAACGTAACCGATGCGTGTATATGACTATGACAATAGCAGGGGCAAAGATAACCTTGATTTCTTGCCATGTCCTTAACGGCTTTTGCACTTTCTTAAAGCAACACGCGTGTTCACGTTTCTGCTTCACGTAATATGTCCAGCTGCCAAATCATATGACTTGGTTATCGTCATATGCTATTGTTTGCTAAAGATTTGCACTTTGTGCTTTTAACTTCATGATCTTAAATTATATGACTTCCTTAAGAGGGTAATTTTTATATTATTATGACTAAAAATTTATGGGTGTTGGTGTGCTCCTACATGTTTCATCAGACCGAATATCTTGATCGGCACTTCTTGTTTGACATCATTGACCGGTGGTCATCGATATATCAACAAAAATTAGGTCAACAGAGCTTAACTTATGTTTCATGTGTGCTTTTAAGTTCCAAATGTTTACCACATATGCACGTGTTCTTTGTAATTCCCATATGTTTCAGCACTTTGGAAGGTGCGGTATGGAACTTGGAAACCGGTCATACACATGCCGTGATTTGTCAGCGTGAAACAGTGAGAATATGAAAGTAGGGGAGTGAGGTTCGGCGAAAACTAGTCTTGCATTGCTGTTTTCTTAGTTTATTAAGAGAATAAACAAAAATATGACTAAGAATTTATGGGTGTCATAGTGCTCTTACATGTATCACGTGGGGGCCTAAGTTCCATACGTTTCTGCACATTGAAAGGTGCTAATCTGGTCATACGCATACTTTGATTTTGATAATATGAAAACAGGAAAGTGATGTTTGACCAAAACTCTTTAAGTTTTATTTGCCTTTTCGTTATCATGAGAGGTCAAAGTTCCCCACAAATTCACAATTCTCCATAGATTTTCCAAGTCAATCACCGTTTGGTGCGAATGAGTATCCTTTCGAATTAGACCGAAGTTTCAGCAATATGTTACTATAAAATAATTTAAAAAAGATATGATAAGTTTGTACATATTCGATATACAAGATTTCTCCATCCAACCCAAAGCTAAAATCTCTCAAGTGCTGTTGAGCTTTGTTTCGTTTTAATTAAAAAAAACATAAATAAGCTCTGCTTATATTTATGTTATGTGGCAACGGACACTAACATTTGGGGCACCAGGTCGCATGCGTATAATCAATTTTCATAATCATAAGTAGACACGACTTTTGCTTTCTAACCTTTACACTTGACACCTTTTATAATAAACGCAAGAACGTACAATAACGACATCACATTTGAAGATTGCGTATTTTTGTATTAAGAAAAAAACTTTATGCTAGTCATTTACCAATAAAATATACATCATAAGAATTTATGATAATTATTACGTAATAAAATATACACAATATAACAAATTTAATATACTAATGAATGTAACTGCATTTAATATATTCTGGTCATATTTATCATTCTATCTCTTAGAAAATAGTTGTTATAATATAGAGTAATTATTTATTTACTATTTTAAATATGTGTCATCTTAGATTATTGGGAACGTACAGCGTTAGTATAAACATAACTCAAAACATGACCTTAGTTATAACCAGTAGAGGTGAAATTTTAGTTACTAGCGTATGACGGCAAACTGTGAAACCAAGAGTAAATCATCGGCCTCATCATCCTGACTATGACAAATAAGTAAAAGAAGACAAGAAAAGAGAAAAAACGTGTTCAAGTCCTTGAGATCGATGAACGTGGAAAACGAGAGTCCCCGACCCCGCGTGCACAGGCCACCATGCAACCACCACATGATTTTCTAAAGGGACATTTTGCTTGAAATTAAGTATCTTATCAAAATCATAATGATATATTTTGGAACTGAGTTTAAGTTGTAAATCCATATACATTTAGCATAGAAGCTGAAATTGATATCACTACTATACATACTTTTTTGAACACGTATAAGAGAAAATACGGTTGTGGCATAGTAATGACACACGGTGAGAATGCGATGGTAGCACAGTGGTGGCGTGATAGTCGCATGGTGGCGGGTGGTGGTGGTAAGGTGGTGCAGTGGCGACATAGTGGCGGGATGGCGATAGGGCGGTGGTAGTGTGGGGGAGTGGCAATAGGGTGAAAGGCAATGTGGTGGTGGGTGGCGGCAATGGTGCGGTGGTGTCGTGGTGGTAGGGTAGCGATGAGGTGGCGGTTCAGTGGCGACGCAGTAGTGGCACACAGTGCCAGCACGTTGTGGCGCGTCAGAATTGAAGAACGGGTTTTTGTTTCCCTCGGGTATCAATCTACGGGTTTGGATAGATTTTGATATCCCTAGATTAATTCTCATACCATTCAAACAAAAAGAAAGAATGATTATTATTCTCTTGATACTCATTTATTGATTTCGAAACACACCAACCAAAGCCACCAAGTACAACACTTTTTTTTGGAGGAGGGGGTTTGACGAGGTAAAAACCAACATTGTCTCACAAGTGATAATGTTGATTGTGAGGTCCAACACAATCACATCTTAGGTCCAACACAATCAACACACATCAGATTTGCCAAACCAGAAGGTCAGTTACACTAGCTTCAGCATGAGAACGTCTAAGTCACATCAGCTCGCAAGACTTCAAGCATGAGGATATAGACATCGAGTCATATCAGCTCGATATCAATTCGCTGAACTATAACAGAGCAGCACAATACGACCAAATTTATACTCGCAATATGGATAGTTTCGCCTTGACCTCACGACACTTGGCCCTCATTCGACGATACCTAGCTTACATACAAAATAAGTAAACCAAAGACTTGACAACATTTGATGTGCTAGTGTGTTAGTGAGGGAATTCAATAAATACAAATATGAAGCTGACGATATTAAAATGTCATAAACGTGTATATGCACATATAATGCAAAATAACGACAAAAACAAAAACAAATAATTCTGCAAAAATTGCAATGGTTGAGAATTTAGATTTCCATATGATTTTTGGAGTACCTTAAACTCGAAAAGTTATATTCTGATTCTAAGGGCTTCTATTACCCTAGTCTTAAAGAATCTAATTAATGATGTAAATGAAAGCAGTCTACATTATTTTGTATAAAAGATCTAATACTTGTGTCCATAAAATGTATCCATCAAATAATTTTCCTGAGTATCTTCATCTCTCTTATCCCGTGAAATAGCAAACCAATGTTAAAAATCTAGGGGTGTGAGGCAAGAGACGCACTATTCTCCCACCTCGCATTCCCGGCATACGTGTCGTCGTATAATTGGTCTCTGTGCTTCCTTTATCCATTCAACGATAACTGCTTCCAATATTTTGACAAAACCAATTTGTGCGGTGAAAAGTTCACCTCCAAAATCAAACCCTCTATCTATCTTCCAATACTCGATTTCAGCCTTTCATCTCTGCTTCAATTTCTTCATCCCTTCTTTATCACTAGCTTCTTGCTTAACTTTTCTTTTTGGGCTTTTCCCCTTGCTATCTATCTCTTTTAGCTAGCGATATTTTCTTCTCTTTTCTTCTCTCTTCATTTCTTTTTGCCCTTTGAATGTTAATATAGGAAATTGCCACCGTGCAAATCCCAACCTGTGTGTATAGTTGTGTTTGAGGGTTTATCTTTAGATTAAGTGTTGAAATTTCTTGTCTTGTCGAACATGGCTTTATTGAATTCATTTTTAGGGATTTTGAGTGCGCCCACGACGGGCGAAATGGTTGTAGAGATGATTGTGTTCTTGTGTCCGGTTTGGATTGCTTTTCTCCTAGGTATTTTGTTAGGATGGGCTTGGAAACCTTGCTGGGCTAACTTGAGGAATTGCAAATTTGATTTTTTGGCCCCTTTGTTACCTCCTCCTACTTCTCAAGCTATGATTTCGGCTGCTACTGAGAATCCTATTCTTTCTCGACCGGATAATTTAGTGGAGAATGAGGAAATTACATTAGATAGTGCAGACAATCTTATTTCCAGGTACTTAGCTTTTCCCTTGTTCTCGTATGTCAAATTTCGTGCTCTAAACTATTCGCCTGCTATTCCTCGCTGATAAAATATTTAAATATTGATATGATATTTTATATGCTGCTATAGCTTTTGATCATCAATGAGTATCTTAAATTTCCAGTGGTCTGTTCTGCGGTAGTGTTCATTAACGAAAATAAACTAATCTTGTTAGAGTAACAGCACTTAGAATGTGTCCTAAATGATCTATAAGAATACTAGTTCAGCTTTGGTTCCTGTTTTTTTATTAGGGTTTTCGTAGGTTTTGGACGGTTTCTAAGTTATCTTGATTTTACTGTCATTGCTTTCTTTGAAAAAGTAGAATTAACAATCAGGTCCGTTTTTATTTGTTTAGTTCTTTGCAACGTGAAATCAGAGAGCCTCTATCTGTCACTCAAAAGGATTTCGAACATTTGTCCCGCCTTGTTGAGAGAAAAGATGGAGGGCCCTCTTGGAAACTTATGATGGAACGTTCTACCCCTGATATGAGTTACCAAGCATGGCAGAGGGATCCGCCGGTATGTCCAGCTTATAGACTAATATTTGGTAGTTCAGGTTTCTTTGGATATTGCCTTTGATTCTTTACCATCTGACCCACTTATAAATGTCTCTTCCATTAAAGCTACTGATTCATTCTCTTTGTTATTTTAGGCTGGTCCTCCTCAGTATTGCAGCCGAACAGTCTATGAGGCTACACCCCCGGAATTATTAAGGGACTTCTTTTGGGATGATGAGTTTAGATTGAAGTGGGATGACATGATATTACATGCAGAAACTTTAGAAGAATGCCCCTCTACTGGAACTATGGTAGTTCACTGGATAAGAAAGGTAAACAATGCTCTTAGTCATAGTGGTGCATGTTAATTGCATAGAAACAATTACCAAAAAAAAAAAAAAAATTTGCATAGAAAGACTCATCTTTTTCTATGCTTTTGTTGCAGTTCCCCTTTTTCTGCAGTGATAGAGAATACATAATTGGTCGACGAATATGGGAATCAGGAAGATCATACTATTGTGTAACCAAGGTTTGTGACCCTTTTCTTTCCCTCCTAGTTTTAGGAAAATAAATGGAATATGTTCAGGAATTAGTTTTGCCAAAGTACAATTTCCTTATGTTTTGTCCAACATAAAATGAAATGTTTGTTCAGACATAAAAGGAATAATAAGAATAATAATAATGACGAAGAAGAAGAAGCAGTGGATTCGCTTTCTTAATGTGATTCGGAGTTTATTAATATTGTGGGTGTCCAGATAAATAATGCGTAAGAGAAATGATTGATCCATATAGTTGTCCTTATCTACAGCTTGTAACTTACGTTCAACCGATAAAGACAAACATGAAATTGTCGGTAACTACATAACTGTCGAAAAATGATTTTGTGGCCTGATCATATACTGACACGTAAAGGACATATAAGCTGGGTGTTTAATGGTCATATGTTCTTTAAATCTTTAGCGAAGGTATATGAGAGAATGATTTGCATAAAAAAGTATATGTTGTGTGAAAGCCATGCGCTGTGAAAGCGATGCACAGCATGGCACTACGATCCTCTATTTGTATCATTCAAATATTTACATGAGTCCCTGAATTCTTTGTTCATACATACATACATCCAATTTGTAGAATCTACACATTCCAAGGAACCATTTCAAACGGAAGTGCAATTGGGAACTTTGTTGAGACGTGGATTTCCTTGTTCATTTGCTTTAGTGAAATGCAAGTAACTAAGATGGAATGTGGGTTTTATTCTTCACTTTCCCTCTATTTGTTTATTCCTTTCACATGAGGTGTGAGCCTTTACTTTACTTCCCAGTGTTTGTAAAAGGAATTACTGTAAGCAAAATATATTTTCCATATATTTCATCAAGCAGAAACTCCCATGTTTTCCAAATGGACAATATGAAATGTGCGCGGATGTTGGACTGGTTTTCCTTATGTATGCCTTGTAACTTTCCTCAGAAAAATACAAAGAGACGTAATTGTTACCAACTCACTTCATAATTTGTTGAAAAATTGTGTGGCGGCCTATTCATGTGAAATCATTCAAATAGAAAATCTTTTCAAATTTTATTCCATAATAATTGTTACATTTTGGAATGAATTCACATACACATTCCATATAATTAGTTGTGCCACTAGTTATTCATATTCAGAGAATCAAGCATAAGTTACTCAATGACTTTGTTGGTTGAAATTGCAAGGTGGATAGCTGTTACCAATTCAATTACCAATTCAATTTCATTTCTTACAGCTCCCTCCTTTTCAGTGGTTCTGCTGTCTAATTATAGATGAATATCCTTGAAATTATTGCTTTGATTTGTGATTTCTATTGGATTTTTTCTTCCATGTTTTGTTTTAAAATCTATTGTATCTACTGTCGATTTTATGACAAAGAGTGACATTATGAAAATTTTACCTTTACTCTAATTTTAATGTATTAGATTCAGTACTGAATTCGTTCAAAAGATATCTGCACCTTAAATGAATTGGTGGTTTAAAAAAAATTTCTTGCTTTAACTAGACTCTAAACCAATTTATTTTTATTTATAACCTTTTATAGGTTCTGCATTTCTTCTTTCCGTATATGCAAGCATTACCCTTGTAACTTGCAGTTTGGCTTGCTATCAAGTACAAAAATTTATACAAACTATTGATTTTAATTAGCTTATTCTTTATTCTGTCTTTCTCCGACTAGTATCCACTTCTCATATTTCCCATTGTATGATTAACCCATTCTTCAAATTTAAAATCAAAAGCCAACAGAAAGTTCTGTTTACAACTTCAATACAAAATTATAGACCTTGCACTGCTTAAATTAAAGTGGGTTTTTTTTTTTTTTTTTTTTTTTTGGGGGGGGGGGGAATTGATAATCTCTTTCATTAGATGACATTTCTATTGAGTGTCTCGGCATTTCCCATCAAGAACGACGAAGAAAAAGCAAAGAAGTGTTGGATAAATAATGATAATATGTTATGTAGATCTCCGTTCTAAGTATATGAGAAACTGGTTTCCGTTACGTATGGATGCCCTACCCATAATAGGACCACAATCCTCTATTTATATAATTCAAATATTTCACACAAGTCCCTGTGCTTTCATTGTTTGTACGTATGTACATCCAACCTTTACAATCTACACATGCTACTCTAGGAACAGTTCCAAGCAGAAGTGCTCGGTGTCTAGTTTGACTCGCACTGAAGTAAAAACGGCATGTGAACTCGGTTTGGTTTACTTTGCCTTGACATGGATTTTCTCTTTTGCTTTAGAGAAATGCGATTATAAGATGAAATGCGGGTTTTATTCTTCACTTACCCACTATCTTTCCCTCTCACCGCCCTCCCTCCTTTTTGCTTTTCTAAATTTGAGTTTATTTATCTTTTGAGTTGCAAAATACCTAAAGTAATTAACTGGTTCGGCTTACCCTTTCCATCCAGTTTATGCTACATTTTGTATAGCTGTATCTGTTTTCCCCCCTCTTCTTTTATGCTTTGAAATCTTTTTAGTCTATTGTTCAATTTCTGTTGGTTAATAATTACTGCCGGTGATTCCCCTCTTCTGTCCCTTGACCTTTCTTAGTCTCCCTTGACAGCCCAAAATCTTCTAGGTCCATTGTGTTGTTTTGGGAAATGGGTACCCTTTCACTTCTATGATAAGAGTTCCTTTATTTTTTCCCAATTTTTTGATGGACACCCTCAGTTTATTCCCCTTAACATGGCAGTTCTCCTTTTCTTCACCAAGCGCATCTAAACAACTCACCAATATCACTCTAAAACCTGTTAACTATAAAGCTCGTTTTTTGCTGGCAACCTATTTGGGTTTACCATCTTTGGCTATGTAATCTAGTCAGTTTTCTTTATGCTTTTAATGTCTTCTGCTGTCTACAGCATTACTACTGGTTTAATTTCTGCATTAAGCTAGGTTGATTTTGATATCTATGCCCTAGCTCTCCAATTTGAGGAGGGTGTTGAGAGATTTATATTTTCTGGTAGGTTTTATTTATTTTTTTATCAAAAGAGTGTTAAATCTCATTGTTCTTGCTTTATCCTTTCCAGGAGGCTGGTTGGATGTTATTATGTTTGTATACTCGATGCTTGTGTGATGGACGTATAAATTAAATCAATTAGTATGGACTTCCAACGTGTTTTGTCTCAACCTGTGCATTTTGGAGAGTTTAAACGGAAGCAAAATAGAACACTTGGCGAGCATATGGAGTGGCCATGATTCAAATTTCTTTGTCCCAATTAACGATCATTTTGACTTATTAAATGCCATTTATTTTTGTTTCTGTTGTAACTCTGGAAGCTTTTTCTGTAATGATTTCAGTCTGCATGTTGCTGTTGGTATGTCCTTAAGGGTAATAAGGTGTTTAAGAAATGATGATCTAAATTGTCAGATACAAGCTGCATATGGTGCTAGCTTTGGTTTTAGTTTCTCTACGTCCCTTTTGTTGTCCGTTTCTAGAATTCTCTGGTGGTGGTTATGTTTTGTTCTCCCTCAGGGTTTTGGAGTGGGTTCGGGCATTTTGTGTGTGTTTTGGGGGTGGTGGTGGTGGTGGTGGTGGTGGTGGTGTGTGTGTGTGTGTGTGTGTGTTGGTCTTTTATGGTTAGCAGCTTCTTTTTACCCTCAGGCAGTTCTGCTTAATGCTTTGGTCTTGAATTTGTTGCATCATAATTCTCTAGTCTTTGTCTTCTATCTGATTTGTCTGTGGTTCTCTGGGGGCAGGGAGTACCTCGTGATTCCATTCCTAGGCGGGAGAAGCCAAGGCGAGTGGACCTGTATTATTCAAGTTGGTACATTGGACCAGGTAAAATCAACTTCTTTTTCCCAGTTAGCCATTAATAGTTTACGAGCCAGTGAAGGTTGGCAGAGACCTATCCTTGTCATCATCATCTGCTGTGCTTAATGCGATGATTATTATTTTATAGACATTATTTTATAGACGCTTTAAAGGTGCCCTTTTAAATGTATTATGGTTTAGCTCTGACTTTAGATATGTGAATGCTTTGGTTGGTTTCTTGAAACAGTGGAGTCAAGGAAAGCAGACGGTGAACTGAGTGCATGTGAGGTGATACTTTTCCATCATGAAGACATGGGGATTCCATGGGAAATTGCCAAGTTTGGGGTACGGCAGGGTATGTGGGGTGCAGTCAGGAAGATTGAGCGTGGAATTCAAGCTTATCGGAAAGAAAGATCATCCGGGTCACCCCTTTCCCGTTGTGCATTGATGGCTCAGGTCAACACCAAGATTACTCTAGACCACCTTAAATCCTTGGAAAATGAGGAAGCTTCACCAGAAACTTCGGTCATGGTGGCATCCGAAAAAGCTAGAGGCCCAGGCATACCAAAGCTTGTGATAATTGGTGGGGTGATAGTTGTGGCTTGTACTTTGGACACAGGGCTTCTCACAAAGACACTCATCTTCAGTGTCGCGAGAAGGTTTGCAAACTTAGGCAGAAAAGCGTGTCCGAGAGCATAGTGGGGTATTCTTGATGGAATTTCAAGGTTTTTACCGACACCCTTCCGCCGGATGAGAGATGATGTCGATTAGATGTATGACTGAGTTAATGCAAAAACCTCAGCTTTGTTATTGTATGTCCAACTTGCTTCTGCTTCATGTATAAACGCAAAGAGTGAAAGGAGCAGCAGCTAAAGCATTTAGTACAATTTTTACATGTAACTTTCTGCAGGCCTTAATTCAATGATCAGAATCTCTTTACTTTATATGAATAATGTGTTCATATTCAAATTATAGAATGAAAATGGTAATATGAATGATGTAGACCAGTAAATAAAACTAGAAGAGTTCATAATATTATTAAATTTTTTACGTTACAGTTTCATAATAATATTAGTATTCCTACTTTATCTTTGATTTCCGTCGTCACCCATTAAGGCCACCATACGATCACATTTCCGGTCCTCAGGAAAGTCATATCGTCAATGTCAAGGCTGCTTAAACCAAATTAGGAGAGTGATATTCCACATGCATTTGGATTTAGGAGATGGTAGAATGGCATGTTCTATATTTTCAGTTTCTTGCACTTAGGTTCGAAGCATCGACACAAATTTCTCTAGCCACGATGACGCGACACGTTTCCTCGCGAATAAATAAAAAAGAGAGTCGCGATACGTTCTAAACTTGTGTCTGCGGAATAGTCTATTTCCTGAAAGTTGATTCCAAAGGGCCATGCCAACTAATAAATATAGGGTCATCCCGAATTCCCTAACAGATAGTGACAGCCTCACAGGAAGACATGAAACACTAAGGCAGTACGGTCCAATTCATCTATCTAAAATAAAACGGAAAACGGACCATAATTTGATTCCAAGTCGAGAGTGTTCATACCATAAGTTATTGATCTACATCTTCTGAAAAACTTCTTAAGACCGAAGTGGTAGGGGCTTCGGAGTCCGATTATGAATTTTTTATTTTTTTGCAACTAAATGGAGTCTCCAATTTTTTCTGCGAGGTATCCAAGCAATTTACTATTCATAATTCACAAAAGAAAAACTAAAGAGTACAAAAATAAAAAATATAAACAGAAAAAGGAAAAGAAAGGAACGTTATGATGTTACAAAATGGAACAGAATCTGAATCTGCAGCGGCGATATTATTGTTGTAGGTAGGAAGTGTAACGGCATGACACGTGGAAGACAGTGGCACCGGGTTTCTGCAAATTCGTACGTATACATACAGGTAGGAGGGTACGATACTGTAGGAATATGGACAAATATTAACCAAACAGATAAGAGAAGGGTACCTATCTGGTCACTGCTCCCTACGCAGTAGATAAAGACTGCCATTGATATTTTACACATGTTATTGGGATGATATCTTCTCACCGCAAAAGTACTCACCGTACAACTCACTATGAGGCTAGATACGTATGATCCTCATCTAATCTAACCATCTCTTTCTGTTGGCACGTGTCGTACGGTGAGGAGAAGGTTTTTGCTATGTTACCACACTGCAAATTTTCCCCCCTGATGTATCATCATTGCCAATTTGCCAATTGTACTTTTTCACTTTTATTTATTTGTCTTGGGGAATATTAAAATACTTGTGTCATTTAACATAAGTAACTATTTGTTTAAGAAAACATAACTATTTATTTGACCATAAAATGAGACCATCGTCGAAAGGCTAGAAAATACAAAATTCATGAGGCAAGCTGTTTGCAGTTAAATTTTTTATATATAGCACAAGAAACATTAAAAACTAAAACGGAATATTGTATTATCACAAGAATACATAGTTTTTTTCCAGAGAAATGATCGATTTATTGATTATATAACGTTTCAAACTGTACATCAAAAGTTACATAAACAAATTAGCCAACATCTGATTTTTTTACATCTCGTTGGAAGCTACCCACTACATATTCTATACTACAATAATACATAGTTTATCGACTTTTTTATACTTAAATCTTATTGCTACTATATAGTTTTACCTTTGTAATTTGATATATCATTCTCTCTCCTCTATTATTATTAGTATTAATACATAAATCTTATTGCTACTATATAGTTTTACCTTTGTAATTTGATATATTATTCTCTCTCCTCTATTATTATTAGTATTAATACATGGACAATTTGGGAACAATTGAAGACGAGATTTGGATCAAATGGTAAGTTTGTTGTTTTGTGATCTTTATGTACGGGTTTGAACTGTGGAAACAGCCTTTTAAGGCTGCGTACAAGAGCTCTTATATAAAGTTTAAAGTAAAACTGCATATATCAGATCTTGAAACGATCCAGTTTCTTCTTAAACTATGTATTCGGAAACAATTCAATGAGTTTGTTAAGACGAGAATAGTTTGGAAGCAAATATTTACTAATCTCCATCTAACAACAAAATAACTCCAGTGCCTCTACTGGGCAGGAACCACCCTTTTTTATGTCCCTATCATTGTTATGCATTTATAGATACAACTTAGGAGGTTTTGTTATTGATTTAAATATATAGTAAATAACATAATTCCTCATATGCTCTTTCCGCTCCTTTTTCTTCTGCTTCTGCTTTGATGTTATCAGCTGGGCATCTGAGTCTCTCTCTTTCCCTCTGTGCTCTCATGGATATCATTTAAAATCACCTCCCCTCAACCACTTCTCATTTTTAGAATCGACAAGAAATATCAGAAAGTTGAAGATTCGCTGCAGAATTCCCGAGAGATTTGTATGCCAGAATTTTGCTTTTCTGTGCTGGGTTTATTCTTTAGCTGTCATTTGTATGCACTACTTTTTCTGTGTTTCGTCCCTGGTGGGCATTTTTTTCCACTACTATTTGCAGGTTTCAAAAGGAGTGTCAAATAAAGGAGAAGAAAGGAAGTTTTAGCCTTACTGTACGCGAGAGCAAGAACGACGATGGCAGTAGTTGAGAATGGCGGAATCAGCAGAGTAGGCTCTTCTACGCAGCTTGACGCAGTCGGTGGCACGCAAACCCATACCTTCGCCGGCGATGGCCTCCACCACCAGCATCAGTCCCCAAAGACCGTCATACTGAATCATCAGAGTCCTACACTCAGGCCAACAAAGCCTCTGCCACCCACCGCTCAGAGCTTCCACACGAACCTCGTGGTGGAGCAGCAGAACCAGAAAATCATTTCTGCACAGCAGAATACTGATGGTCAACAGCCGCCGCAGAGGATCGAAGGTAATCATCACCGGAGCATCAACGGTGTGGATACGAGGAGAAATGGTGGAGGTGGTGGTGAAGGTTTACAGAAAGAGATGAGGGACTTGGAGGAAATGCTCTCCAAATTGAACCCTATGGCTCAGGAATTTGTTCCACCTTCCTTGGTTACCACTAATCATCATTGGCTGCTGCCACCGGCCGCCGGACACTTTGGTTACAGCGCCGGTAGTTTTCCATTACCCAATGATGCTGGAATTCCCGACGGCGGACAGCCGGTAATTCTACTCCCATTTCTGGTCCTATTAATTTCTGTGTGCTTTTGTCTTATAGATACTGTTGTTTAGAAGAATAAAATAGAAAGAAAAAGGTGTTTTTGTTTCACCTTTTTCTTTTGTTCTCCTTTTAGTTGTTTACTGCTATCTTTGGTTGCTTAAATTGGTATTGTTCTTTGGGTGGCCTTAAAACTGAGAGTGAAATATCTTGTGAAAAACAGTGCAAACCCTCTTTTTCTGGGCACTGAGGACTTGATTGATGAATGGCAAAAGAAATAGCTGCTTTGCTTTCATTCTGGAGATTGTCCCACGGGGTTGATGATTTTCATGTTCTGCCTGTCAACTGTTGTTTACCATTGTCTTTCTTGGCTGGACTTGTTGTTTGTGTCTTTTTTGTAATTGTTCGTGGTTGTGCATGGAATGCCCAGAAGAAGGGCGGCAATAATCAAATGAAAATGGAGGATGGCAAGCATGGCGCAGCAAGAAGATTTAAGAGGAGGATGTACAGCCGAACAAGCAAGGCACAGCGAGAAGACGTAATTAGACGGACAGTATATGTATCTGAAATTGATCATCAGGTGAAAGAGTAGATATTGTTGTTATTGTTCTTTATCATAATTATATAAGGTTTTTGGTCATGTTGGGGCTCATCTTATGCTTTTGATACCTGTTTGTTTGACAGGTTACTGAAGAGCAACTCGCTGCGCTCTTTCTCCATTGTGGACAGGTAGAAACATCTCTATTTGTTCACATTACCATACTTAAAGAGGTTTTGCAATATTCTGGATAATGCTAACTCCTGTTGAATTATTCGCATACCCTTCTCTTATTTGCAAAAGGTTGTGGATTGTCGAGTTTGCGGTGACCCAAATTCTATACTCCGCTTTGCCTTTGTCGAGTTCACTGATGAGGGTATGCTGATGATCTGTTGGTTTTATTGTACTTTTAGTTGGTTTGGTCTAAGCGCTTCACTTTCTGTATGTCTTGCAGAAGGTGCAAAAAATGCTTTAAGCCTAGCTGGAACTATGCTTGGATATTATCCTGTTAGAATCCTTCCTTCAAAAACTGCAATTGCTCCTGTAAATCCTACTTTCTTGCCACAGGTAAGGGATCATTTGAATTAGTAGTTACCATGTGATTTAGTTATGTATTTACTGTCTCATTGAAGTTCTTAACAACGTAAATGATTTAGATGAGTATACTCATGTTCAGTTTCTTTTGATCTTTAGTCTGAAGAAGAAAGGGAGATGTGTGCCAGAACTATTTATTGTACTAACATAGATAAGAAGGTAAACTTGGGACTTCTGAGTCATGCTGATTTGATTTGCCTGGTTTTTTGTTGAATTTTCATTTGATATTTTACCTATTTGATGCAGATTACTCATTCTGAACTTAAGCTCTTCTTTGAATCCATGTGCGGGGAGGTATTTATTTTTTTCATGAAGTAAGCAGAGCTGATGCTTGTGCAATTTGCAGTTTTTGTTATGAGACCCCTTCTTTGTCATAGGTTCACCGCTTAAGGATGCTGGGTGACAATCATCATTCAACCCGCATAGCTTTTGTTGAATTTATAATGGTATTGACTATGAACTTGCACATTTTCTTGGTTCTCTGTTCCTAAACCTCAGTGGGTGCTGGTCTCTATTATAAATGGGCATTTTGACTTTTGTTGTTGGGATATGATTATGAAAATGGTATATTACTGCCAAGATCCTTCAATACAGTTCGTGTTTTTTTAAGTACATAATGTGTAAGTGATCAAATATCCATTTAGTAGGTTTTTGATATTGATAAAAACCACTTTAAAAAAGTTAATGGATTCAAATTCACTTTTCCTGAATAGCCAATATGAAACTTCTTTCATGAAACCAATCTGGTTCACAAAGCATCTTTTTCTTCTTCTCTTTTTAAGATGACTTGCCCCAGATTCACGACTGTATTTTGATAGCCTCAAATGTCACTAGAACCTTCTCCCTCGCGTTTGATAAAATCTCTAGACACTGGGAGGATTGGGAATCATCACTTCTATTGGAACTTTCCATCTATGGTTAGGGGAAGAAAACTATTGACGCTACTCAAAGATTTGGTCTAGAATCCTTGGCATTAGGTGAGGGAAGAGACTTGGTATCCTGGATCACAGGATTCCAGCAATGTTTGGATCCTGCACGCCATCCCAGAGAGGGTGAGCTTGGGAATTTTGGCCTGGCTCCTTTTTATCTGATGATTAGGAAGCTAAAACTTCAATCCAGCATGGCTGCTTAAGCATAATCCAAAGCACAAATATACTCCGGACCACGATATCGAGGATTATAGGCTCTTTTTACAATGGATTGGCAAAGTTATTTGGGACATGCTCTCAACAATGACAAGCGCGCGGGAGATGCATGGCAAATATAGTGCATGGTTTGGCAGAAGTATGAAAGCTTATCTGTTCTTTAATGCGCCTTGTGAATTGTATGGAGTTGCTTTGCTGTATTTCCTCCTATGACCGACTAAAAAAGACAGCTTTAGCTGAATGAGTTATGTTCATCTTTTGTTTCACATTCATGTTAAGCTCAAGCTAATATGAAGATTTGTCTTCAACTTAGCGATTCCTTTGCATCGTGAAAGGGGGAAAATTTTAAAAAACAAATTAGGGTCATGCTTTCTGTAGGGATTCATCTTTAGCTTGTTATATCTTGCTTTTATATTATGGCTCTTTCACTGCTCTCTATTTCTCTATCATTGCAACTATGTGAATCATGTGTGCCATTTTTATTTGTACTCTGACATTTTCTAGTGATCTGTGTCCTTTGGTATTGAGAATGAAGTTTTCTTGGGTTAAAGTTTTTACCTTTTTGTGTGAAAGTATAATCCCGTGAAGTGTCTATTTTAACCGTTCCATAAAATAACTGAAAGTACTCTCTTGAAAATATATTTAATGAATTATGGAGCAGTGGCAGTCCCTGCAATCCTGTTGAAGAACGGTGCAATTTTTCCAAATTTGTATTAAGGTTGGTGTAGGAGATAAGCTTTTGGTTGTCTCTAGAGAGATTTTAGGTAGAGACGATTGATCAGGTGATCTAGGAATTTTGGACACTGAAGGTGGAGTAGTTGGTGCATTGAAGTATGCCTAGGCATCTCTGATCGCTGGTTGATATTCCATCGGGCCCAAACATTCTTTCACCCATGAGCTATGTTCCTTGTTCCTTGTTTGGGTTGCTTCCAGACTATTCATACAAATAGCTGCATGTATGTATTCAATTTATATGGTTGTTATGTACCATATGTTTGTGTTTTAACATTTGATGGTTTTCCTTTTGTTCAGGTACTTCTGATAGAGTATTTTGATAGCCAAGATTAGTTCATTTCTGTTGTATTTTTTCTTTGGTTCAAGCGAGTCTCTCAACCTTGATTATCCTCTTCTGCCAATCATATTAACTCTGATTATCCTGCCTTCGTCAAGAAATGCCTCTTATAGTACTTCATTTTTTTAATAGTATGGCAAAAGCCTCGAACTAGAAAGTGGGTTTTGTTTTATTTGTCATCCGATACCAAGTTTAGCAGTTGCCATAAGGCAATATGACTATATCCCCCCATCTTTCACTCTGATTATTGCCCATGTCTTGAGTCTACTCTGGCCTCTTATAGTACATCATCATTGAGAATTGACATGGATTTCGTCTCAATCATTTTTACAGAATCTCTCTTAAATTCGATGATTAATACTGAATGTCTCTTAAATTCGACAAACAAACAGCAAGGATTTCTGAAACAACATTTAATACAAATCTATTGTTTCCATTAAGCATCTCAGTTAAAAAAGGAAGAAAGTTAGAGGGCAACTATAAGAGGAGAATTACAGGGGGCAGCAGCAAGAATGCAGGCATGGAAAAGGAGGAGGAGGTGGTGGTGAAATAGGATTGGAGGTTGGGGAGAATGTGAAGAAGGTGATGAGACAGTTAGAATTGGAAGCCCTGGAGGAGGGAGGGCCGCTGGTAAACTTGGGGTTCTTAAGTAGGAGAGGAAGTTGGAGAAGATGATTAGGTGGAAACGATGACGTTTTGAAAAGACCAAGTTACTCCTGAGATATGTCCAAGCCACCGGAAAATCTCGTCCCAGTGCTGGAATATTACGCTTTTAGAAGTTGAGTGATCAAAAGGTTACAAAGGAAAAAAAAAGGATTAGTGGTCAAAACGTTCCCCCTTTGAATAGTTTAGTGACCTCTGAAATTATTTGCCCTGCTAGTAATTGTCCCATAGTTTGGACCACGTTTTCTCCTCTTGAGGTCTTCTGTCAAACTATTCTTCTTTGCTCAATTTTAGCACCATGATTGCATGAATCTCTTCTGCTTCAACAACTGTTATTTACCTGCCCAAGTGGTGAGGGAATCTTCAAGTTCCTCCCCTCTTTTTCCCCTCCCCTTTCATTTTCTACAATCTCATATTGGGTTTCACTTTTTCACGTCTACCATTTGTGAATTCTTACTGTGGTTCTGTCTCAACTGTGCAAGTGTGGTTTATTCAAGGGAGGTGGTTATGAAGCGTCCGTGTGGTGTTTCCTTATGCTGTGCAACCTTATTGTTGTTTACATACACCGTACTTTTTGTAATACATTTGCTGAGAATTAAGAGGTAGCAGTTCATTCCCGCTTGAGTTGGAACTATTTTTTGCTTTTGCTGTAACATTATCATTTTCTGGTCTGCAGGCTGAGAGTGCAATCGCGGCTCTGAACTGCAGTGGTGCAATCCTGGGATCTCTTCCGATAAGGTAGCTTGAACTGGAATTGTCTATGGTTCATTCTATTTCTCGATCACTCTATTTTGTATCCTTGAGATGATTTATTTTCATGCAAATACATTGCAGAGTAAGCCCATCGAAAACACCAGTTCGACCACGTCCTCTTTGAGCAGCACTGCACTGAAGTATATACCCTCTTGACGTTCTTTCTAAGCTGATCGTATGATGATCATACACTAATGAATATATACATATGTAGATACTTCCACATGTATGATTTTTGGTACCAAAGATGCCAGTCATCCATGGATAATTTATATTCTGCATGAGGTTGTGGAGCTGGGAGGGAACTTCCAGGTGAAAACCGGATCTTTATCAACGTTTGGATTCTTTTAAGAGCCTCTGCTCTGACAAACAGGAAATCCCTTTGATGCTTTTTCCTTTTGTCTCCTTTCAGATGAGCGTCTTTGATTTTGAAATAGATATAACTACAAATTCTTATAATACTTTTTTTTTTCTTCTTTGTGTCACTAATGCAATTATTAAATAATTTTAAATGAAAACAAATCGGCCCAACATTTTAATAAATAGATCCATATGGTAGTAATTTCATATATGATCTTTATTTACTGGCTAATCAATAGTTATTTGTAATCTTTTAATGAAGTTTTTTGTATTGCCAGCTCCATAGATGATAAGTGGTGCAAATTGTTGTTGTTAATAACCTTTGTGGAGAAAAGTGGTACAAATTCTATTTATTGTTGTTTAAGGCTAGAAGAAAATGCTCTTATGTATCACAAAATTACTAACTTTTCAGTGATACCATGTCTCGTGTAACAATAGCTAATCTGGTTATGTATTCATTAACCTATCATATTACAAAATACAAGTTGTAACTAACTTATTATTTGTTTAACGTAGATCTTTCCTTATCTTGCATATTTGTCACGCACTCGTTCATCGTGTTATCCTTTCATATCATATCATCATGTTATTATTCATTATCATGGATTTATTTTATATCATTTAATCATCATAACATGACTTGCTACTAATCGTGGATGTATCATCAGTTGATAACTTTCTCATGTATCATGCCTATGGGGATCATAGATTTTATATCATATAATATAGTATCGTGTATCATTGTTTTGTGAGTCGTGATCGATCGCATGATATCTATTTACATGTCTAAAGTTAAGTTACGGAGATCATAGATCGTAAATCACAGAATCACGTATCACGGCTCATGCAAGTCATGTCATTTCGTGATCATACAAGCAAGCAATCATAACTTCATATTCAGATACATACACAATGCGTGATAGCTTTCTAACATAATCACCTAACCTATAAGGACATATTACACAATTATACATCATCTACACTCTTTTTTCTATAATATTTGATTTCGTTAAACGTGGACAGCTACTTTCGAGGTAAGAGAAAGAAAATCAAAACGAGGGGTTCGCTCGTTATAGAACTTTACATGTATTTCGACACTTTTTTTTATTTTTATTTTTGCAATGTCTCGTAACATGATTCACTCTTTCACCTTGAACATCTCCTCTGCCTTGTCCTTAAGGTTTTGCGATGTAATTTCGGTAAATTTGTTCTATTAAATAACTGTTGGGTGGGTTTTATATTAGTCAACTATAAAGAATCCAATTCAAATCTGTTTTAACAACGGTTGAAACTGTCAAAATATTGAATCCTTATATTGTGGTTAACCAAATGTTGACATATTTTTACTGCTTTTTTTAATTCTAGAATTTTCTATTGGAATATGTCGTTAGTGAACGTACAACGTGTTCCATACAAAAGGTGTTTAAAAGTAATTAAGTAAAATTTACTCACATTGCTCTATTTTCAGTGTGTGATAATTAATTATACAGAGATCGCTTGATGCAGTTTTGCTAGATTCCGGATATGTTTTCTTTCCATCTATCTTTCACATCTCTTCTTCACATATGTAAACTATATAGTTTTATTTAAAATAATCATATATAGTAAAAGATGTATTATGTATAAGTCCATACAGAATGCATCATTCAGTATATGTGTTTTGTTTAATAAAACTATTTATATTTGCGGAGAATACGTGAGGAGAAGATCGAAAGGAGGTTTGCGTAATACTATCTTCTCCTCCGAAACGAATAAAAATCAAGTCTTTCAGGCACACAAGCGACGCGCAGAGCAAAGAAATGGGTTCCACCAGGCCCATTGCTCACTTGGCTCTGCTAGCTCTTGACTCCTCAAACCTCAGCTTTCCCGCAATGGTTTCCTTCTCCAGGCTTCTATCTACTCTCCCTTTCACAACCCGTCTAATACCTCTCCGCAGGTTTGCCTCTATCTTCGCCCCCATGTCTGACCTTTTTTTTTAAAAAAAAAAAAATCCATGAATAAATACTTTCGGTTTTGATAATTTTTCGATGTGCTTTTAAAAATGGAGTTGCTATGTGGGGTATTGATGAATTCAGCTCTAATTTTAGGCTTGTCCCCTTTTTTTTGTGTGCTGGCGATTTTGAGAATGCAACTTTTGCACATTGAGCAGGTCCTTGTTACTACGTTTATTACGTGGGTTGCGTTTTGGAGCCAGCTGGACAGGCTGTCTATATGGTGTAAAATGTGAAGCTGGAACCTTTGTGCCATTGGCTTATGTTCTGTGTTTGTTTATATCTCAGTTTTTTATTCTTCAATTCTTTACCAGAGCCTAGCCTTTACAGTCATGATCTTTCTTGCATTACCAGCTCCCTATTCTTGAAGGTTTCTGTGTTCTTTTTCTAATTCTGTGCATGCAACAATGAATCAGTGTACTGAATGAGGTTGTAGAGGAGTTTGTAAAAATATGGATCAAGTAGGTCAGCTAAAAGAAAGATAAAATGGTTTTTCCATGGGGTGTAATGTGTGTTGAAGTAGAATATGGATTGTTAGATGTATGACTACTGGAGCCATAGAAAAAAGAGTCCTGTACAACCAAAAAAAAAAAAAAAAAAGGATGTTTTATTGCTCCATGTTTGTTGCATTATGCGCGTGATGTCCTGATTGAGGTGTCACACTTGTGTTTTCGTTTTTACATCAGGACCCATAGAATACCTTCGAGGAGACTTATCAGCTTCCAGGCTAAGCACGGTAAGCTACTGAACTTTTCATTATCTTGCCCTAAAGAATTTGATAGGCTGTTAGTCCATTTAAATAATGATATAAACACACATCACATCATAATTTGCAGTCTCATTTAACTTGTTTATACTACCAGCTGAATCTGGGCTGGATGGACCGGTCAACCAAAGGACGATTTCCCCGAGTCTGTTAACTGCAGAAAAAGAAGAAGCCAAGGCTGTTCTTACATTGTTTTTGAAAAAGCATGGTTTGAGCACTTCAATTGCTGCTCGAGTAATCAACAAATCAGATGCTTTCATTGATCACCTTGTTTCACGGCTTCATTCTGTTCACAAGTTCCGTTACCTAGTAGGTCGATCTAAACGTTTATCAAATTTACTGTTCAGAAGTAATGTTCTCCCTCCTACTACATGCAAGTAACATCATTTCCCCATTTTTCAGGGCGAGAATTGACAACCCTTGAGATCAGGGATGCCCTTATCCCATACCTTGAGACCCTCCATGAGGAGTATGGAAAAAATTTGGTAGATATGGTGGAAAACTATCCAAATTCACCATCTATTGAAGAAGGATCAGTACAAACTGTACCGAGTCCACCAGCTAAAGACAGCGCTGTTCCAGTACTTTCTCCCTCGACTGGCGTCCTTGACACGAAAAAGCGAAGGGCCTTGGCTCGGGTTAGTGAGATTGGTCCTTCAGGGACCCTTCCTGCACATATTACCTACCTTGTTGAGCTTGGAATGGAGCTCGATGCAATCAAGGATGTTATACGTAAGTTCCCAGCTTTTTCATACTACACTTTGGAGGGGAAGATCAAACCTGTCGTTGAGTTCCTCCTTGATCTTGGTGTATCAAAATCTGATATCCCCACCATCATCAGTAAAAGGCCTCAACTTTGTGGAATTAGTCTCTCTGAAAATATAATTCCTACAATGACCTTTTTAGAAAATCTGGGAGTAGACAAGACCCAATGGGCAAAAGTTATATGCCGCTTTCCAGCACTTCTTACATACAGCCATCAGAAGCTGAGAACAACTGTTGATTTCCTTTATGAGACTGGTCTATCTGCTGAGAGTGTTGGAAAAATTATCACACGTTGCCCAAACATTATCAGCTATAGTGTAGAAGATAACCTACGGCCCACTGCAGCTTATTTCCGTTCTTTGGGAGTTGATGTTGCAGTTCTTCTTCAACGTGCACCTCAAGCTTTTGGACTTAGTATTGAGACCAATCTAAAGCCGGCTACAGCTTTCTTCCTAGAGAGGGGATATAGCATGGGGGAAGTAAGCACCATGATGTCTAGATATGGGGCTTTATATACATTTAATTTGGCAGAGAACTTGGTTCCCAAGTGGGAGTTCTTTCTGACAATGGAATATCCAAAATCTGAACTAGTCAAGTTCCCTCAATATTTTGGCTACAGTTTAAACGATAGAATCAAACCCCGATATGCGATAGTGAGAGAGAATGGAGTAAGATTACTGCTGAACCAAGTCTTATCTCTTTCAGATGCAGAGTTTAAGAAAGCTTTGAACAGGAAAATAAGCAAAAATTTGACAAGTTCTGGCGACAGTAGAAACTTCAGCCAACAGTAACTATGGAGGTAGGACTTCTTAGCACATGTATATACATCATACTCATCATCTTGTACGTGATGCTTTGGCATGTAACGTAACTGATGAATTCCTTCTAGTGGATCTGCGTTGCTCAGACGAAGTAAAGATCATGGTGGAGTGTTTAAAGAAGATCTTTGGTGCCCCAAGTGTGCTGGTTAGTAGAAGCAGAAAGTGGTGTCTGCCAACATCCTCTTCTATTATGTTGAATTTACTTTTGAATGTAAGAAGTTAGCAAAGTAAATGAGAACAAAGATTTTGAGACCGGCGGCAGGATGATCTGCTTCCTCGTTTTTTCTTTTGCAACATAACTGAACTAAAATGGTACAGTCACAATATATGATTGGCCATGATTAATGATTTGGTTCTCTTGTCTTAATTTATCTGTAGTCTTCAGTAATTTTTTTGTTGCTCTTCCTGAGCATAGTGCTCATACCTGGATCCTTTTCATAATTGGGCAAACAATGCCTTGCAGACTATCACGTGCCCACTGTTTCATCTATTGATGCATGTTTTTGTTTTTGTCACATGTTTTGCATCCTTTTCTCATGTAAATCAACATGATACCATTTCAGGACACTCAAAGCAGCTGATCTGTCGATCCATTTTACTATTGGAACTGCTATACCTTTTCTCTTTTATTTTGCTAGGAACAACTTACCTTTTAATATATAACTAAAGATAATTGCGTACTTGACATTAGCTTCAGTCTGCTCATGTTACATACTTTTGTGTGGTTAAATGCAAATTATGTATTGACAGGGATCAAAAGGTCAAATATTTAGCACTTGAAAATATATTATATTTGTGAATTTGGCTTGGTTCACCAATGGAAAAGGACAAGGCCTAATATATGTGCCATGACCCCCTGATGATGCTCTTGTAACAAATTGAGAGGAGAGAAATTCTTTAAGTTGATTTTCAGCAGGAAAAAGAAAAGCTACGTGATGCTGGTGCTTTCTTTGTGTGGTCTAACGTATGCTTTATCCTTTTACAGTTACCCTAGTGTAAAAAGTTAAAGCATACTGCAAAATCTGATTAATATAGCTCCACTTTGCTAGATGATGTCCCCCTCAATCCACAAAAGTGAAAATAGTGAAGGGCAAAGACCCCCTATATATGCATTATATGTACATTAATCCCTCATTAATGACAAAAACAAGAAGATTTGCCAGCTAATGATGGGGAAAATTGGAGGCACGTCTTTGTAATGAAAACGATGAACGTTTTCAAATCTCCTGCCAAAGCCAACAATGAGAAGTGGAGCAGCAAAAGAAGAGAAGACCAAGAACATAATTACTCAGAAGAGAAGGTAACTTCTTTTTTTTTGTGGGTGGGTGGGTTTAGGCTACATCATCCAAGCATGGATCAACATGTGATATTTTATGTCCAGACACAACTTTTAAGCCTTTTTTGTGTAATTAGCATTATCAGAAGAGGAGGAAGCGGAGATGGATCTTTCAGCAACCATTACCTTGTGAAAGAACTATACATCACCATGTTACAAGAAGTATCACATTGGGAGAATATTTGGTGAATGTTTCTTCACCAGATGCTGTCAAATGTCATCTGGAAAGTGCAATAGAATTCGATGGGGCATCCACAGTTGCTGCTGAAGTGTCCATAGCAACAGCAGCAGTCACAAGACAGCATGCTGCTACCATTATCCAGACAATCTTCAGGAGTTACCTGGTAATAAAGTTGCCATCTTTAAAGATTTTTTCTCTTCCTTTTTGTTTAAATATCTAATTGGTGGTAAATATGTTTTTCAGGCAAGGCGAGCACTTGGGGCCCTTAAAGGACTTGTCAAACTGCAAGCATTGATTAGAGGCCACAATGTCCGGATGCAAGCTAACATGACCCTTCGCTGCATGCAAGCTTTGATTCGAGTGCAAACTCTAGTATGTGGACAGCGAAAGAGTGTGTTATATGAAAGCCTCTCCAGTAGTCCTAACCGCACGGGGGTTTCTGTTGGCACGGCCAAAAGATCCATTGTAAGTTATGCAACATGGAATGTTTAACTTACTCATCGAATATTTTACTCAATCGGGAAACTCTGTTGCAGTGTAAAATTGGGAGGAATTTAGAAGATGTCGATAAAGATGAGGAGTACCTAGCCAAGAAGATCCATGAGCTGTTGCAGAGAACAAAGGAAGCCGCTTCAAGATGTGAAAGCTACCTTGCTCATGCCTTCTCACAGCAGGTTCTTTACTAGTCTAGAATTATGATCATCTACTAATACTAATGCATTTAATTAATATTAACTAGACTCCAGAACTATTATACTTTTCTCTCACACAGATGTTGGGTCCTTGTAAAGATCAGATTTCAGCAATGGATCAAAAACCCGAACAAGATGTAGGTTATCTTGGGAGGAAGAGTAATAAAGAAAGAGCACACAGCATCAGAACCTCGTATGATGAAAAAGAAGATATAAAGATTGTTGAAATTGACACCATAAAATCATGCGTTTACTCGTCTCCTCTCAAGAGAGCACACTATGGCTCTTCTGCCCAGTCACCATCTTCTCTCAAGAAAGCACAACTTAGTTCCTCTGACCGGTCGGCAACCAAAAAGATCGCGCTCAATATACAGATAGACCAAGTCCATTTTGGCGAGATTCGTCACAAGAAGTGTGACGCTCTTCCGCTGCTCAGACTCCAATATTAAAGTTAATTCACAGAGTAAAAGACACAGAAAATAGGCTTGCCAGAGCCTAAGTATATGGAAGCAACTGCTCGGCAAGTGCTCGAGCTCAATCACGGAGGGAGCCAAGGCATCCGCCCCTAAGAGAGAATGAATGTGCGATCACATAATGAATGAATGTGGTGATCTTGCCATTAAATTTATGAAATCTTTATGATGCTGACGAATGAAGTATAACTACCTCTTAACTAGAAGATCGAAAAAGAAAAGCAAAAGATTGTTCTCCAACTTCTTTGTCAATGTGGATGAAGAACATGTCCATCTATTGGACGACCTACTGAGGAAACAATTACAAATGGCCGTTCCAAATGAGTGTCAAAGGGTAGGGCAAGCAGGTATGACTAACGACGGAGGCCATGGAACCCTAGTATATCTGCATTAGTAAGTGTGTAATACTGAATGCGGTATTAAGTTTGTATGATGCGACTGTAAGATCCAAGGCAATGTAGCATAGAAAGCAGGCCTCATGTCATAGCCAATAGGTACTCACCTAATAAACTATGTACGTGTCTTCTATTTCGAGGCGTCGGCTCATTTTTAGGGTTAAAGCATGTACCATTACACCTCTGATTACTGATCATCAACAATAAATGTGGTGCATAAAACCAAAGCATCCACTAAGCCGACCAAGTTACATCCATTGCCAATATCTCCACCATCCTCTGTTTCACCTTGCTACATCCAAAATCATATAGAAATAAATCTAAGCCATCTGCTGAGAAAATGATCGATTGGTGGCACAGTTTCGATTGACAATGACAAGGTAGGGGAGATGGATACTAAAGTATCAGCAAAGGAAGGATGTGGTGAAACTGGTCGCAAAAAAGGAAGAATTTAACTTTTAACATGTAATCAACCAGCATTTCCAAAACCAATTATTGCATCTAGTTCAGAGAAAGGAGTCCCAGATAAAAACTGATATGTTGAAGTAGGGGCAGTTGGCATTATTTCACATACATACAGGCTCATCAAATCTTTCCACCTGAAGCATGCTTACCTCCGTTTGTTGCAGAGCAGCAACCACGATCCCTTACTACATCCCCTCTGCAACTTACCTATACACAACTCCCACCAACAATTTGATCTGTGTGATCATATCACACTTCAGTCTCTCTTTGAGACTACAGTTAAACAATCCATCTCTCTTTGAGACCGTCCGTTCATTGGTATGGACGGATATGAGTTCAGAATAAATCATTTCCATGCACTCCGGCAAGTTTCGCATAAAATCCGCCTCCGTCATAGCTTAAGCAAATGTAGAGTGATAGATCAAAAACAGATCTCATAGATAATTCATTGGATCTTGTATAGCGTAGTGTATTATCCCATGAAATCCTTTGCTCAATCGCCGGTATGATCCAGCACAACTTCCAAAACTCTCACTGCGCGCACACAATCATTTACATTTATTATGAACTAAGCAACCGCTCACTTCCAGTCTGTCATAATTAAATTAAGACATTCATATATATTTTTGGGTGATAACTTCTCCCAATCCAAGCATAAACTTGCTCGGCTTTCTATAGGCAGCAGAAGTTGATTGTTTCTTGTCT
Organism: Eustoma russellianum; assembly: GCA_036186865.1. Classification (NCBI taxonomy): domain Eukaryota; kingdom Viridiplantae; phylum Streptophyta; class Magnoliopsida; order Gentianales; family Gentianaceae; genus Eustoma; species Eustoma russellianum. The sequence continues at coordinate 326,387 of AP025056.1, forward strand.
ATTTGAATGGTCAGATGCAATTGCCATTGATGGCAATTAGCATGAAGACGCGTCATAAAACACTTCTTTCTTTCTCTTTTTAAGCTGACAACTTCGCTATTACTCAATCAGGACAAGATGATAACATCTCAAACCCCAAGAGTTCAGCGTTACGTATTTACTCGGTCCAAACCCCAACCTATAAACGTACCTGCTCTTCCCTACTCAAGCTTTAAAAACATCTCCAATGGTTTCCTTGGACACGTAATTTCAACTTATGTTTTCACCTCCTTTTGTACCAAAGACCTAAGATAGGGAAAGTAATGAGGCATAGGTTCAGAATTTAGCAACAATTAGACAACTTAAATCCCAAAAAGCCCACCATTAACTGGTAAGCATGAATGTTGCCAACAATGGATCGCTAAGTTGACATCAACATGCATTCTTAGCAAGTTTTTCCCACCCCGCCTAAAATAAGGCAAAAGATCAATATATTGACAGACATTCCAACAGGAGAAGCAAAGCAACCATCCTGAATGCCAGAATCACCGAGAGGATGCCCATTTGAGGTAGGGGTTGGACCACATCAAGTGAATATACATCGACTATCCATATTGCATCCTGCAAATTAGAGGGGGACGAATCAGCTCCAAAGCCACCAAAGAACAAGTCTACATAACTACTACTTGACATGCATTAAATAGGGCAGACACAGGACTGCTTTATTAACAAAGATTTCAACTCATGTCATCTAACTAGCTACCCCTAAATGGATCAAGACCCCTGAAACAATATGAAGCATCCAGTGCAACATACCTATGGTCATATTATCAAGGCATAAAGCTGATCCAAAGAATTTTTAGGAAAATCAACCAAACAGGCAAACTGGTTGAGAAGGCATAAAGCAGAGTGATCCTCGATTGCATCAAGAATCATACATCCATTGCAACATTCTATTTGTCCTCCCTATTTTCTCAGACATAAAATCCACATCTTATAAATGGCAAGAAACAAGTACTTGTATTACTCGTTTGACATCATTAAATCCGCACATTCTAAGACATAATGCAACAACAACCATACCCAGTATATCCGCACATTCTAAAGGTAAAGGCTATTTTTCAATGACAAATTGGTAGCAAAAGCTTTACATGGACATTTGATTGGCTTTCTTAAACTGCATGCAAGTTTTCAAAATACAAACAATTTAGACCAGGGGGAGTAACGGTAAAAACAGGCGATCAGTAAGCAGATTGAAAAAATGACAATAATTACCCAGAACCTCCAAGTTGAGACTTCAACTTGCACCTGCACCATTGCTCCTGAAACGAGGAAATAAAAGAATAAATCAGAGCACAGACTGACCACACAGCAGATCACCATCATACCGTTCAAGAAAGATTAAATAAAATTGAAAATAAAACCTGCTCAGCTGTTGTCCAACCACATTGACTGGGGCTCTCCAACGAGTTGAACCAATGTTCTGAGAGCCACCAAAATCTTTCTTCTCAGAATTTGCTCCATTGCCCGCATCCAATAGCACAGCATGGTTCGACCTACTGTCAAAACCATTCATTTCCATGTTTTTAGGCTTGCTCAAGATTTTTACATTTGGTAAACCTCCAGCTCCACTAAAGGGGACACCGTTCGTAGCTTGATTTGGGGCTGCTGAAATATGCATATTATTATCACTTGCATTTGGAGGTCTGGAGACTCCACACTCCAACAAACTGCTATCAGATTTCCCACTTGAGGACAAAACTGATGGGGTCTTCTTCAACCGGTGAGACTGTGCCAATGGAGTCACAGCAACAGAGGGCAATAGGGGAGAGTACGATGTGGCAGCAGCTGCAGCAGCAACTTTTGCCACAGCTGCTGTAGCAGATATGATTTCTTGTGCACCTTCTTGAAGATGAATATAGTCCCCTTCGATCACAAACAACTGACAAAGAAAAAGAGAATTAGAAAAAAAAAATAGCATCTATAGGAGACCAATGATAGGTACCGATAACATACTTCAGGATGACTGGCAACAAACTCATCAAGCTTTCCATACTTCCTTTTGTAGTCATGCCAATGAAGAGGAGCAATCATTTTACCAAGCCTGTTTGGGAGCTGCAAATAAAGAAAACATGTGATAACCTGTGGCAGAGCACCAATATCATTGTACTTACTTTTCTCCTTCCTTCTCTTTGGAGACTACAAACATGCATGTGTATATCTGTGTGGCATATATATAATATGCACGTTTATATCTATTAGTGTTATGGGTCATCGGGAAACAATCTCTGTGTGTTTCTAACACATGGATATGGTTGCGTACATCTGACACCCCCCATATCCCGCCATAGGCGGGAGCCTCTAAGGCAATGGGTAATGTTGTTGTTGTATCTATTAGTTTGTGTGTATATACAAACACACAAACATGTATATACGGAAATAGGGAGAATCCTCCACACATGCACACGCCAAAAAAAAAAAAAACAAGGCAATATCATGGATACAGAAATTGATATGCTAACTCACCGTTGAGCTAATTCGAATTTTGGCGTTGGAACCAGGAGGAATTGTGCGCACAATGCAAGCCAACAATGCCCTTTCATCAAGTAAAGGCATTTCTACCGACTTACCAACTAAAGTAGAATCTTTTGGCCCAGAAGAAGCCAAAGGTTCTGAGGGTACTGCATCAGAGGTCTTCATGCTATCTTCATATACTACATCAGAGGTCTTCATACTAATTTCGTTGTAACTTGCAAGATGATTCGCTTCATCATAAGAAGCTAGGTTAGAAGTTGAACCAGGTTTATCCCCCATCAGGCTGTGACCTTCCAATTTGTTCACATTCTCCTGTCCCCCAAAAAGATAATTCAGTTGAGGCCATCTTGCTTCAGTAAGGCATTAATAATCTCAAAACATATCATTTGGAATTCCGGGTAAGAGTAAATACCATAGTGCAATTATGGTTATCAACCAAAATCAGCATAAAAGAAAAGAATAACACCTGAATGCTTTTATTATTTTCAAGGGAATCCAATCTCAGAGTTCCATGGAACTGAGAAGAAATTTCCTGCAATCCTGCCTGAGCTTGGCCACCAGATGAATAGCCTTTCTCAACCTGGAAACAGGGGGGAAAAAGAAGGAAAAGAAGATAAATAATTACGTGGAATGCCAATACCACAAAGAGGATCTGGATATGCAAGCTGTTCAACTTGGCTAAGGAAAAAACATCGATAAAATTGCCCATAAGTGCATGAAATATGCTAGGTAGGGTAGTCTAACTCAAGCACTTGCTGTTGCTCGGGAAACCTGCTTAAACTCTCTTTATCCTTAGTGGCCTGGTATTTTAGCACAAGAATAACCAATCACATTAAGGTGAAGCAAGGCTTCAAGAACTCATTGGCAATATTTATACTATTTGATAGCTGGTTTAGACAAACAATGTCCAGTTAATTATATTATGAACTTGAGTGAAATATTTATCATGACCGAAAATGTACTAAAAGTACCAAAAGCAGCTGTTACACATGACCTACATTTGTAGGCAAGTACAGCATGACACAAATTTGTAAATGTAAGACAAGTACAGAATGTCCTAATACAGATTTGACACCTATTGAAAGGACAGAATGATGCATGCTAATCCAATCACGCCCTCAAAAATGGAATGACGTTCCACATGGTCAGGGACGACAAATCGCAGGCGCCCAGCCTTGGCACCATCAAAATTCAGAACCTTTTAACCTTTACCACTGTAAGATTCAAACATTTCAATTTCAACCTGTGTAATGCAAGACTACACATTCCCAGCATGCAACCTAGAAATTACAAATTGATCTAACTAGTCATGGTACCTGTCTTGGCACATTTCCCATTGAAATAAAGGAAGCAACATCAGAATTCGCATTCAGTAGGTGGCTGGAGCTATAAGGCGTACTGCTTACACCCTTAGCCAGTTCGCTGCCATTGGTTTCTGCTATCTGGGAATGATCCTTAGAGTTTGTATGGGAGCCACGGGACCCATCAGAATAAGTCCCGCTTTTCTCTCTAGCATCAGCTAATTCAAGCTGGAGTTGTTGCATGAGCACATAAAGTCTCTCCATCTCAGCAAACTGATGGAACAAAAACGATAATGTTAAAAAAAAATAATAATAAATAAGTAAATGTCAGTTGCTGTACATGACCTGATTTGTTTCCAAAAAGATATCACGTCATGACCAAGAAATTACAATAATCCACTTTCAAGTAGAATTAACCATAACTTAGATAATTTCACAGATAGATCAAAATAACCTGTCTTTGACACGCAAGCCAGAGTTGATTATATTGTTCGGTCCTTTCTTGAAGTTCAGCTTGCAGCGAGTGGTTTGCAGTTGATTGAAGGGCATCCCTTTCCTGGACACGAGTCACCCAAGCCTGCGCCTCTCTCAGTTGTTCATCTTTGAAAAGAATTGTTTCCTTGGCAATCCTGTTCTGAAGGCTTAACAGAATCAATTAGAGAGTACAAAATCACAAGCACAACAGCAAACCTTAGCATAAGATTAAGAAAATAAGGGTTCCAGTTATTGTGAGCTGAATCTGTCTCAGAAAAGACGAACAGAATCATGTATCTGGTTAACCCGAAAATAAGCACATTAACTTGCGTTTATGCATATTAAGCTAAAAAAAGGCAGAAATTCAGATGCAAAAGAGAGGGGGGGGGGGGGGGCACCTGCTCCTGTAATTCCATAAACTGCCTCTCTTTGTCCTGAATATGTTCCTGCAAATCCTGAATTTGTTGGATATTTTGAACTCTTTCAGCTTCCGAGTTATCACGTTCTCTCCTGCAAAAGGCAATAGACCACAACAAGGTTTCACATGATCACGTCTGCATATGACACCGGAGGCAAGAAAACATGCATACCCCCAGCCTAAAAATTCTGCTTTTGAACTTTCCACATATTCTCAAGTAAAACATGATAAGGGAGATTGACATAAGTACAAGCATCCCCCACATCTAATAAACAAAATAAGGGCAAACAGGTCAAATTCCAGCGAGTAAACAACACTTTCGCATCCACACCTGTAAGTTTGCAGCTCTTTGCTTTGTTCCCTAAGAATATCTTCTTTAGCCCAAGCCTGCTAATTAGATGGCAAAAGAAAAATTAAGTAAAAAAATAAAGAAAGATGAAGAAACATAAAAAAAATACCATCACTTCTTACAATCAAGGATAAAAGATAAAACAAAAATGAAATCGATACAAACCGCTTCATTGTCTAATCTAATAGCATGCAACTCCCTTTCCTTCTCTTCCATTTTCCTCTCCAACTCAAGTATCCTCTGTTCTTTCTCAAGCAATTGTTCCTTGAAAACAGAAGAAGCAATGTTGAAAGAACAGAAAACGCACTGCAATGTGCATGCAAATTCTACGCACACACATGCAAATATGTTACCTGGAGCCTGGCATTTGCATTTGTATGATCCTTTAACTGAGAATCATAGGAACTTTGCATTTCCATCGTTTCTGCCCTAGCAATTAGCTTAGCACGAAGACTAATTTCCATCTGCTGCAACTCTTCCCTTTGCTTGACCAGACTATGAAGTCTCTGTGCCAAGATATCATTGTCCAAATTTCTGTCAATTGTAATTGTACAGAAATCAACATCAGCTGGCTCTCTGCCCTGCTGCACCTTAAAAACAAACCCCAAATCACGTTGATTTTCCGATTGCATTTGAAGTGAAAACAACAACGTTGTCCTCCCCCAACCCGCTAAGAGAAACCCGATGTTTCACATTACGTTCTTTACCTCGTAGATTAACCTTTCATCCGATAGGCCCGACCTTGAACGCTCCAACTCCTACAAGTCATCAATTTTGACAATAAAAATAAAAATTACCTCACAATTAACAGAATGCAAGTAAAATTTCCAGAATAAAACCACCTCGTTAGTAAGGTTCCGAACAGATTGCTCAGAGACAACGCGCCACTCCTTACGAGAAGCTTGAGACGAGTTCACCGGTAAAGAAACCCCTCGTGAGGCGGCGACAACACCCGCCGCGGTCTCCATTGACAGAATCGTAAAAGAGGGAACAACACTCCAACTCCAATTGCAAAAACCCTAACGCTCCCCCAAAACCCAGTACCAAAATATTTTCCCCAAGAGGACAACCAAAAAAAAACCCTAGAATCAAGAAGACATAATAAAACGACGTCGAGAGCAAACAACAAAACGGATTTCTCCTCAGTACATTGGCGTTTCGCACATCACTTCTCCAATTTTTCTTTCTATTTTCTTCCTCAAGTGGATTATGGAGATGCGCTGTAGAATAAGTAGCAAATAAAAATCGTTGACGACGAAAGGAAAATAGCTATAGAGATAATTGGGTGTGGCGAGACTCTTTTAATATCAAGGTCTGCTGCCTCTCATAGAAGGGGAATTCAGGTTTCTACGCGCCTAGAGTAGCGTGTGTTGTACGTTGTGATCTTGGCCGTTAGGGAATAATAAAGTTTACAGCTGTCGTCGGTGTGGATAGAGAAGTGCAAGTGCATGTATGATACGTATGTTAAATTGCAATGGGTCTCACTCCACGTGTAAAGTCGTCAGGTAAGAGAACATGGGCCCATAAACTTCTGGACTGTTTTTGGGGCTTTCAGTTACCAAAGGTGGGTTGGGTCACTTGAACTTACAGCATACTCGTCACAATTAGCCCATCAAAAATTTTAAAACCATACAAGCCTTGCATGATTAATTGATCTCAGTCAATAAATCACTTGACTTTTTTGTATTAAAAAAATCATTTGAGTAATTGTATGGAATACATATCCATCTGTTGTTGTTAACGTAGTAACTATTAGGATGCCAATAGTTGTTTCTATAGTATTTTAAATTTTGTGACCATGAAGTATGTAGAATATATGTAATTCACTTGTACCAATCACCATTTTTTACTCTATGTCATCACATCTAATTAATCATTAGAGGATTAAAAATAATGTCGATCACTGATCCTTCTTACCTAAATCATAATGATTTGAGGAGAAATCTCGTTTGTATTCTTATAAGTGATAGCTGGTATATCTCAGATCCCAAGACTCGATTCCAAATATCACAAAATGTTTGTATAACATTACTGATAAAATTGGAGGGAGGCGTGTGAATCCTATTGGTTGAACTGTCCAGGTTAATTAACCATGTCTTTTACTAGATCTTCATATTGGATATATGTGGAGTTTTCCACATTTTGAACTATAATATTGACAGTTTTTAAATAAGCATAGATTAATTATCACACGGTATTGTTATTGTCAAACATAATACATGCCGCAAAAACTTTTTTTCCCCTTCAAACAAACTTTTTCACCGTGAAGGGATATAAAGTCCACACCCACCTTTAAACTTTAAAGCATCCAATGATTGAAGTTGTGGAAATTTGGAAGACTTCTGGGGTGGGCAAGAAGGAATTCTTTGTTGCACGTCCCCACAACCCTTTACTTTCTGCTTTTTGAGATGTCTTTTTTAATTAAATCATAAACCACTCTGCCTAACGTAATCAACATATATACGCTTGCAGGCGATCTTTTAATTAAAAGTCAAATCATTATTAGTATTACCACAAACAGAATACCTCATATACATATACGCACATATGCGTATATATACACAATATGCATGTATGTATTACGTGCTTACAACGAATAGCGGTGCCAAGCTCAATAATGCAATATAGACGCACATGTAGATGATGGAAAATAAAGACAGACATTGGGAACAAGACCTTATAGCCAGTTCAAAATTTGATGTGAACCATTCTTTGTCGTCTTTTATTCGTTTAAGTATACGTTTTATGCACGTAAGTTTATGACAAGAACATTGTGATAAATGCTTTTCTGATTTTATTATTTATTATTCAATTGTAATCATTATCCCATCAAATTCAAAATACATATAGTTTCCATTTCGTAATTTGTAATAAATATGTAAAAGAGCCAGGCGTAGATGACAAGAAAAGGTGGAAGAGGCAAGGTAGGGGGTTCAAAGCGGTTGGGATCAGAGGAGGTAAAAAATGAGGTAAAATATGAGGTCTCCAATCACAGATTGCCACGTGTACAAAAGTAGAAAAAGTTTAAAATTTTTTTGTTTTTAAAAAATAGTTACTTGTACATCTGGCAGCGCGTGATTGGAGACCTCATATTTTGTTGCCTCTTGTGATCTCAACCGGGTTCAAAGAGAAGGATGGGAAAGACCTGCACTGTTCAACAAACACGCTTCTAACAAACTTTTCCATTGACCTTTACACCTTGTCATACCAATTCCAATTCAATCACGTATATTTTAATAAAACAACCATAATAACAAATAAACAAATATATTACTTTCCTTTTCTTTTAAGTCAAAGGAAACAATCTAGTTTCTTTGTTCCAACAAACCTTGTAACTTCTGTTCTCATCAATAGGCTTCGTTTTGTAAGTTTCGGAACATAGAATGATTCATGCCTGAAACTGAGACGTTATCAGCAGCAAATAAATAAGCTTTAATGTATGTAATCCATTGATATAATATGGATGTAAATCCACTTTTTGAGACGGAACATCTGGATCAAGAAGCTAAGAAACATAGAATTGGTAATCAATCAAGTCACACAATATATGAGTTCAAAACGCCATGAAAATACGTATCAACAAATTATTACAACTATTTGGCACGAAGGGGAATCAGGCCTTGAAGCAGCACCCATGGTTGATGTGGTGATGATGATGGTGGTGGTGTGTTGCCTGTGATTTTTCTTCGTCAATCATACCCTGAACATGGCGGAACTCCTCCACGTGGCAAGGGATATTGATAGGACCATCATGATCAAATCCGTAAACTTCCTCTGCTTCCTTCAACAACTGCATGAACAAAGGATGATTAACGTAAATCACCGGCACGATTACTCTCTGTGGCTCCTCCCCTTCGCCGCCGACCATAATCGCAAGGCAGCCCTTGGGGATGTCTCTCAAAGATTCTTTTTTCCCATGATGATTTCCATGATGATGACCTTGGTGATGGAGATGGAGGTGGAAATTGATGAGATGGTGGTGATTGTGGGGTTTATCGCCGGAAGCCATGGAACAGTAATTTCGTCGAACAGATGGCGTGTAGTATTGCTAACGGTTAGAGAGAAAAAGGCCAAGGATCAGAAGCCGAGATGGCAAATTTAAAGAGCTTGAAAGAAGAGTCGGTTAAAGAAGTCGGGATGTTGCTCATCGTATGCTAGGATGATTGATGATGCAAATTCATAAATGATCAAATCCCTATATATCTGATTTGGGATCAGAGAGAAAACAGATCAGAGCGACGGGGAGGTGGATATATATATATATATATATATATATATATATATATATATATAGAATCTCAAGATTTTGTTACCATACAAACAATTACACAAAGCAACAACTTATAATGTAAAAGAGTAAAAGACACGCTCAGGTTTAGGAATAAAATAACGGGATCCTAACCGAATGTAACTTTTCCAGGTGGTCCGCGGATTTTACAGTTTTACAGTGCCTTTGCTTTGGCGTTTTCCCGTCTCCATCCTAAATCCTATCTCTACCCAAATACGTAAATTGGATTCTTTTGATGGGTAAAGTTTTGACCGGGTGTGATGTATATATTAGCTGATTTTGTAGAATGGGTAAAACATATTTTTTTTCTATGGGATAAGAAAGAATAATGATATCCCACAAATTTAGGCTTGAATTACGTTGGTGTGTTTCAATTGATAGGTTGTTAATTAAGGGATGAGCAAAACCCAAAAGGAAAAGCAGGCCCCAGATCTAACTTGTAGAATAAGCTAGTCATTGACTATCCTTAGCCATTCATTTAACAGTTTTAATCCAATCCACTCAAATTATACTCTTTTCTTTCCAATAATATAACATGTTTAGAACATATGAATTATTACATTTCCTTGCTTTTTTTTCTTGTTTCCTAAAAGGGGAAAAAATCAATTATATACAAGTAAATGCAGCAAGACATGCAAAAACACACAAATTATTTATGCATGATTTCATATAGGGGGGATTTCACAAATTAAAAATCATTTTATAGAAAATTTCATAAATAGAATACGAATTTAAAAAATTCCTACAACGGTCACGACCCATCTGTCACTTAGATCTTATAGGACACACAACGACACTAGCACTGATGATGTTGGTGGGGCTTAGGGTGATGAGTAAGGAGAAGGGAGGTGGCCGGAGGATAGAAGGAGAAGGGAGCAGAGAGAATGTAGGAAGAAAAAAAAAGAGCGGTGGGGTTGAGGGAGGCGGAAGAAGAGGAAAGGGGAGGGGGAGAGGTGACGCTGCATAAACTGGAGGGAGGAAGAGGTAGATGGAAATGGCAATCCGCAATTGCAGATATATATCCGATGATATGAGTTTTTTATGAGCATTTTATAAAAGATTCGGATAAAAGTTATAATAAAATTATCTTCGAATATTTTGTAAAAAATAACAAACGTTTGGTTATAAAATGTGATTTTTTTTAAAATAAAAACATGAGTGAATCAATTACAAGATCATCCATAATATGCTCTTATACCAAAATACACTATCTCTCACTGTTTTGTTAATCATCATGATATTTATATTTTCGAGTCATGTTACAAATCATTACCCTTCTCAGTATATACGATGGCCAAAAACAGACCCTGTGTGAAATTATAATGCGCAAGCTCAGATTGAACATTTAGATGCATTGTATTGTCCACACTTGAAACTAAATTAATATCCACTGGCCCATGTTTGACATTGTCTAACATAGTCCTTTTCGAATTTGAAAACATGAACATTTTTAATGAAGAAGAAACAAGAAAGAAGCCCGTTTTCAATACCTCCCCAAGTGGTTGTGGACAATTGTACACGACTGTGTATGTTGTCTCCGAAGCCCTGAAGCCTATAAAGCACCCGAGTCCCACCTATACAAGATTGCCCCTCGTAACTAGGCAATTTTGTAGCCGAAAGCAACGAATTGCTTATAAGTTTGGAGGAAATTATTTTGTCACGTCTATATAGTATATAGTAATATGGTAATACTAAAATAATTGCACACAGAGTCCGCGAAATGTTTATTCAAAATCTGATTTATCTGCATGCTTTGGAACACGAATAGTCATTTAAGATGACATTTCTTGTCAATATATTTTATATGTCGTCTTAAAACGCAATTATTTTCTTTTTTTAAAAAAATTAAAATAAATCAGTGGGTTTTGAGATTGCCAAAACAACTGCCGTTTTAGGTGTGTGACATTTTAGAACCCATAATCTAATGGAGAGGATCCCCACTGGAACACGTGTTGTTAAAACAGTGGAACCAATAGGTTGATGGAGGCAATAAGAAGTGAATGTGAAAAAAAGCAAAGAAGATAAAACGACAATACAGGAGATGATCGGGATCTAAGATTATAAGGGAAAAGAGATGTGACTGATTTTGGCTTTAGGCGTGAGAAGAAGACGATCAGACCTCTCCCACATCATTTTTGGTCGAAAATCTGACTCCAATGTACGAGTAGCAGTGAGAAGTCGGAGATAGTGAAAGAGGAGAGGGGAGGAGACGAGACAAGATTTCGTTTGCTCGATTGGGGAAGAAAAGGAAACGCAATTCATTTCTTTTCTTAAAAAAGAATAAATCAGTGGGTTTTGAGATTGCCAAAACGACTGCCGTTTTAGGTGTATGACATTTTAGGACCCATAATCTCATGGAGACGAACCCCACTGGAACGCGTGTGGTTAAAACAGTGGAACCAATAGGTTGATGGAGGCAATAAGAAGTTAATGTGGAAAAAAAGCAAATAAGATAAACTGAGAAATGTGGTCTCCCCCGCAGTACCGGGTTAGGATCCCCTCACCCATGCGTCATCGTGCGACACATGGCAGCAGGGGTGGGTGGTGAGGCTAGATACAGGTCACCCTCATCTAGCCTCACCACCTACCGCTGCTGCCACGTGTCGCGCGGTGACGCGTGGAGTGAGGAAAAAGTGGGTGAGGTGATCTCATCCCCGCAGTACCCATGCAGCTGTCTCACAAATAAAGCACTCTCATCCTCACCCACTTGTCCTTTTTAAATTCCTCCAGAAACTATCTAAGATCAGAGGATGCTTCAAGTGAGGTAAAATATGAGGCATCGAATCACGCGATGTCATGTGTACAAAACTTGCGGTCTACTTTTTTTTTTATAAAAAAAAGACCACTTTGTACACATGACATCGCGTGATTGGAGGCCTCATATTTTGAATCACTTGAGGCTTTCTTTTATCTCAACCCCTATCTAACCTACGTTTCTTAGCACCAAAGTTTTGTTTCTTCTCCTCCTCCCTACTACCCTTTAAAGCGTTGCCTACCCTGCGAAAGTACCTCCCACTTGGTCTAAAAATATTGTATTATTTTTTATGTTTAATTGGTCTAAAAATATTATTTATTTTATAAAAAATAATATTTTAGTGGTCAAAGTTTTTATAACATATTTTTAATTAACTATTACATGATTTTTTAGTTTATTATAATTAACTAATTAAAGATATAATAAAAATAACGACGAAAAAAATTGACTTTCTTAAATTATGTTAAAATCAGATTAAGACAATATTTTTAGAGAGAAGAGAGTGTCAGATTATTGTAATAACTATTTAACTGATATGTAATATAAGGATTCAAATCTTACTAGTCATCTGGGGTTTTGTTTTTATAAGTTTATTGACTAACGCAAACTCTAAAATTTATTAACTAGAACATATAATTCATTGTATCAACCACAAAATTCTACCGAGACTGTAAAAGTCTTCCTTCTTAAGACCCAAGCTCCTTTCAAATATGTGGCACGTCTTTTTTACTAACGTTTCAAAGTTTGCGTCTTAGACTGCTACGCGTACGACTGATAAAAGACGGCTACATGCAATTCATAAACAGAAAATGGATGCACCACTTTTATTAACGTGTCGGTATGCTTGGACTATGTATGATGCATAGTTTTACGATGAAACCGAATTCATATACACGCGCGCGCACACATATATATACATATACATATACATATACATATACATATATATATATATGTATGTATATGTATATATATATGAATCACACACTTAAATTAGTGTGTTACTACTGTAAGAAACCGACATTAGAATAAACATTTAACATTTCGCTTAACTATAAAATAGCGGAAAACGAAGTCCGTTTTATTAATGGAGCGGCAAGCTTTCAGGTAGTGTAGACTTCAGTAATAAATTGGACAAGGAGTCCCACTTAACAAATATTCTGTCAATAAAATAATATCACCAGGTAAATTAGTGTGGCTTTTGTATTCTATAAAATTTTCAGGTATGACTTCTGTATCGTGTAAAATTTTCATGTCAACTATTGTAAGTTGCTTTGTTCAATTGCCTGAAAATAAATAACTATCAAGTTGATAAAAAAAATATCTTAACTCATTCTTAAATGTCAAGCTCAGCTTTTTATCCATATTTAATGTGAAAACATGGGGACCCATATACCACTTTACAAATAAACGATAAGCACTCGAGCCAGATAAACTTTTGTATAAAATTTTCATGTATGACATAGGTATCGTATCAATCAGTTTCACTAAGGCTCGCAAAATAAGGTTGGTATGGAGATGAAAAAAAATCTATTTAGAGATGAAAAAATCACCGGTGGCTACGATATTCTTAGGAGAAAAAAAAATTCAAAGATAATATATAAACCATGTAAGTACTTTACACAACAAAATTTGTGTATGGTCTAAATGTTTCAGAAAGGGTCGATGAATTATATTTGTATAAATCAGGATCTACTTAACCAAATGCATACGATCAAAAATCGTGGCAAATAGCACAAAATTGCGAGTCGGGAGTTGGTATTTGAATAAGACAGGGAAAATATTAATGAGGAGTAGGTGTGTTAACGAACCGAGCCGAACCGAATACTAGATTTTCAAATTCGGATTCGTTTAGCTTTAAAATTGGTTCAAATGAGTGGAACAGTTCGCGAATAGTTCAGTTTGTTTTAGTAAACGAACCAAACATCTGTTCAAATTCAGCTCGTTTACAGACAATTAACAAACGAGTGCAACCCAAACACAAATCAAACTTGAACAGTTTTTGAACTGTTCGGTTCGTTAAACATCCCTGAGCAAGTGCTTTTTTTTTTTTTCCTGTAACAGGATCGATGTAATATTGATCATCAAACAGTGTGTTTACAAAAGAGATTTAACTGTCCTCCTATCTACATAACATGTACATCAAAATCCCTCGTGTTAACCCCTACAGCTAATAGCATTAGTCTCACTTGTTTCAATACTACCGAAGCAAAAATCCATGGGGGAGCCCGTCTCTGGTTTTGGTTATGAATAATTTCATTTCGGCTTCTCCATATGCTATAAGTAGCTTCTCTGAAGATGTATGCCCATCCCGGTGATTGTACTATATTCCTCGCAAGATTATAATCGACCCATTCCTCCGCAGAGGCGCTTCGGAAGAAACTCCCCCAGCATTCCCTGTCAACCAGAAAATGCCACACCGACATTGTCCAACTGCAGTCTCTCAGCTCATGCAATTCTCCAGTGGCATTACAGTTGCATATAGGGCAGCGGGCATCATTCGCAATATCCCTCCGTTGTAGAAAGGCAATCGTGGGGAGGACCCCATGTCTAAGACGCCACAAGAAGAAGTTCAATCTACCTGGTCCCTTAAGCTTCCATATACGGTGCCACGCTTGAGTTTCCTTATCTTCCCTGAGCAAGTGCTTTATTTGCACCAAACAGTACCCTCGAAAAAAGGAGGGCTACTTTGCTTTGATGGAGGGAGGACCCATCTAATAAAATAAAGTTGGTATAAACTAGGTTGTGATTATTATCACTTTTTTCATCTCTTTATGTTGACCCTTTAAATATTTTAGTCGATAGATAAACTTTTTTTTATATATCAAAAACACTACAAATCATCATCTATATGATCACATCAGAATTAAGCAAGTTATAGAAGTCATAAACTTTACCTACTGAATGAATACTGCCAAAGTATAAGCCATTTGCTGCCACTTACGTAATAATGATACAACTTTCGCACCTAACAACCTTTTTAATATTGGGCAGTTGCAGGCATATTTATAGTCTCGTTCATGAAGTTAAGAGTATTAATATTAGTTGTAGGACATAAGCATTGAACATAGAGCAGACAAAACTCCAGAAGCTACATGCGACATACCAACAACAACAATAATAAAGGGCAATACATAGTATGAGTTCACTAGGCATAGGACGGTCCACATCACTAGAGGTGTTAAGCGAACAGAACAGTTTGCAAACTGTTCGAGTTTAATTCGTATTTGATTCGAGTTTGTTTGTTAATTTTAGTTAAACGAGCCAAATTTGAACACATGTTTGAGCTCGTTTACTAAAACGAGCCGAACAGTTAAACAATTATAGTATTATCGAGCCGAACTCGAACTGATTTTAAAGTTCATTATGCTAAATGAACCGAGTCAAACAGTTTGTTTATCTAAACTAATCTAAATTTGAAAACATATTATTCGGTTCAGCTCGATTCGTTACCATCCTACAGATACTAACTCAGTAGAAAAGTATCAATGTGTTGCACTAACAGTTACGATAGGTTGTGTGAAGGGTTCAACTTCTAGCAACGATTTCTATTTCGGTGTGTGGTTAATTTGTTAATTCACTGAATCATTTGATTTACATCTTTTACAAAATTATAAAATTATATGGAAGAAGAACATAGACTTTTGAGACTAGATATTCAACTTGTTATTGAGATTGAGGTATTATTTGTCTGACTCTGATCTTTCCTAGTTTAACCATAGCTTTTGATGTTGTTACGATATAATGAGTATATGTTATTGTTTATAATCAACTTTGTGATTTGTGAGACACGACAATTTGATGTGGTCCCAGGCAAAGGGCAGCCAAGAGGAGAATATTAGTAGGACACTTGAAAGTTGAAAGGAGAACCTCAAAAGTCGGATCCAAGAAAAGACAATTTTGCAGAGGTATTAGTTTCAAACACGGCAGCCATTTGTACAAAATTCCAGCGTACGAGAACTCTCTTTCTATAGAAACCAGATACCTCTGCCGCTGCTTGATATTTAGTTATTTACCACTGTCTTGACAGCTTGTTTGTCCACATTTAGCCACCATTCCTTCTTGATTCCACTTGACAGTGAAATGACTGAAAGTATTTATCCTCTTGCACAGACGTGACTGCAACAGAGCCTAGTCTAAAGAACTTCTGTTGGTTTTTTAATGTTATGTAGTTACAACGTTCTAATTAAATAAAACTCGCCAAACAAAACCTTATTAAATCTTTCGATATGAAACTATGGTGGTCTATCTGACATATCACATAAGAACGTTATGTATATTTTCAAAAGAAGCCTCCATGATTCATGGATGAAACAAAATGATCCCATGGAAAGTTACTGAGCATTATGTATATTTGCATACATGCGCTCAGCTGAGCTACTGAGCATTGTTTGTTCACCAAAATTGCTTCTTATTTCTTCATCAGCACTCTGCTGGCGCAATTTTCTTCTTGTTGTTCTAGTTTTATTTTGGCTTTTCACACTTGATGCAATGCCGCAATTACCTACTAGGATGATCACTGCACAAAAGTATGATTCGCTGACCGATAGAGTATTTTGTACTGTAGGGCCAGACTCATCCGAATCAGCAAACTGTTCAATATTCACTTGTAGCACCATAAAAAAATTTAAAAAATTACATAACACTAGTTCTCCTCCTATTGGCCATGTTATATCATTACCATACGTATATTTGCATACCGTATTTTTGCAACATAAGCAACCTAAAGATTGGAACATATGGTAGACAACACGATAGACATGTAGAAAAGTTCAAAGATGACTTGCATCAGATGAAATGAACTCTAACAATTAAGTGTTAACCCAAAGCCTTCTCATTCGCTTTGAAAGCGACAATGGCAGGCATGCTTGTCATGCATGGCTATATATTTAAGAGCCCACATCTTTACCGAAACTTTTAAAATACGACTAAGTCATACACAGAACAAAAAAAATAAGTAATAACAAAACAACTCAATCATCCTTGGAGTACTGTTTACTACAAAAAAAAAATGGAGCAACAAGACTATTCAGAAGAGGAGAACAATCAGGTATCAACTCCAGAGGAATCATTTTCAGGTACAATTAAAAATAGGAAGGGAAACACCAAGAGATTTAGCGATGAACAAGTGAAGTTGCTGGAGTCAGTTTTCAGTGGAGGGGCAAAGCTTGAGCCAAGGAAAAAACTGCAGCTTGCAAGAGATATTGGGCTGCAACCAAGGCAAGTTTCTATCTGGTTTCAAAACAAAAGAGCCAGGTGGAAAACAAAGCAACTTGAGCATGAATACAGGCTGCTCAAATCCAAGTTTGATTCACTTTATGAGCAATATGAGTCTTTGAAGAGAGAAAAGGAGAATTTGTCCCACCAGGTAACATACCATTTTTATTTATATGCTTACGCATTGAAGCTTATATATGCTTACGCATTGAAGCTTAAATGTTGCTTTGGTCTCATGAACCATGAATTAATAATTCTTTTATTGTCCGAACAGTTCAATACACTTACAAGTATGCTGGACAAGCGCTACAATAAGAAAAACAACAGCAGCAAGAATCAGATTGAGGATGTCAGAATAAGAGATGGAATTGGAGATCAAATTTATGAGGTGAAAGAGAAAAATGAAGACATGATGTATTATGAAGACGAGGATCAGAAAGTAGTGAACACATATTTGAGACAACAAGCTGAAGATCAAGTTGTCACCTTTTCTGGAGATGGAGAGAGTTGGTTAGCATCAGAGGAACAAAGGGGCAATCTTGTATCAGGATGTCTTTTGGATGAACCATGTTGCCCTTCAAATTGGTGGGATTTGTGAAATTTGCTCAAAGCAACATATCTTTTGTCAACATGGTGATCCCAGCAGTTGGTATCAATTTTCTTCACAAAGGCAGAGGCAGAGCAAAGCAACAGGGCCAGCAATCCAAATGCCATCTTATAACAAGCCCTGTAAATGAAGTGTTCATTGTCAAGCTTCACAAGATATCAAGAAAATTCAGAAACTGCTGGAGGAAGCAAAGTCCCTGATTCTAGAACAGTTTGCTTTCTCTTTGTTTTGTTGAACTTCTTCTAGATCATGGTTTTGGGCTTACTTTTGTGTCCAAGGATTTATGACTGGAAGGAGTAAGTAATAGCCAATAGGGAAAGTAACTGCAAACATCATCCAGGAGATCACTATGTGCTGCTTGCCTTGTACTGTATATACTCCAAAAGCCTTTACTGTTGTTGCATCACATCTTCTGATGTTTCCAATATCTGAACACCTCTCTCCACCCTCAAAAATAGTTGCAGTTTCATTGTATTCAGCTTATTAACAATGCATATCAGAGACATGCAACAATATAAATACTGTTTAGGCAGCAGAAACACATAAACAGTTCTTGAATACTTGCATCACGTATGAGCTCCTGGTACCCTTCAGATAAAACACAACAGTAATGTGAAGCAACTATTTATACATTTCTGAAGTTAGATTAAAACACAAAAGTATCTTCGCCTCTGTGTCTGCCTCTGACTTTACTAATCATTTCTTGACATATAATAAATTTGTCCATCCAACACAAGGTACTAAACACATAATCATTGGTATGTTATCCATGAAACTCCTACACCCTTATCCAGATGCATGCTTTGAACTAAACACATCCTTCTGATCCTAGTCATGTCCTTCCATTTGTAAATACAGCGGCAAGAATGTATAAACCCAGAGAAATAATTGTTAGACATAGAGTTAGGAGCTTAGGATGATATGTTCATGCATGTTCAAACAGAAAATGGAAAAAAGAAAAGAAAGAGTCTACACAAGGTAGGTGACATAGTCCTGAATACCAATAGGCAAACATAGCTTGTGCTTTTTTTTTTTTTTTTTTGGAAAACTGATCAATTGTATTCATGGATCATCGAACGTTAATTACAATGGGCCTTAGCCCACAAAAGAAAACTCCTAGCCCGTGGTCATCAGACCAGTTCCATGACCCGACCCCAACAGCCAAAGGCCAGAGACATCTGGAATATTAATGCAACCTACCAACTACCCCACATTTACCCCATCCCGTCAAACAAGGAGTAAATGCCTCATCAGACCTCTTCGATGGTATTGAATGCCTATCCATGATCATTATTCTCCGTCCACCTATTCACCGAATTGATGGCTGCCTGAATTTGATCAGCAGACCTTTTGATTTGGTCGACAATGATGCCCGCTGCCGGAACGGGGGTGCTTGGATTATGCAGTTTCTGGTTTCTCCACCTCCAGATATGCTTCAGTGTCTCTCTAAACAGGTATTCCCAGCTGTCATTCTTCATTATCCTTTTAGCCATCGACGATAAATTCCAGTCGACCCACCCCTTTTCATCGATGATTCTGAAAAACCTTTGCCATCCATCTCTGTTAATAATTTTTTTCCATATTTGCGTGGCCCAGTTGCAGTCCCTGACTGCATGCATGTTGGTCTCAGGGTTGTTGTTGCATTCGGAGCAGTTTGGTGACGATGCAATCGAGCGTCGGTAGAGACTCTCAGCAGTTAGCAATCTTCCATGACGGACCTGCCATAACATAGCTTGTGCTTTGCCAAAGTAAGATACTTTCCCAACTTGAAGACTGAATTAAGAAAAAAAGGGTTGCTTTCCACTTTATTGCAAGTTGATGCTAAGGAACCAATTTGAAACAAGCTAGAAAAAAAAAAAAAGAAAGAAGCTTTCTTGCCATTGTCAAATACTAGTGGCGTCAGCACATCCGGCCTGAACTGAAATGCCCTCTCTTACAGTTTTACCCTGCCACCGGTTCCTGGACCCAGTCCCTTGTCCTTTTTAAGTTAAAAACCCGAAAAATCCACGTCAGCGTGGCCTCCTGCTCTCATGTTCTTCCTCTCACGGCTGCTTCTACCCCCCCGCTAAATTCACTAAAGAGAGGAATTCTTTTACGGTTGTAGTATCCGGCGGTTCATTTATCAAATCCCTCGGTCAATTAGCTTTTTTAAATAAAAAAAAAAATCTGTGATATGGGGTTCTGGTTGAGGGATTTAGGGTTTCTTTGAGCTGTTAACTTAAATGTGTTTAGTCGTGGTTGACTGACAGAATAATGGTGGAGCCACCGTACCTGGAGTCGATTGATCGGGGGAGATGGCACTTTTTCTGGGTAGATGAAAGAGTTGTTTTAAAGGATCATCCATATAGCAATTATTTGCTTGCTTTTGATGGGTTTCTTTCCAAGGTGCTTTCGATCTGCTACTTCTGTTTTATCAAAATGAATTGAAGAAGTCGTTATCTGTGTGTGTTCTGTCGAACTGGAGTGTTTTTCTTCTATTTGATCCCCGCTTTTAGTATCTGTGTCTTTCTTCTTCCAAGTGAACATTTATAAGTAACATGGTGGTATTTAACAATCTTTGATTGTGGATGGCTTTTGATTAATGCTGAGACGTCCGAGCACTATAGGATTTTTGTGACAATCTGTTGGACAGACTTCTTTTCAATTGATTTGTATAGTTTTTGTAGGTTATATATACTCCATCTCAGCCAATAACTCATTTACTACGAGTCTACCTTCTATATAACTAATGAAATCTTCTGTTCTAAAGTTTATGGATAATCTTCTACGCCAGTAATAGGATATATTTCGTGGTAACTTCTAACATTCATGAATGTCTTATCTGGAATAAGAAAGTTAACAGGGAAAAGTCTAAAACCTACAGAATTGAACTTATGATGTTCTGGTTATTGTTCTGCAACTTACCTAACCATTAGCTGGTAGCTTGACCTTCTTCAGTCATGAATTCCTCCTGTGGATAGTGTCTCTGTGAACCCCACCAGAATAAGAAGTAATACCAACAATTACCAGAGTTCCAAATCCGTGGAAAAAAAGTCTTGGACTAGTTAATCACTGAATAGTGAATAGTCATATATGAAATAGAGTCATAATTTCATGCTTTTAAGATGCTGCAATTTCAATTATTTAATTTTCTTTATTTACAAAAAAAATATTTAATTTGCTTATAGAAGTCATAGTTAAAGGATTATCTCCATGTGAACATTTTGATGGTTAAAGCTGAAGTTCTTGCTTAAGATTATCTGAGGAAAATTAGGATGACGACCAAGATGAGACTTAAATGAAACTTCAGAAATATTTCCCTTCGGATGCTTTGGTAATCTCACTATTCTGTGTTAAAAAGAGACTTCCTGAGTGAAGGAAATGATCACTTCTTATGGTAGATAATAAGTTCCTCTTTCTCTGGAGTTCCTCCGTTCTTTGGTTCCTATATGTCTATGCATACATGAAAAATTTGAGTCTGCTTGATCAGATGAAAGAATGGTCTTTTGGAGTCCTCTGAATATCCGAAATCTAATGTCAAATAGCATGATTTTATCTTGATCCAGAACAAGATTTCTGGTCAACTTTTCTGATTCATAGAAAACAATAAGGCAGAATAAAGTATACATGATTTTGCTGGTCCAACTGTTTTATTCTTTTGTTTCTTTACTTTTGGTTCTTGTAGCTTTGACTGCTCTTCATAATTTCCATTACCCTTCTATTCTGACAAACTATCCCCTTACTGATTGTATATGCTGCCTTGTTATTATTGTATGGTAAGAAAATGAAGGCATTTTTTTGTCCCTTATTTTCCTTTGCAGATACCAATTCCCACAGGTAATGTGTATGCAAGTGGGGTTTAAGCAAGATACAACTGAGATTATCGTATTTAGTGTTACCTCTGCGAAACGCTCTATTATTTGGAATGGGAAAACGCTGCAACCGATCCACCCTTAATGTGGAATTAGACAGGGTGATCCGCTTGCATCCTATTTATTTTACTTTCTATGGAAGTCCTCAGCCAGATGATTAATCGTGCAGTCATAGATGAGCAATGGACCCCCATTTTAACTTCCCGTGGTGGCCCTAGCGTTTTCCATGTCCTTTTTTTTTTTTTGCGGACGACCTGCAATTATTTGGTGCGGCCACGGAACACCTGGCTGACGTGATAGAGAGGGTTCTAAGAAAATTCTGTGAATGGTCAGGTCAAAGAATTACCATGAAGAAATCCCAAGTAGTTGTATCAAAGAATGTTTCACCCAAACAACATCCAGAATAACGTCTATACTGGGACTACAAGCTACCACTGACTTTGGAAACTATCGCTGAAAAGATGTGGGTGTGAGTGTTGAGATGCAAGTATGGCGATCTGTTATGAATTGACTTCTTAAAGCTAGATTAGAGTATTGGAATGTTCAGAGTGATGGCACCTATGATCAGTCCGTATGGAAGAGTGGCACATCGGGTAGATTATGTGTAGCCAGTGCCTTTAACCATTCAATATCAGCTACTGAACAGCAACCTGAAACGATATGGCCTGATGTTTGGGCAATGAAGGGACCTGGGAGGCTTAACTTCTTTCTTTGGCAGGTGTCATGACAGGCTCTTTACGTGTTCTTTTCTGCATGAGGGACATGTGCACGAGGACGGCTCTTGTGTGATACGCGGATATGATTTGATGATGCATTTCAGACGCTGAAGATTGTAGGTGGGCAAATAAAATTTGGAGGTTGGTGGTGGACGGCATCAGACGGATATTGAGTTGATTCAACTAAATTTTCATGAGAAGCTACAGCATGCCGGCATTGGTGTTGAATGGAGATATGTCTTCCGCGAGATTGTTAATGGTATTTGGTTATGCAGAAACGGTGTGACCCATGGAAGTGCTTCCAGGTTCCCTTTGCGGAGTCTTTTCTCTCCAGAAGTGCAGCGGACCTAGCAACTCCTTTTTATACATACGCAGGCTTCGTGCCTTGATGACCCTGATGTAATTTATTTTGTGATATCAATAGTAAATCGATCCCTTTGGTCAAAAAATAAAAATAAGAAAATAGAGAGTGTTAATCGAAAAGGTATTATAGGAATTTTGACTATAAATATTTATTATCTTTAGATATTGGATAATATTTTTGGGATAAGCATGAATAGAAAGGAGAAAAATATTTTGGTGTTGAAGGAGCGTATCTTTCTATTTAGTTGTTTGTTTTGTGAAAGGAGGATGGTATTTTTTTTAATTTTATTAATGAACCTCTTCATTTGTAGTGGATGAGCCGTGATACAACTTGGGGTGGGGGGGGGGGTGGGGGGCGTTATCTGTGTATGTATGTAACTATATATATGTATATGTAACCTGTTGGGTTTGGTTTGTCGCAAACAGTAATAAATTTACAGATGGTGGGTTAGAAAAACATAAAACCGTAATCATTAATGCGTATGTACGTAAAGTATGGGTTTGGTTTGTGTGAGTTTGATACATGAAACCCAAAATCGTTTACATGTCACAAAATGCAACTTGGGTGGTAAAGATTGATGGGTGTGAGTGGGATGGTGAATTAATTCACCTTTAGTAGCAGTAATCATACAATGGTGCATCATGATTATGGGATGGAAAGAGCTGTGTTCCAATATACATCCAAAAGCACAAAAAATATATAAAGAATAAAGAGTTCTTGTAGCGTTATACATGAACGTGGGATTCGTTGTATTTAAGAAAAATATAGGTAGTAGTTAAATAAAAACAATACTCTCTCTGTTTCTATCAAAGATTTGCTTCATATATACAAATGATTCATTGCCTGAGACAATCAAATATAAATATATACCCTATAAGATCGCGCAAAACAAAATTCTTTGATTTATTGATTTGTGGCACTTTGTAGTGTCAGTACAAAACGCGTCTGGATACGAAGTTCCAAAATATTTAACCATTTTCTCACATCAATAACGTTGGTGCATGTGATTGTATATTATCCCATGTCATCATTAATGCCTCCATTATCGGAAACACCTTGAATTTACCACCAAGATTTAATAATAATGACAGTGATTATGGGCATGTAATCTAAATTAATCGTCCGACCCGTAGAAAACAGGGCATGCGCAGTCAAGAATGGTACTACAACATGTAACATGCAACGGCATTATTTTTACCCATAATAATGCAGACCATCACTGAATTTGGTGTAGCATTTGATTCAGAAGCAGCAGTGGTTGCAATCTTATATTTAAGTCATATAACTTCACAGAGTATCCAGGATATAGCCTAACTGGTTTCGGACAGAGGTTTTCGAAAGAAAAGTCAAGAGTCCAATTCTTGCCAAAGGCAAGAAAGCCTCTTCTCAGCAAGTGCATAGTTGGAGCTTCTTGCCTACAGTGCTGAGGGCTCCTCATGCAGACTACTGAGTGCATATAACTTCACATAGAATAAAACGACAAATTTTCTCCCAATATTTTATATCTCTATTTATATTTGAATTATACACTCTTTCAAATTTTTGACAAATTGTTATATCTGATGGCTTGATTCTTTTATGTTACTTATATTACACGAATACAATCTTATAACCTTATACTGAATAAAATAGTAAATTTGTGCATTTTTTTTCTCTTGGACATAAACACATCATGGATTAAATTTTGTCTCTAAATCAAAACAATTTTTGCGGTTCTTCGTTTTTCGTTGTACAACACGAATTTTAACATCTGTATTCTCTATCTTTGTGCTTGAATTTATATTATGCGATTTATTTTCTAAATTTTTATTCATTTACTCTTATGGTTTCGCATAGATGATACGTTGTCACATAAAGAAAAGAAATGAAAGAAGAAGTAAAATGACTAGTAAATCTTGAACGCCTTTCTCGAAATGGCCGTGTAATGATACTTGTTGAATAGCCGTAATTGTATATTACAAAAAATAAATAAATAAATAAATAAATATATGTCCTAGCTTATTATAATTCACTTGAACACAAGTCTCCGTTCAACAATTGAGATCGTGACGCGATAAATACATTTCCAAAGGTCAACAATGGCAAGTCAACTAAATAAGTCAAATATTTGTTGCGAGTAATATATCAGGAAGGGGTCAGATCTGATGGTTGAAATGCAATGACATTAATGTGATGCATTGATAACTTTTTCTAGAAGTGCTATTGATTTTTTTTTTTTTTTTTTGCTTTTTTGTGGAAGACCTAGTTTTGATCGCCGTTCAATTTAACAAACATTCAACTACCTCTTCATATAATGATCATATGAAGGATTAGTAGGTTTTATAATTGAATTAATTATGTAACAAATAATTTATAATAAAAGCAACAGATGACAAGCAACAGATTCTACTTTATAAAATGCCTTGCTATGAATGTCCATGCTGTTATTCATGCTAATAAAACGAATGAGTTCAATACATTTAACCTGGAAATTAACTATGGTCCTATTAGTTTACACCTTAACTCTTGTTGAAAGTTGTCAAAACTGATATAGTATGTTATAAGTTTTGTAAGATACTTTTGTTTACTAAATCATGTTAAACTATATACATCGTGTAAGTTAACACGAGTTTTCTTTATTAAAAAAAAGTAAATTTGTGGGGGCTGTTTTTTGAATATCAAGAGGTTATCAAAGAGTGCAACAAACATTGAAATTTTTCTTTGACGATTAATTCTTCTTTCAATTTCTGGTTAGTAAGCTCTTCCTCACCGTTTGTATGAGAATAAGCCGTTAAAGTGAAGTGTAACTTAGCACACCAGTTCTTAATTTGATCTTCATCAAATTACTTTTCGTTGTTGGATACTAATACATTTGGCAATCTGAATCAACATATAATATTTTTCTAAATGATTTTCTTCACGTGTCTTTCTGTTATCAATGCTAGAGTATCTGTCTCAATCTACTTGGTGAAATTGTTAACTATAACAATCATTACTGAAATGATAATGTTATAGCACAGCAAGTCGGATTCGGATTGCCAACAACACTAGCCAATTTGTTATGTTATATCTTAGCGAGTAGATACCAAGCTAATATGGTTTACATCTAAATCCTTACGCTTGAGCTAGTGTAGCAGATATGTTGTGTGTTGATTGTATATGACCTTAAAAAACATAACATTCCGCGTCTTTATTAGATTGGTTGATCCGAACTCTGAACCTTCTGAACTATTTCACTTCCGTAAGCATTCATGTTGATTTTTTGTTACTTCAGTCATTAGGTGAAGAGAAGCAAAAAAAAAAAAAGAAAAAAAAGAAAAAAAAAGAAAAAAGAAAAACCTTGTCTCTAAGGGGAAAAAACCGAATCCGAAGAAGAAAAGGGAAAAGGACAAAGAAAAAGAAAAAGAAAGAAATACAAAAGCGAAAAGTGAAAGAAGATAGTAAGAATTTGGCGGAGGAAAGCAACAACTTTTGTTTCTGGGTTTGAGTGGGAAGTCCACTACGATTTCTTCAGCTTTCAGAGGACAAATTCGTCAATCTGCAATCTTTTCTCTCCTCCATCTCTTCTCATCCATGTTCTTTCTCTTTTTCGGTGGTATATCTTCCAGTGTTAGTCAGATTCTTAGTAAAGTCGGCGGGATCTTTCTCCTCAACGGCGGCGTCTGGAGAGATACCTCTGCTTCGAATGGCTTTGTAGCTTTAGCTATCACGGCCTTGGCCGGTGTCGCCTTGGCCGCCGCCGTTGTTTATAATACTAGGTAATCCCCAAAGATTTGACTAATTTTGCTCATTTCCCTTGAAAGCTGTAAAAATTCCAGAACTCTGTATTCGTACTCTTGTTGTTGGTTTTAAGTTAAGAAATCTACACATCTCTATATATTTTTCCACCAAAGAGCAAGGAAAAAGAAAAGCTAAAGGTTGAGTAGTAGATGAAAGCTCTAAGGCGAAGTCAGACTTCGTCTTCTTCGAATCCGAATTCACCGTCTACCTCCTCTTCTTCGTCGTCCTCATCGTGGATTCAGTTGAGGTCGGTTCTCTTTATTGTAGCATCCTCTTCACCAGCAGCTTGTTCTTATTCTGATCGGTGAGTCCTTTTCTCAAACACTTAGCTCTTCCACATCCTTTCCTCCATTTACAGGTTTTTACTTATATATTTAAAGAAAAAGGAAAATGATATCGTAGTGTTGTTGGTCTTGTCTATGCACGTTAGCATCAGGCACCGATTTAGAGTTTCAAGTTCAGATCTTGCTTTGTAGTTTCTAAAAAGTTATCATGGAGCTCCTCTGGAATAATTTAGTTTTTGCTCTATGAAATTAACTTTTACTTAACTCTTAGTAGGTCTATACTTCCTTTGAAATTTTCCACCTGAAAGTACTTTTTCATCTTCACATTTGGTGGTTTCATGGATCTTAGTTTGAATAGACTGTGAAGTGTTTTCCTTTTGATCTCCTTGACATCTGGCGTTTGCCCACACTCACATCCGAATTTATCAACTAAAGCTTCAAAATTGATAAATTTATTAGAGGTTATGAAGCATGACAACTTCCTTTGATGGATTCCCAATCTATGTACCAGAAATTATTCCTTGAGTTGTACTTCTGAGATGTGTGAGACGTCTACTATAAACAAAATTCATGAATTCCTAATCTCTGTACTTGTAATTATTCCTTCAGTCTACTTCTGAGATGTGTGAGATGTTTCTCCTGTAAACCAATTGAATCTTGTCAGCAAACACTTGTTAGTCTACCCGTCAACAGAACAGATGCATGCTATAGGGTCAAACTTTTATTTTCCTAGAATAACTAGATATCATGTGTATATACTTTCCTTAGCCCTCATATTTATTGTGGATTTGAAGAGGCAGTAAAATCTTGTTTTCAACTTGGTATTTGTGGCAGATTCTTGTATTTCTATAGCCACTGTACGTGGGTCAGTGTAGAGATCAGTGTACATTTTTTTTGATTTATGCATTCCTGAAAATTTATTATCACAAGAAGTTGACTACTTTTAGGACACTGTTCTTGGGGTGGTCTAACATGATTTTTGTAATGATTAATTAGCCTGAAAATTGCCAGCATAGCATTTTTATGCTATCTTTAGAATGAGTGTTGCAAAAAACCTTGTCACGGATGCCAGTCTGCTAAACTGAAATCATGTATCACAAATGGTGTAAATATTGTCTCACCCCTCGAACATATCTTTATATTGGGGTTTCATACCTGTACATGTTGTCACACCTATATCTCTATGATACTAGGATCCCTTGGAATTATTTGAGGGTTCATCTACACTATTTGATGTTAGTCTACTGTCCTAAAACTTGTGTAGCATGTGCTTCCAACACTTTGACTTGTACAGCTGTTACCGTACTAGATTTTGGTCTTGCATGCATGGCATCTTGGAAGGTCACATTGTCTTCTTCATTTAGGATTCTATTAGTTGTAAGACTCATTTTGATGAGAACCATGATGACACCCTCGTGAGCATATTGGGAATATGGAAAGTTCTTGATGGTCTTCTTCACTATGTTGTTGGCCTTCCAATTGCTTGAGTCCTATACAGTGTTATAATCTCTTCTTCAATGCTTTCATTAAGAGGATTGTTGAGGTATACTAGATCTCAATCATGTTAATAAATGGCAACATCAATTGCTTCAGGGGTCGCCTCAAGTCACCATGGTCCCGCAGAAAGAGAAAACATGCTCTCTCCCCTCAGAATTGGCGAAGCATGTTCACACCAGATGGAAAACTAAATGATGGAGGAATCCAATTTCTGAAGAAAGTACGAAGTGGGGTAAGCTGGAATCATGCGTTGTCTGAAGAGCTATTCTTTCAAACTTTCTTTTTGATCTTCTTATCTGGAATTTGGGGTTTTTTTCTTGATGGGTTTCTTTTTTATTTTCTCTCTAGGGTGTTGATCCGAAGATCAGGGCCGAGGTTTGGCCTTTCCTTCTTGGAGTGTAAGTGATCCTAACTAACTTGAATTGTCTACTTATTCTGTTTTTTATTTATAGGTTTTCTGGCCTTCCTAGAGTTGTTTACTGAGCTCAAGAAAATCCAGTTTCTATGACTAGGCTAAAAGTGGGGTGCTTTATTCCTTTTGGTTAGCGGAGAGAGAGGGTTAGGCTAAAAGGCAATGAAAGCGGAGAGAGAGGGTTAGGCTAAAAAGCAATGAAAAGAAGTGCTGAGCCGGAGACTTGTCTTTTGAATTATGACTGGTACACCGACAGTTTTCCATCAAGTTGTCTATGGTTGCTTGGTTGTTGTCTTTAAGTTTAGTTGAAGAAGTCGCTATGGAAAAGTTCAATTTTTCATTGATGTGCTATTTTTTTGGATTGCACTCCTGCACAGCATTATTGATGCTTTCTGTAAAATAGTCAGTACAAGAAAGATGAATAAAGTATTGGCACTAATAATGCTCAGATATTCTTTTGACAAGTGTATATCTAAGTAGATGCAGGATTTTTTTTTTGGATTGCACTCGTGCACATCATTATTGATTCTTTCTGTAAAATAAAGAGTCAGTACAAGAAAGATGAATGAAGTATTGGCACTAATAATGCTCAGATATTCTTTTGACAAGTGTATATCTAAGTAGGTGCAGGATTGGCCAAAAAAAGGAAGTAGATGCAAGTTTGTGGTTGGCTATCTGCGTTTCTGTTTCTCATAATGTGAAGAAATGCATGTTAAGTCTCATAATCTTAACAATTTTTTCTGCAGCTACGACCTGGCCAGTTCCAGAGAAGAAAGAGAGGTTACAAGAACTGAAAAAAGGCATGCTTTTAAATCTGTATTTTCTGTGTTCCTTCTCTGTCTTGTTGATTATAAGATTTTGAAAAGAGTTGTTTCTTTTCAACAACTGATGAATGCAGAAGGGCTTATGAGAAACTTCGTCGACAATGCCGGCGAATTCTTAAACATGGTTTAGATACATCCAAGGTAGAGGAACCTGGTAATCTCAGTGATGGACAGAACAGATGTCTCATTGAAGGGAGTAATTCTCCAGATTCTGAAGATGTTGTGAGTGCTAGGGAATCCCTTTCCAGTGAGGAAAGATTCCCACAGGATGATTACTGGGATCAGACTAGTGCCTTAATGCTGGATGGAGATGCCAGTTTTAGACAAATTGCAGATGCAAGTGTTACGTATGACTCAGATTCTTTGGATTCTGACTCCTCAGAGGACCCTGAAGTGAGTCAAACATTTCCTTCCATTGAAAGCGGGGAAGGGAGTGATGCGAATGTTCTCCATGCTGAAGGTTCAACTCCGTTAAGGACTGAAGTCCAGTCAAAACTTCACAACAGGGAAGATTTTGCCACATGGCAGCGCATTATTCGCCTTGATGCTGTCCGAGCTAACGAAGAATGGATATCATATTCACCATCTCAGGCTGCAGTTCAAGATGATAGAGCACGCCGTTGTGCAGAAGCTGTTGGGCTGAAGGACTATGATCATTTAGAACCATGCAGGATTTATCATGCTACTCGTTTAGTTGCCATCCTAGAAGCCTATGCTCTGTATGACCCTGAGATCGGCTACTGCCAAGGAATGAGTGATTTGCTCTCTCCAATAATCACTGTAATGACAGAGGACCACGAGGCTTTCTGGTGTTTTGTTGGGTTCATGAGGAAGGCTCGACATAATTTCCGGCTAGATGAGGTGGGTATCAGGAGGCAATTAAATATAGTTGCTAGAATAATCAAGTACAAGGATTCTCATCTCTACAGACACTTGGAGAAGCTTCAGGCAGAGGACTGCTTTTTTGTGTATAGAATGGTGGTAGTTCTGTTCAGGAGGGAACTAACTTTTGAGCAAACATTATGCCTTTGGGAGGTTATGTGGGCAGATCAAGCTGCTATTAGGGCGGGATTTGGGAAGTCTGCTTGGAACAAGATTAGACTTCGGGTACCGCTTACAGATGACTTGCTGTTGTATGCTATTGCCGCTTCGGTTTTGCAGAGAAGGAAACTAATCATTCAGAAGTATAATAGCATGGATGAAATCTTGAGAGAATGTAATAGCATGGCTGGCCACCTGGATGTATGGAAGCTTCTTGACGATGCACACAATTTAGTAGTAACCCTCCACGATAAGATATAGAAACGTTCCTTTATGACATTACTGATCTCGTTTTCTGTTTCTTTTGAGGTACATTATCAAGACTGAAAACTCTTAATTTATGTCTGTTGGTTGACTGCTCGCTATAGAGAATTTGAGAAATATTATTCATCAGCTTAACTTTCAATATACAAGATGGAGGCTGCAGACTGCTCAATGGAAATTTTATATTATTATTT
This sequence comes from Eustoma russellianum, assembly GCA_036186865.1. NCBI lineage: Eukaryota > Viridiplantae > Streptophyta > Magnoliopsida > Gentianales > Gentianaceae > Eustoma > Eustoma russellianum. Next base: position 357,516 of record AP025056.1, read on the forward strand.
ATAAAGAAACGCCTCATAAGTATTTTTTTGATTAATGATCGACTATCAAAATGCATACCACTTATCCCCATTGAGCAGTATCGGGTTTGCGTATGTGAAAATTTTGATAAATTTCAATATGCTTCACCATGGCAAAAGGAAGATAAATTGTTTTACTTTGACAAAGCTTTGGGATATGATCTCCTCATACATGTAAATGTATACAGTTAAGACATGTTAAGCTTATTATATTGTCTCCACTGAATAAATGTGATGCAGGGAATGTAATAAAAATATGTTACATACAGTAAAAACATGCTATGCTTATTATATTGTCTTTAAACAGTTAATTGTGACATGATACAATGTTTCATCTAACATAATATGATTGATTTTCTTCTAAAAAAGAAGTAATCCGCCTTACATGTTTACATCCTAAATTAAGATATACTAACATTTATGTTGAATTCATAATGACATTGTGATTTGCTTGGAAAGTAAAAAATAAAAGAACATTGACGAAAAATTAATGCTGGTTTATAAACAATTATTTGAGATAACACATTAATGGCACCAAGGGAGTATCTCTTTTGTTTTCATTTTTCTTTCCAAAAAAGAAAAACGAAGTAGGTGTCTTCTGAAAAGAAGAAAAACTGGTTCTCACACAGGTCTTCAGGTGCGAGAATTATCTCTGCCTCGTGGCCAGAAGGCCTACCCCCCAGCATCATGGCCTCTCCTTCTGCCACCGTTCGATTCTTGGGCATCTTAGACCAATCTCCCACATTTAACACCAGCCATATTGAGCTTGAAGAAAGCGAAGTCGTTTGGTCCTCCTCCTCCTCCTACTCCACCGACTCCGACGGCCACTCTCCTCCCCATCTCTCCACCTATCCCTCCTCCCATCTCCATCGCCACCGTTCACATATCAACCTTTCCAAACACGCCCTCTCCGCTGCTCTCTCCGACGAACTGCATATTGTTCGCCGGAAATCCGCCCTCAATCCATCCATTTCTGCCACGTCAGCTGCCAAGACAATTCCTCCGGTGTTCCGATCGGAGAATTCGAGCAACGGGGCTGGAAGGTATCACCAATCGGCTCCGGTGAACGTGCCGGTGTGGCCCAATAAGAAAGTCGGTGAATTTGGTAGTTTGAACCGGCTGGACGAGGTAGAAGATGAGGTGGAAGACCATGAAGAAATGGTGCCTCCTCACGTGATCGTGGCGAGGTCGCACGTGACCTTCTCGGTTTTTGAAGGCGTTGGACGTACGCTCAAGGGAAGGGATCTTCGGCGTGTGCGTAACGCTGTTTTTCAGAGAACAGGTTTTATTGATTGAAGAATAGAATTTCTGTCAAAGCTTCTAAATTTTGCCGCGGTCTCTCTCTCTCTCTCTCTCTCTCTCTCTCTCTCTCTCTCTCTCCTTTTGTTTGTGTTAATTTCAGAAATAAATATATGTATATGATGATGTCCAGTGGATTACTTCCAACTTGTAGATTTTATGTAACAATGAAACTTTTTATATTTTATATGCTCTGCTTTTACTCTGTTGTTTGTTTTCCCATAAATTTTCAATCTTTTGAGGAAGCAATCATCAGCTCATTCTTGTATAATATTCGCATGTGCATAGCAACATTCAGTTGAACATTGTGGACTTGATGTAATAAAGGATGTTGGGCTAATAGGATTACAAATCATGCTCTATCAGTGATTTTGTTATAATTCAGCTAATCTCACTTAGAATTTACCTGTAACATTGCATACAATCATATCTCTGTTACATGAATATGCATTTTGAGTCAATCTGTTGGTGCTTTTGCTTATGTTAAAGAAAGGCAAGTCGTGTTACTGGGGCCTCCTGTGGAGAGGCTGCAGCGTCCGCTTAGTTTTTTGATCTACAGATTCGTGCCTGCGCTTTGGTTCGTAAAATGAATTTCTTATTGCAATATAGCGATTTTACTCTGCGACCAAGACTGGACGTTGTATCAACCTTTCTTTCATAAGAATTTGGCAGTGGACTAGTGTGTGAGTGTATAATGCTGGTGAAGTTTGAGTAGCGATATTCAACCTCTTAGTATTGTTACGTAACCTTTTCTATCAAGTTTAACATGGAGAGGGAGAGAGAGAGAGAGTGGACCATAGATCTTTCCTCACTTTTCTGTTTAGCAAAGGAGAGGTTATTAACTCTGAGGGGCTGAGAGCCTGAGCCTCATAGCTGGACACTACATGCCATAGATCATTGAATATTTGTGGTCAAGGTTTTGGCCAAATTTAGTAGTAGTGACCTTTGGATATTTGAAATTTAATCTGCCCAATGATTTGATTAGAGGTAGTATGTTGGGTGATATGGAGTGGGAGAAAGTGCTGTAAGAGGAAGGTGCCATTCATCTGGAAGCTTGTGAAGATAAGAAACTTGGATTAAAATTAATTTCTTGCTTAATAGTTTGCAACATATATTTCCATTATGCAGCGGTTTCTGATTTTTGAACTGCAGAAAGGTCCATGTATTCTTTTTATTGGAACCTTCATATTTGCACAATGGTTTACTGATAATAGCTCAACAGAGGTTCATATTGCAAATGGAGGCAACTTCAATTATCGGGAACTGTGCCATTGGCATTTCTCCCTGAGCACCATTGATAAAATGCTGTAGAGGGTGAAGCAATAGCAAAACTGCAGATGTTCCTCTGCTCTGAATGATTGCTTCCCTCCGCCAATGACGAGTTTATAGATTAGATGCTTGATGCGGGGAAGAAGCTCATGCACATTGGTGGCTTTACTTTAAACAATGCTAAGATTGATGAGGTAAGTATCCACAATCCATCTGCATGTATGATCCCTGATGCAACTGCTAAAATCATTAAGCTTGTGATACACGTACACGACCGACAAGGAATGGCAGAGCCATAGCCATAGGTAGGGGAATCCATTTCCCAATGTTCTTTGGCAGCACATTCCTCATTAAGTTTGCCAATGCAGCGAAGGCAAAGAAACCGAAACACACTTGCACGCAATGCCGAGGTAGAGCAGAGAACCCTTCAACACCTAGAATTGCCATGTTTCTTTATATTAGTGCATACGGAGCTTTGTACTCCCATTTGGGTTTCCTACATCGAATGCTTTGTGGAAGAGAAAAAATGTCAGGGGACCCACTACACAGCCAATAGCTGGTCCCAATGGCTTGGGTAGGAAGAACCGCACGAGGTGATGTGAGTGTAAGGTGGCCTGTTTAAAATCATGCATCAAATCTGAGGATATTGAAACTATAGATTTTATGACACGACATACAATTAGTCTTGCTACAACTCCATTGTCTTTTCCGGCCAAAGCAGCCAGAAGAAAGAGGGCTACCTTCCCACAGTTATAGGCCATATTCATGAGAAGAGCTGTAGCAGTTCCACTTGGATAAGTCAACTTGTAAACTATTATCATGATCTGCAGGAGAAGAAGATAACTTGCATCAACAGAAAACTCAGCTAAAAGCTGTTTCGTAGACCACGTTTTGCTAAAGGTTGGCACTACATATTGTAAGTCACTTTTATTTATTCAGCTGTGACTATCGTTTCAATCCATAGAACATTTACCCCAGCTTGTTCGTAGGTCCTCTTGTTTAACCCCAGCAGATAAGATCCAAAACCACCTAATAAAACAAGTAATGTTTCCCAAGATTTTGATAAACTCAATCATTCAAACATCCTAAAAATTCATCAATGATGAAGATGTTGGATTTAATTTAATAAACCCCTGAATAGGACCGTTTAATCGAATCAATGGACAAAGTAACAAAATGCGGAAATTATACCTTGCTCCATTGTTGTTAATCTGATCACTGCAACTGCTCCGGCTGATGAAGAATCTGGCGTGATCCAAGGATTCACGACCTCCCACCAATTGTTGATATGCCCCTTGAACCGGAATCAACAATTCACTGCTTTTCCCGATGGAGAGGTTAGGCAGTGTGGACTTTATAGAAAATTTGGCACACCCTCCCTTTTGCTTCTCTGTAACCGATTTTTTGCCTCTTACGATATGAGGAGATGAAGCGTTCTTCATATAGAGGGGATGGGAAGGATCTGATAGGTATAAGGTTTTAAATTTAATCTTAAATTTAAAACTCAACCTTATCTTCCCATTAAATATTATCCAATATTTAATTATTGTACCAATAATTATCTACAAGCCACACGTGGGTTGTCGCCCCTCGGGGACCAGATGTCGTAACTTTATGGTCGTTGCACTTTGAGCCCATCCATCGCGGTCTCTGACCATATGACTGTCTACATATTCGGGGTTTCCATTCAGACCACACTATACATCCACGAGTATACCCGATGATCACTTAACATGTGGATGTTTTACGTAACAATTAATATTATTACGTGACATATGTGACATATAATATTATCATACATAACGTCCACCTTATGATTAATTCGTATAAACTTTATCAACGTGTTGCGCATCACACGTATCTCGAATTAATCCCAACAATCTCCCACTTGGACTATGTATGTATCTTAAAGATTATATGTCACCCTTTTGAGCTCATATACCGTATGTCCTTTAGTGTGTCTTTCCTTTTCCGGTCCATCAGCAAATGTTAGCAAAAGACTTAAGCCGCACGTCCCCACATTGAATTAGTGGCTAGTCCCTCTTAAATCATGATACTAACATTCCACTGAATGACATGGATACTGAAATGGATATGTAGTGTGAAATTAATATGCCAGGTGATCATACATATCTAATTCCAACTTGGCCCTCTTTAGCGAGATCAATAGAATTCAGAATGTATGCCGTAACTGCTTAATGTACATTACTTCTGCAGAAAAACTTCAATATAACCGGAATGTACATTATACTGTATGTCTGAAATAAACAACTTTATTGAACACACAAAAAAAAACTTTACAGACTCCCACTAGGATAAAACATCCTCAACTGGACTAAGACCCATACGGCTAACATGCTTGTGAAACACTACTGGTTCCACGGCCTTAGTCAAAGGGTCGGCCACCATAGAGTCTGTACTGATATGCTCAATACTGATCAGACCACTCAGAATTCTTTCTTTAACAGCCAGATACTTCATCTCTATGTATTTCGCTTTAGATGAACTCCGGTTGTTGTTTGAATATAGCACCGCAGCTTTACTGTCACAGTAAATCCTCATTGGAGACGAGATAGTCTCCAATACCCGCAACCCTGTGACAAAATTGCGAAGCTATATCGCCTGATTGGATGCATGGAAGTAAGCTACGAATTTTGCCTCCATAGTGGAGAACGCCAACAAGGTCTGTTTCGTGCTTTTCCATGAGATCGCACCTCTGATTAGGGTAAACACATAGTCTGAGGTCGATTTCATGCTATCATAGCATCCAGCAAAATCGGAATCTGTATATCTAGTGATCTCTAACTTATCAGATCTCCGATATGTCAGTACGTGTTGTTTCGTTTCTTGTAAATATTTCAGCACCCTCTTTGCTGCGATTCAGTGATCCTTACCCGGATCAGAGAGGTATCTGCCTAACATTCCTGTTAATGAATGCCAAGTCTGGTCGTGTACATTCTTGGGCATACTTTATACTCCCTACTACCGAAGCATAGGGAGTATTCCTCATTTCCGAACGTTCAAACTCTGTTTGGGACATTGTTTTAGACTGAATTTATATCCTCTTGCCACAGGGGTATTAAGTGGTTTACACTTATCCATGCTATACCGCTTCAACACCTTTTCGATGTATGCCTGTTGTGAGAGACCTAAGATACCTTGGGTACGATTCCTCCGTATATCAAGTCCCAACACATATGAGGCTTCACCAAGGTCTTTCATCTCAAAATGCTTTCTCAGAAAGGCTTTGGTGTCGCTCAACATGTTTACATCGTTATTTGCAAGCAGTATATCATCTACATACAAGATCATAAATATGAACTTGCTCCCACTAAACTTGTGATACACACATTCGTCAATTTGGTTTGCCTCAAAACCGAAGGAGACGACCACTTTGGCGAATTTGAAGTACCATTGTCGAGACGCTTGCTTGAGCCCATAGATGGATTTCTTTAGTCGACAAACCATACCTTTTGGATCTCCCACCTCGAATCGAGGCAGTTGAACCATGTAAATGGTCTCGTCGAGTTCTCCGTTTAAGAACGCAGTCTTAACATCCATCTGATGTAGCTCAAGATCTAAGTGTGCCACTAAAGCCATGATTATCCGGAAGGAATCCTTCGTGGATACTGGAGAGAAGGTTTCTGTATAGTCTATGCCCTCCTTTTGGGTAAACCCTTTAGCAATAAGTCGAGCCTTATATCGTTCTACGTTGCCTTTTGAATCCCGTTTAGTTTTAAATATCCATTTGCAACCAACGGGTTTCGAACCCTTAGGCAACGAGACGACATCCCATACCTTGTTGCCGTGCATAGACTTTATTTCTTCTTCCATGGCCTTTATCCACTAGTCTGAATTTCGACATTGCAATGCTTGCTGGACGTTTTCGGGATCATCGTCCAACATACCAATATCGAATTCGTGTTCTTGGAGATACACCACATGGTCGCTAGGTATGGGGTTTCTCCATTCACGAGTGGATCTCCTTAGGGGCACTTGTTCTTGAGATACTGTAGGTTCCTGAACTGCATCAGCCGGCAATTCATCGGGTTCTTCAGTAACTTCCTCAGGAACATGAATTTGTTCCTGTGGAGCGTCACTACTGGGATGAGGTATCTCAGGTGCGGGTATCGCTGATGCTATCTCCCAAAAGATGGTTCGATTCGCATTTCTGTCGCATCTGAGTGTGCCTCATCTAACTCGATGATCTGCTGATGCAAATCATTCCCCCCCGGAACCAAAGTATCCTCAAAGAACTTTACCGAATTTGTCTCGAAAAACTTTACTTGTGGGATCGTAGAATTTATACCCTCGTGACCTTTCCGAGTAACCAACGAAATAGCAACTAACTGTTTTGGTGTCCAGCTTTCTTTCATTTGGTCTGTAAGGCTTCGCCTCTGCTGGACAGCCCCAAACCCTTATGTGGTTAAGGCTAGGCTTACGCTTAGTCCATAACTCATAAGTTGTCCTTATCGTCGCTTTAGTTGGTACTCGGTTGAGGATGTAAGCTGTGGCTTTAAGCGCTTCTCTCCAGAGGAATAATGGTAGCGTAGTTTGACTCATCATACTACGCACCATGTCCATAAGTGTACGGTTTCGTCTTTCAGCTACACCATTCATACTTGGTGACCCAGGCATGGTGTACTGAGGGACGATTCCGTTTTCCTCTAGGTATTTAGCAAATGGTCCTGGACACTGTTCTCTTGATCCATCATATCGACCGTAGTATTCACCCCCACGGTCCGATCTGACGGCTTTAATCCTTTTGTTGAGTTGTAACTCAACTTCAGCTTTAAAGGATTTGAACATGTCTATTGCTTGCGCTTTTTCTTTAATCAAGAATACGTAGCCATATCGCGAATAGTCATCAATAAAGGTGATAAAATAAGAGTGGCCATTTCGAGTAACCGGATGAAATAGACCACTAATATCGGTATGAATCAACTCTAATGGACTATTTGCACGATTTGCTTCATATCTTCGGACTTTAGTTTGTTTTCCTTTAGCACAAAATACACACGACTCTAAGTCGGTTAAGTCTAAAGGATTGAGAATTTCTGTTTTGACAAGACGTTCTATTCTGTTTTTGGACACGTGTCCTAAACGTCGATGCCAAAGTGATCCTGAATTCTCATGATTTAATTTTGCTTTAACGTTTCGCGTTACAACATGCAAGGTTTCCTGATGTGAAGCAACATTTATTGAATAAAGTTTATCAATTTCGGACATTATACCGTGACCAATCAATCTAGAAGCATGATAAAGTTGGAAATTTCCATTTCCAAAATAACCGTAATATCCGCTTTTATCCAATCGATTAAACGAAATAAGATTTCGTTTAAACGATGGTACTACAAAAGTGTCATGCAAATCTAGATAGAAACCGGATGTCAACAGCAATCTGAAATGCCCGATGGCTTCAACCTTTATGCCGCTGCCATTTCCCCAATAGACGTATCTTTCATCGTCTCTTGGTTTTCTATGGCTTAGGCAACCTTGCATAGTCACAGATAGGTGAGTCGTGGCTCCCGTATCGACCCACCAAGTGGCTATATCCGAAACAAAATTAACTTCAGAACAAACTAAGAATGTACCCTTTTTCTTGAGACAAGATATATAACCGGTACAATTCTTCCTTAAATGTCCTTCCTTATTGCAAAAGAAACAAGTCATGCTTTTGGGTGTGTCAGTAGTAGGCACCCCCTTTTTCTTTTGACTTGCCTTTTGCACAATAACCATTTCCGCAGCTTTGCGTTTCTTACCACCGAAATTGGTGGCGACAGCATTCATAACTTTATGCACCCTTATGCTGTCGATTCCACGGTACTGTTTAGAGCAAGGTTTCTTTAAGAGATTGCCTGCCTCGGCTTTCTCATTCTTTATATATCTTTGCTCAAGATCGGCTAAAAATTTCTTAGCCGTCGTGGACTCAGAAACGTGTCCCCTGAAGCATTTGGGGATAGTATTTTGCATGATCATAAGACACATGCGATTTGATCGTAGCCAGCGTGCCATGTGAGATTTTTCCTCACTGGTACTTTCGTCTGTTAGCACAGCTGGACGATCTATTTGTAACGCATTGTCTAAATCAGCAATCCCCAGAAAGATCTCAAATTGACCTTTCCATTGCTTATAGTTTGAACCGTTCATTGTAGGAATATCCTTAATGTTAGACAGTATTGCTGAAAAGCAAACAAGAAACGGACTTAAATACACAACACGTGTAATCTTTAAACTGCATAAAAACAAATATCAAAATAGAACCCCGATTCCATCTACCAATTGTCTTCCAATATTGGGGCTCTTTGGAGTCATCCCAATACCTTCCAACAATTGGATGTAGTGGTCAATATGACGGCTCTCCAAGCACAGGTTAACCACCTTCCTTTGGGCCGATGAGTTAACCTACGCTTTTAAAGCTTCGCCGCCGGCCCTATTTGGGTCCACTACCATGCTCATATGTGTTTTCGACAATCACACCTTCCTTTGGGCCGGTCAATGATTGCCTCCAACACATACATGCCCTTCACGATCATAACAAATATAGTGGCGATGATATGATTGCCGCACTTTAAGGGGATCATATTAAAGCCCTACATTTGCTAAGTCGCGTAACTTTATGGTTCTAAATGATCCGCAATTTCCTGACTGACCCTTTTGCACGTACTGTGCATACTTAACCTCAACATCCGTTTTGTTTTACTTAAACCAATTCGAACCAGCTTGATTCCCTTTACGGCTCAAATAAGAACCACCTTGAACCAAGCTCGGTTCTCCTTACGGTATAAGAAAACAATATCTTTATCAATCAATTTAACAAGTGATATAACCTTATGATGGGTCACATTGAGTGTGAAGGGAACCGATTCAGCAATACCCACTTGCCATAAGGGTGTATTACCATTCCACATAATTTCCAGGCCACCGGTGGAGTCACAATGGTCTCGCTTAAGTACCGGCTTTCTTAGACAAAACTATGTGTACGGTGTTTTTATCACAACTCAATGAGTCATCTATCACGAGTATAAACTGCATTGATTGATAAGTGTTGGTTAATTCAGTCAACTTAGCCCATCGAATTAACTTGGTTGAAACTCGGTCAAACCGGGTCAAACAAGATTCGGATCCTTATTGCGTTAAGTTCCTTAACTTTATTTTATTTATTTATTAACATGCATAAACATAAGGCATAAATAAATAAATAAACAAATAACTGCATGCATATAAACAAAATAATGCAATAACCGGAAATTAACATAACACTTGATTATCATTATTTTGGATTTCTTTAAAGTAATAATAATAATAATAAATTTATTATTATTACTATTTTCCTTAATAAACTTTAAATAATAACAATAATAACCAAATCATTATCATTATTATTTACTTTATTTCCCTTAAAAGAACTTTAAAATAATAATAATAATAATAATTACTTATTATTATTACTATTTTCCTTTAATAATAACAACAATAATAATTAAATTATCATCATTATTATTATTATTTTCTTTAAAAGGAGACTTTAAAATAATAATAATAACAATAATTGGTTAATATTACTATTTTCCTTAAAATGAACTTTAAATAATAATAATTATTATTATTATTATTTACTTTATCCAAAATAATAGTAATATACACATAAACAATAAAACCTGAAATTAAAAGGAGTGGGGCGCGGGTCGGGTCGGGTCAGACCTGCCCGCCCATTCTGATTTCCGAATTTCCTTTTTTTTTTTTAAATAAACTGTAATTGGCTTCACTTTAATGAACCGGGTTGGGGCCGGGTCGAGTCAGGTCGCCCGGCCCACTCTGAAATCTGAAACAGGCATTTTTTTTTTAATTTGGAAACTGATTGGGCCGAAGCCCTACTGAAAACCGGGTTGGACCCGGACCAGAAAGCCCAACCCGTCAGAAACCTTGCCTGGAGGGAGCAACAAAAAAAACCTCCTAAATTTCAGGCTGCAAGATTCGACCTTGTGACCAAAAAACCTCCTAAATTTCAGGCTGCAAGATTCGACCTTGTGACCTTCTACTGCTTGTCTGGAGTGCTAGCCATCAGGCCAGCAATATTTTTGGTGGAAATAGGGTGCAGTAAATTTTTATTAAAATCCGGAATTCCAGAAAGGATTGTTCTCCCACCTCCTACCACAATGCTATAGCAGGCAACAGCACATGTTTGGATGAATGTATTCCAAACCCTACACTTTGTACAAAAAGCTGTTTCCGTGGCTCGAACTCGTGACCGCAGGGCTTCAACATTCTATATTAGTATAATAGTTTTTTCGACACAAATTAAACCGAAATCGATACTGCTTCATGTAACTAAGTTTTTGTTGGGTTGTTTAAAAAACAAAGTTGTTGTTGGGTCTCGTTTAAAAAGTATAGCTACATATATAAAGCTGTTATCATTATAACATATATGTTTGTCTTATTATGCTTTTTAATAAAGTATAGGTATCAAAAATCATAATACCGACACCCGTGAACCATACACGTTTTAGTAAAAAGAGTTACATAAGGATTTACAATTAAAACCTTGAAGAGGATTTCGGTATACATCGATATCTACCATATCGAAAGTACAATCAATCATACCCAGTATATCCCAACGACAGCAAAAGCTATCGTTAGAGTGTGGGGAGGATGAGTGGCATGCAAACATTACCTCTATCCCAATAGATAGCGATTGGGATCACCTGACCCTCCTCCCTGTGACCGCCTGCGTCACCGTCCGCCACGTGACAGCAGGGGAGGGGTGGTGATGCTGGATGCGGGTGACCCCCATCCAGCCTCACCACCCTCTGCTGCCACGTGGTAGGGGGTTGCGAAGGGGGTGAGGCATTCGGCGGTCAGGGGATCCTTTCCCAATAGATAGAAAGTTTGATTCCAGTGAAACCCCCGGCTCTAGATTTACCTGTATAAGCGACACAATAATAAAAATATAATGTGCTAGTATACTAGTAAAAAAATTCAGTAAATACAAATAGATATAAAAATGGTCATAAACATGTACATTCACTTGTTTCTCACTACCTTGGAGTTATCTCACCTCCTATAAAAGGGGAGAATCATTTTTCAACCTTTCTTATTACATTCTTCTTCAGTTAGTAACCAAAACTTACAAGGAGTTGTGATCCCCACAAATATCAACGCACTTTTGTTCAGAATAATACATATTTAAGATTTGGTTGGCCTTTTAATAAATTCATATCATATGGCACAATCAAATTACTAAGCGTGAAAAAGAAATTTATTACTTTCTTTGTTAGTTTAGTATTAGTAATCATTGTAGTTGATATTGGCGTAATTTTCATTATAGTTACCTCTGTGTTTTTAACACATGTGTATGATTGCATATCCGACTTCCTCATAGCCTGATATAGACAAGAGGCTCTAAGTGAATGGAGTAATATTGTTGACAGTTGTAATTGATATTCTGACAATAAATCTCTTTTGGGCCACAGCTTATAGAACAACTGGAGCAAGAATACTAGCATCTTATGTCAAAAGCCCGTTTGGAGCCCGACCCAAATTAGACAAAGAGCACCCATTTCTCGGCGGCCGAAAGGCGCCTGGAAGCAGGAGAAATCCAACCATGCATTTGAAGACGCCTTTCTGGAGCGACACCACAAAATCCGACTCTGAGTTGGAATCTTCGGTGACCGATCTGATAAACTCCCTCGACAATCAACGGATTTACAGAGAGATCACGCTTGCCCTCCGTACCGGCCTCAATGATGCACGCGCCGAGTTCTCATTCCTCCGTGTCCGCGGTCTTCGCAGTATACTTGAATTCCTCCGATCTGTCACCGAATCCGACACCTCTATCAATCTCTTCTGCCACACCCAATCCATCCCTGACCTCAGAGGTAATTTTTTAAAATCCGGATACCATTTGTAAGCTATGATTATACTCAAATTGCAGTTCTGATAAAGTTTTGATTCAGCTTGTTCTTTCCGTACTAAAGAAATACCTTTTGCATAAAATAACAAGACTATCCGTAACAGCCGATTGTCTTATATTAAATAGTGCATTATAGATACTAAATTGAGTGCTGAGCTGTTTGTACTTTCAGTATTGATATTTTGTGGTAAAGTTATTAAGTCAAACGATTAAATCAAATGTATCTACATATGATTGAAGTCCATGATTTAAATCGCGTAACAATCATTTTGTTCTGATTGGAAAGGAATTAAGATTAGCAGGGTCCTGAGAATTGCGTTTTTGTGTTGTAGTGGTTCCGGTGTTGTTTCAACATTCATTAAAAGACTCAGAGGAACATACGGTGTCAAGTTTGGACCATATATTTAGTGTTGATCCTATCAAGATAATTAGTCCTTCAACGGATGCTGAAGTGGCTCTTGCTCTTAGAGTTCTTGAAGGCTGCTGTCTGCTACATCGGGAGAGTAATAATTTAGCTCATCAGCACAATGCTATACCAGTAAGATTGATTACGTTCTGGCTCAGGAACTTGTTTCCATACTGGTGATCCTTTATGAATGTGCATATAGATTTTGTGTGTGTGTGTGTGTGTGTGTGTGTCTGTGTGTGTGTGTGTGTTTGTAGTCAGAAAGTAAATTGTGGTTTATGGGTTTAACATGTGTTACGGCGGGATTAAGTGGATCACATGGTGCTCCTGAACACTGTAGGGGAAAACATAGTACAAGACCTGATTTAAATTCAGTTTGTCTTTGGAGCTTTTCCAAATGTTTATGATATAGAGTATTTCAAATGTATGTTTGATGATTTTCATCTGTGTACTGAATTGTTTGTTCGATTGGATGTGCAATTGTTTTTCTTTTTCTTTTTTTGTAAGTTTAGGCCTGCTTATTCTATGTCTGATTCAGGTCTTGATGAATATTTTATCGACTCGAGGAGTGCTTGAGCAAGGCGCATGTATAGATGCCTTAATCTCACTCATGCTAGATTCATCAGCGAATCAAGTTGTGAGTACTGTTTCTTCTTTCCCTGCACTTTAGTCTCAGCAATGTTCTATCCATGAATCGATCTTTGCTGGATTTTTCTGCCATTACTTAGGATTATCTTTAGCACTTACCTGTTGTAAGCCATCTCTGTTCCTCTTACTTCCTAATACGCAAGGAAAGATTCTCTGCCTCTTTGATGAATAATTAAGCCCAACTTTGTTCCATTTTGGCTTACCAGGATTTTCAGAAGTGCAATGGCATTGAGGAGGTCGTTTTGTTGATCAGAGACAAACAAGTAGATGAAAAGTTGAGGTACTATTGACGTGCGATTATGTTTAGGTTTAAATTGTGTTCAGTTCAAGCAGTTGCATTTTTTGTGGAAGAACAAAGTTGATTTGATCGATCTTTTAGATAAAAAAACAGAGAGAAAAGGAGTCAGGGGGTGGGTGGGTACAATACGATCTTTAGACCTTTCGTGTTTGATTTGAAACGGTCTAGAGATGTATTTTTCCTGTATTGTTGTTGTCGTTTCTAAGCATGAAGCTTTAGCATTTGATTCAAGAAAGCCCATTCCATACTCTTGAGTTTGCTTAAGGGACCCTTGTCTCTGTGGCTAGGCTGAAGTGTGCTGAGTTCTTGATACTTCTCATTGGATATTTAAATGGGCGGGATAGGTCTCCCATGGCAAGGATACACGAAGATTTAATGCAGTTTCTTGGGGACGAACCTGCTTCATTAATCTGGACAGCAAGTCATGGACTTACTGCCAATCATGGACTGACAGCCTTGTCCTTTCAAGCACAGGGGGTCCTGGAATCAATTGACCTCTACTGAAAATTGTGGAGATTACTCGAAACATTTATCGGTTGCTACTTTTGAAGGTACTGACAACGACAAAACAGAAAAGATTTTCAATCCAATTTAGAATATCAGCGCTAGAACTGGATTCAGATTCTGTGTCTCAACTTTCATATGACCAATCACTAAGCTGAAGAGGTATCCTTATGACATGCATATAGAATGCAAGGTTGATGGGCTTGTTGATTCAGCACATTCAACCTTCATCCTTCCAAAAACATGGTGAGGATTTTTTCTTTTCTTTCTGGTTGAGGGGGAGTTTCAGTGGGAGGTGCAATGTATATTACTTGTTATTGAGGCCGTATATCACGTATCTGATTAATCTTTGATGCATTGTTAAGGTGTTGTGATGCCGTTGGTTGGCAAATGTATATAATAATGCAATCAGCTGTCGACTTTGTTCTGATATCACTGGAATTTTCATTGGAGCTATCAATTTAGTGTTTTCTGGGAACATGTATCACATGCTAGAAGTACGCACTTGTATTAAGTTCGTCTTTGATCCAACTACAACCTGGATTCTTCGATTTGTCGTTTCTACCAAAATTAACCCAAATATCTGCTAAACAGCCAAAGCATGCCAGCGAGCATGATCCCTGTGTTTTCTTGGCTCCATTTGTAAGAGCTGGTTTCTGAAGCCTGCATTTCCAAGGATTGCACAGCCTCAGAGTAAGGTACCTCAGGTCGCCTCGTGGAACAAGGCTTGTACTTAACTACTTATGTCGCCCATTCTATTGATCCATCATTACTGTTTTGACTTATACAGTGAATTTGATAGAGGAAGAGCTATACGAAAATCCGACCATCTGATCATTCCATTATCATGCATTGCGCAAACTAAGCCAATCCCCTCCTCACTGCACCTTGTCCATGGCATATGCAATGTCATACTCCACCTTACTAGAATAAAATGGTCCTGTTATAAGAAAAATGTACCTGTTTCTTGTGTAGAAAGTGTTACTTTTAGTATAAATATAGTCAGGCCTAACGTTGAGCTTTGTATTTTCAAACCGTGGCTGCAGGTGGAATTGATATAGTTAGATCGCTAGAAGAAGATCATAGTTAATGTATAGGTAATCAAACAAGGGTAATGCGAGCCTCACAATATTAAATATTTCAGAAGAATACCGTAAACGTAATAAGTTACATGAAGATGTCATTTTATACTGTGTTGATCTTCGCGTCACATCTTAAAGTTGTGCATTTTCAAGTCAACAAATCCTTTATCCCTTCGACAAATTAACCAAAGAGATACATTTCTAGCATACCATGTCGAAGAGTACAGTATTTGAAAATTTGAATATATTGATTTGTGCTTGTAAAAAATGTCTATGTTTACAAACCTAGACAGTAATGTGTAAGAGAGAATATATAATCAAATCCTTAATGGATTTTAATAATGAACTAACCTAAATTCTAACTGATATGAGTCAATATTACACTGTTTGGTAATTACATCAACAATAATAAACTTCGGTTTTCGTTAAAGATATTGTTTTGGGTGTCGGAACGTATTATGTATAATTGAAGGTAACTTTGGTTTGGACATAACATTAAGGAAGTTTTTATAGTTTAGACAAAAACCGAGGAGATAGTTGTAATTAACTCTAAAGAAAATGCCAACTGCCTTGACTTCTTGATCATTCCCATGTACGAGCAATCCAATCTGAGTTGAAACATTTCAAATAATGTCAACTTCTGTCCACGATGAAGGAGAATAAATCCAATAGAGATATATTACAAAATATAAAACTTGTCAACCAAGGAATAATTTAGTAGTAGCACTTCACTTGTTTGTACCAAACATGTGGGGCACCCACAGAATGATGAGCCCAAAATTATCGCCCCAACAGCAAAACCCTCGACAAGAAAAGCATGTTTAAATAGACATGGCTGACATTGACTACAAATCTCACTACATTATTTTTGTGACATAAGGGAGAGTTAGGTTTAAACTCATATAATTTGTTTATGAATTTGGATTCTCATTTTGTTACTACATCCGTCCTAAAATATAAGTGCATTTTGATGTTTCAACATCATAAATTAACTCCAATGCTTCAGCATATGACATGAATCATGTAATGTACGCCAACCAATTGCAACTAGGTAGCCCTATTTATGCTTCGGGCACGTATACATGAGCACAAGTGAACTACTCTTTTCATGTGATTTTAGTTGCCAGATAATTAGAATTTTTAATATTTAGTCAATTGTTATTTTTGAAAGTCTGTCGCCAGAAAGATAGCGGAATCTTTAAGGCGCTGGAATATATATATACACACACACACACATACATACATATACATACATATACATATACATATACATATATATATATATATATATATATATATATATATATATATATATAAATGTATGTATGAACTAACTAATCAACGTCTACGGTATGGATCATAGTCCACATCACAATATTAGGTTTAAGCATCATGATTTTGAGGATACAATTATTTATTCGATTCCTTTCTCCACACGCATACGAGAGTTTAAGTGATCCCATGACAAAACTTAGTTGATAATCGGGAAAAGACATTGTAGTAGAATGATAACGGTTCAAAATTCGGTCACATGTAGTGTAGGTATTTTCATGTTGTAGGGGCAGTACTAGTCAAAGGTCATAGTATCGAATATCTTGGAGCAAAAGGTGAAATCTCTCGTTTCGGAGGTCATAGTATCGAATATCTTGGAGTACTAGTCAAAGGTCATATGTATGTAAATCATAAATCTAGCGGCCTCTTAGATTGGATGAGATCTTACGCAGTTACTCATGCAAGGTGCCCCCCACAAACCAGGCATTTGACCCATAGTATCGAATATCTAATTAGACAACGGATTGTTGACCCAATTTACATTATTCTAAAAGACTACTGAACTCTTGATTTAATTATCCATTAATCTTTTAAGGCTATATCGATGGAGGTCCTAAATTCATGGATTTTGCCGAGCATAGTCTAAAGTGAGGGGCATGTGGGTGCTGATGCAAAGGATATTGAGGGCATTGGCATAAAGGAAAGCTAAGTGGCCTTTTATAAAATTTGGAAACAGAATGGGGAAAACCCATGTGTCAGCACCTCAGAATTTGAGACACCATTTGACAAATCAAGTATTGTGAATACCATCCCTCAATGTTGATGATGAGGCTAGATTGGTGGAGAGTTAGCGGAGATGGGGGAGAGGCTGTAGAGAGGTGTAGAAGGATGATAGAAATGGAGGTTGGAAGATAGAGGTTTGATGTAGGAGATGAAAAATATGTCATTTCCGACGGTTTTCCCCTGAAAATGTCATTTCTTAATTAGTTCAAAAAATTAAAGGTGTTAAGTATGTAATTTAAAACACCGGGATATCAAACCTAACATTAGCTAAAACACGGGAGGCAATTATCCCAATAGCAGAAGACCTCAAATGCCTATATATCCACTCCACGTGGTGGCCTTCTATGGATGATATGAACCAGGACTTCAGAGAAATTAAAGGCTAACCATGTATGCTAAACGTAACCGCTACATCACGCCTCCGTGGACGCTTGTAGACAGAAGTACATGTATATGTGGATGCATGTGTGTGTGTATATATATAATTATGTATAAATAGGTAGATCTGTATGTGGGTGTGCAGTGGGGGGGGGGGGGTACAATATAGTGGGTCTATTTTAGTGTAAGAATTAAAGGGGAGTAGCATGTGACATAAAGATATCGTATCGTGGGTGGTACCTAGTAGTCACAGCAACTGCAACTGCAGCTGCTAGGTTATTCTTCTCCAGTCTACAAATCCTACTTTTGGTAATGGCTGCATTAACGGTTTGGAGAATCTGCATACTCAGATGGTGGTATCTGACTGAGACCTGACACCCTAACAGTGTTTCGTTTGGCCACCTATACTTAAACACAAAATTAATGGTGGAATTCGCCTGACTCAAGTGTTTATAAAATATGAAAATATATTATCGTCTTCAGCCATAGAGTGAGAGCATCATCATCAAAACTAGATCTACTTTTTCCACCGACCTAAGCCCTTAAGATTCTATATAGCAACACTTTGACCACAAGTCAATGACATGAATGATATTCTACTTATGAACTCCAAAGCGCACAGCACTTGAAGCACCATTTATCACAATATATACTAGTTATAAACCTGAGGACGGGCCTTCGAGCAACCGGTAATGTTGATGATTTGTGGCCTTGAGGCCACGGGTTCGAGCCGCAGAAACAGCCTCTTGCACAAAGTGTACCATATGGCTACGTATATCAGATCGCGAAGCGATCCGGCTCCTCTCCAGACCCTGCATAAACGCGGGAGCCTAGTGCACCGAAAATAATCTTCCTTGCCGGCATCGTCTAATACGTGTAACAATGTCGCGCGCAGCTTGTTACATGTTACCATTTCTCTTGGTGCATTACAATATACCAAGTGATAATCCACATATATAGCATTTCTACAATAAGTTGTAACCAGAAAATGTTTTTGACAACGCAATCACGAAATTTCAAAGGGCTATAGACCTATACATTATAGAATTGGGAAAAAGAATAACAATAATAATAATAAGAGAATTATAACACAGATGATGCCAAGGAGAGATGGAAAAACACATACAGTATGTGGTAGGTAGTTGATGAGTTCATCTAACAAACCCTGGAACAAGTCATTCATTCACCAGGTGAAATTAATTCAAACAAACTGACAAGAAAAAGACACCTCAAAAATTCTTGAAAATTTCATGCCGTCGCTTGTTACGATCTCTCTTTCTTCCCATCACAAGCCTGCCAGATATGCTTCTGCTGCTGAAGTAAACATCCATTTGATCTTGAACCTAAAAGATGTTATAATCTCAGTTGAATAAACATCATACAAATGGTACTTAACAAATCCCCATATATCTTTTGACTTTGCTACCAACTATATTTACCAACACCCACCACCTAACATCCCACTCCAATATCCACTAGATTCTCCTTGCCCTTTATTCTGTCCCTCGTACTCATCATTCCTAAACCCCTTTGCTTCCTCGTACGGATGAAAGAACCTCTCGTTCGTCTCCTGAATTGACCCTTGTTGTTGTATCATGCTATTCCCATAACCCATATGATCCAGCTGCCCATCAACACAAAAACTAAACCTAGTTTGTGGTCTGAAGTACTCATGGGAAGGAAAGAAAGCAGAATTTACGTTAGTGTTAGCTTCAGACGATAACGGCATGGACCCCACCAAGCTCATCAACCCCTTTGAAGTAGAGACCCCAGACATAAGAAGAGAGGATGAAACATTAGGGTTTTGATCATGAAATCCACCACTTTTGCTTGCACCAAAAGAAAGTGGAAGCATCCCACTCATACAAGAAGTGTTGTGAACTTCTGTGACAGCCGGATTATGATTATATGCCAAATTTAAGTCCTGCCCTTCATGGATCTTAGGGGTTTGAAAAGTTGGGTGTTGGGGAGGACCAGAAGAGGCCAGATCTGGAAGCTTCTTGATAAGAGAAGACGAGGATGACGACGATGACGATGACGATGAGCGTTTGTTTTTTCTTGATCCTCCTCCCACTGGAACATTTCTTAAAGTTCCCCCTTCAGTCCAGTACCTTCTACAAGTCTTGCAAAAGTATCGAGGTTGCAATAGGCTATAATTGTTGTAGTAACAAAACTTTGTGTTTGTTGAGTTGCATCTAGGACAATTCACAGCTTGTTCTTTTTTAGGCCTTGGCTTCTTTTCCACCGCGCTTTCTTTTGAAGCATCCACTTGTTTCAGCACATCTAGGCCCTGCTGAAAAGAATTGTATAAATGATTAAATGAAAGAAAAAGGGGTTTGTAGTTAATGGAATGATCCCATCATAATAAAGATGATGCCTTGAGAGTGAAAAAGTTACAAGCATAAAATCAACATGAAAAAAGAGGAAGGAAGAAAAACAGCAAACAAACAAGACAGGAGGATAAAAACAAGAGGATTGCTTAAGCAACTAAAATTAACCTTTTTCTTTTTCCCATAGCTTTATGGATCAGCAGGTGGAACAAGAAAAGAGGAAAAGTGACACCATTTTGCACTTTCACAACATCAAACACTTCAAAGGAAAAAGGAAGCAACAAAAATTCAACTACTAGTGGAGGACTTATCATCGTCATGGCAAAGTATAGTTACCAAAGGAATTAAAGAGACAATTTTCGGTTCTAAAAGGGCCAAAAAACAAAGCAGAAGGATGGAAAAAATACATCAAAAATCGTAGCCCTAGAAAGATAAAGATGTTATCATGATATCACAAGAGAAAAAAAGAAACATATATGCGTCTTTTACCTGTGGCCACTGATTAGAATCCATAGATAGAGAGAGAAGAGTTGAATAAAGAGAAAGAGAAAAGATGATAGGGAAAGAGAGTCTTCAAATGAATGAAATCAACCACTTTCCAGCAGCCGGTCTTAAAGCAAGAAAGTAGCCACTAGAGATGGTTTCCTTTGTGGTTTCATGTGCTGGCATTATGCGTATGTATGACGGAGAAAAACAAACTTCATTATTATAACCCTATCCCATTTCCATTATGTCACCTTTCTTTATATCTTTTATATATATTTATATACATGTATGTATACACAGTCATCTGTATATATACATATTTCTATGCGTCCAAATTTTTCTACACTAACATTGATAGTGAATTCATGATGATTTTCTCTCGCGAGGCAGACACACTACTGAGTGCGGGCATTGAAGCAACTGGTAAGGTTGTTGGTTTGTGATCTTGAGGTCACAGGTTCGAGTCGCAGAAACAGCCTATTGCACAAACTATAAGGTAATACATCGTATATCAGATTGTAAAGTGATCCGGCACCTGAGGAGGCCCTGCGCAAATATGAGAACCTAGTGTACCGGGAACGCTCTTGAAGTAGACACACTACCAAACCACATAAATCTTGTGTTTTCTTTACTTTTTTGTATGCAATTTGCTGTTTTGCACAACGTGTGTTTGTGCATGTACATGATGCACCATGGTATTCAACATTTGGGTGCTACAGGTTCGTTGGTTTTTGTACTATCAAAATCAGCCTTAACTTCTTCCATGTGAGTGATTATGAACAGATGAAATTGGTGGTGGTCTAGGGGCTTCTGCTATTTTTTTAGCTATGGGGTTTTGCTTTCCATTGTCCTCTTCTTCTTTTGAGAGAGGAGTATCCAGAGAGGGAAGTGATCAGGTCGGTTGCTTGCTTTTAACTGCATTTATTGGATAATGGAACCTGCATTGCATTTTGTGAAAATCCAAGAGTGACTGTGACTTCTTCTTTTGCTATTATTGTCTTTTCCATCTCTGTAAGGTAGCGTCACTCACCTTCATCACTTCCATTCTTGTTGTTAAAAATGTCAAAAAAAATAAAATAACAACAACAACTAGGAGATCAATAATAAGTCACTAGATGTGCGTGCAGTATGATATATTTGTATATTATATATATATATGATAATGTATAAGATGTAGAATGTTACAACATACTACTGACTACATAACATGCTATAAAGTCAGAATCACAAGAATGTTCTTTGAAGATCTTAATATGCAAAATATCTCTTTAGAACCTAACATGATGGAGAAGGTTACTAAAAATAATAATAGTTCCACCTCTAAAGTTTAATTCGATTGGTATCAAGATAACATATTACATATTACATGTAAATATACAAGTTTGAATCTTAATAATCATAGCGTGGAAGTTCGGTCTTACTGTCAGCTCAGTAATTAATAGATGGGAAAGGTTTAGGTTTGGATTGCTTATAGGTACCAGAAAATGTTACCTGTACGTACCTAGTGAACCGGTCAAATTATCTGATTTGTGTATTTTACCTAAACTCATGTTGGGATGGTAAAAGCTCTCAAGGCAATAAATATTCTTTTATCTGAAATGGGAAACCTCGTTTTTCGTGAAACTATCCATACAAATTCTAAAGGTATAAATCCCTTTTCTTTTTAAGACGTAAAGGGTATAAATCTACAATGGTTTTCATATGCATCGTTTTATATGTTTCTGAAATAATTTAGAAGAGTATATTATATCCTATTGTAAATTGTTATCCACATTGATCCTCGAGTATAATCAAAAGCTATATTTCATCTCAACAAAGTGAATTAATTGACAGATTCTTTTTGTTTTTTTCCTGTCAAACGTTTCAATGATGAAGTACGTAATATATATAGTCCAAGGCATTTGTGGAGTGATGTACAATAATGATGGAGGTCTATATCAAGTTTTTAGTCTTTATTTCACGTCAACCCTGATATTTAAAAGGTTACTATTTAACCACCTTTAGCAGTTAGGAGTAAATGGGAGTCTTAAAAGGGGGGATTTGAAATAAATGACATGTTGTCACGCCTTAAACCGATAAAGCCCTAATGGACCATATTATCTATCCTCGGTAATTTCAACTCTCAAACACCCAAATATGCAACGTTACAAATAATTCACATTAATATTGGGAATAATAATAATTGCATCTACATCAAATAGAATGTTATTCACTCTCTTGTAATTTCTAAAGATTTTACCCACTCAGTCATGTCTCAAAAACCAAATATACACTCTATATCAAGTTTTTAGTCTTTATTACACGTCAACCCTGATATTTAAAAGATTACTATTTAACCACCTTTAGCAGTTACGAGTAAGAGAGAATCGTGGTGTTAACGAACCGAGCCAAATCGAATATTATGTTTTCGAATTATGTGGGTACTTTTTCTCTTTTACTTGCCAACAACAATAGAGCGAAATTTCAATCGCATAAAGTGAAAAAAATGAAATAAACGATCAGCATAATTCCAACGACAAAAGAATAAAGCAATTTCCTTCCTTTAACATCTCAAATATGTGAAATAGCCCCCCCCCCCCCCCCCCCGCCCCAAAAAAAAAACATTATGTTGGATGTAGTCAAAAGTTCAGAATATTTTTCTTATTAAATCTAATTATCCTCAGAATATTAGATTCCCAGACAAAATACACGGGGAAAAGAAATATACGAAATATGTCTACAATCAAGAATTTTTTTTAACTAGACATGCTATTTGTCTTTTTTTAACATGAGAAAGAATGTAGGGAACAGCTTAAGACCCAAAACGAACGTACAAAAAGACTTTAACGTTGAAATATCGAGTCGCTTTTGAGTCAACTTTATTCTTATTTCTTTTTCTTTATGAAAAAATCTTGTACGTTGCCGACAAATGTTTGTCATATGATGTAAGCTTTAACGCTTCATGGCTTGTTAGTACGGCAACAATATAAATAAGCATATGAAGCATATACATAACATAAACGTGTCAAGTAATAATTTATTTATGCATTTCGTAAACTTGTAGCATTTAAATCATGCATTTGTAAATCATTCGAACATTTTTTCTCAACAATCTCTCCCTTTTGATGGTTTATAAAATAACATTGGTTCATGATTTAAATATGATTGTTCCCCCTCCAATTATGCACAAATTCGAATCTTGAATTTTATATCATCGTGTGCATCGTGTGCTCCCCCTTAAATCATGCTATCGTGTGCTCTGCATTAAATCATGCTCTCTCCCCCCTTAAATCATTTGCGCGTGCCAACATGGAATGACTCAGTGGTTGTTTGTAACATGTGAGCCACAAAATTGTATGCCATTTTTGAAGTATATTTACTGGCCATCTTTATATGACAAGTACGTGACATGTCGGTGAAGTTTTGGTAGTCACCCGATACGACAATTTTTAGTTTATGACCTTGTAACATGTCGTTATAATTTTGACGTCACCATGACTTATATCATATGATATAAGACCTGAATATACTCATAAATATGAGTTGCATATAGTGGTGTGACATCGACATACGCTTATAATATATGTGACGTGTCGGTAGTACGTCGGAATGTTCTTATGTTAATTTTTTAGAATGACAAGCCACGCATTTTTCCATCCTATTTGACCACTTGAACTATGACTAAATAAATTAATTATTTTTTGATTGAAATAATAATATATTAACGAAAGAGATCAAAGCATAAAAAAAAATACAACCATACGAAAATCTTACTTGCAAGTCAACATGAGCTGCATTTGATTTGAGTGGTTAAGAGGACAAATGAGGTGCATCATGCATGTGAGTGTAACCACGTCAACTTAAAAGCTAGAGCATTTTATACCGTGGTCTCAAATCAAATGTCCTCGCACGTACATACTGGACAGAAAAGACAATTCCTCCTATACCATATTTGATACGTCAGAAATTTTATGATGTTCATTGATCAACTAGTGGCCCAATAAAATAATTACAAATAAGTTTTATCTACATGCAAGCAAGGGGGTGATTGGTCAAAACAAGGGGCTCATAAATTTTCTACACATTTCATTGGTCAATGACCAACTAATCATAATTGGTCATTCACCATTGTAAAATTTGTGTTGGTACGTTCATATCAATGCTAAGAATGCAAACAGTTGCTTGTTTTGTTTTAATATATTTTTTTAAGAAAAAAGTAATTATTTGCTTTTTAGTTCATAGTGGTATAGTCATATACGGACACACTAATTTCATCAGATTAGATCAGATAATGATGATTAAGAATAGTATTCCCAAGGATAAAATAATCCTTCCTATTGGATTAGTGCTTTGACAACTACAAGTTCGCGTGCCCAAGAAGTCGTAAAGGCAATCCGCAAGTCAAATTCCACATTCGCACTATAAACATGCACTCCACCTATCTCCTTCTGGAATAGTTTTATAGTGTTGTTCTTTAAAACATCATGCATTTATAATAACACTAGTAGAATCCGGGTATTGATTCTCATTTCCAATAGAGTCAAAGACACACTTTTTTGATTTTAGAATAAGATGGAATAAAACAAAATGACTCACTAAATTAACTGCGCTTCTTATGTTATGAAGTAACAGTTGATCGACCAAATTAACGCAATTTTCATTATGAGTCATCGGAAAACAACCTCCGTGTTTCTAACACGCGGGTATAGTTGCATACATCATACCCGTCATATCCTGCCATATGCTAGAGCCTAGACAATGGTGTAATGTAGTAGTAGAAGAAGCCATGCATTACTACGCATGTCAAAGAATTGTCTTTGGTAACATAATTTTGTCACAGTTATGGTAGTGACTATAAAATGTGTAGCTTTGTTTTTATTTGTTCAAAGAGAAAAAAATTTTATTATATATAGAGTAGTTATAATATTATACAGTGTAGATTGATTTGTCTTTATTCTGTTTAGTGTAAGAAGGATATTGAAGAAATGGGTTTTGAAATAAACATCAAGAATTGAACTTATGTTACACAATTCAACTATACTTGCACTTCGAGTACTCTTGATATGGAATTTCTTAAACTAAGGCTGGGTAATATTCAAAACATATCCACTATTCAAAACTAACCGTCGTAGCCAAATGCATCACTTTGATACTTACAATAGTGATGCTGCATTACTTATAAGCAATGCCTTTCCAGGTGATAGTCCTAACCAACCTCTAATTCTACCACATAACTTTGATCTAACCATCGAGTCCATGAGCTTTCATATGTTACTTCTCCTAGGACAGCATATTCGCATTTTCATAATCAATCCACATTGCATCATGAAAATCTAAATCCAATTGCCCCTTCAAGAATACGACTAAAAGCACAGCTAGGGAAGTAGATGAGCTATCTTCAGTTTCCCAATCCAGACAAACTAAAAAAAGATTATCTTGGCTCCTAATCATTAGTTTAACTTGCATACATCAATGAATCTTTGTACAGCGTTGTGATATTGCGTACCCTGTAAAAGAAAAAACAAATCAATGAAACGATTAGTGAACAATATCATCCGCAAAAACGTACTTGACCAATTTTATGAACAGATGAAACAAGAGAAGCAATCCAATAAACAAAGATTCCTCAAGGTGTCCCATATCTGTACTAGGATATACCAGTACATGTCATTGTTAACGGGACTTGTATTCTTAGCCGCTCAAGTTAAAATTCGTGAAAGCATGTGAATACATTGAAGCAAGGTCATAGCACCAATTTACAGCTATGTAAGGGTGGAAACCTACAAGTTCCTTTTGAAAATAAAATTGAACGCACGCCTTTGATCAAGATTAGATTAGAATTGTTAATATGATTACAGATTATTAATTTGTACTCGGCAGAAAAGTACAGAAGCCACAGCTTTGGCTTCAACAGCATGTTTACCCATAGGAGGTTCATAACCAAGACCAACAATAAATGTATACAACATATCCCCTAGTTGAGTCCAAGTTTCATCTTGCATCACCCAAAAACCAAAAACTCCTTGGTGGAAAAGATACATGCACAATTGCAGTAACTTGATCCACTTAATAGACTCAAAATGAAGCAGGGAGTCCGTAATCCAAGTCAATTTCCAATAATGAACATGTTTGAAACATAAACCCAGAGAACAACGTAGACTCAAAAGATAATGCACTTACAAAGAAAAAAATGCATATATTTGGCACACCCTACCTCCCAATAAAGTTGATTGCAGTCTATGCACTTCCAAAACTCTATGTTCTTCTTAAACAAGCAATTGGGAATCACTTGAAATCCTTTGGCTGCTTCAACCGCTTCTTCAGTCGTGAGGGGTTTCTGAATGAATGCTCCATTACATTTGGTACACCTTGACATTAATTGATCCTCGCTTATTTTCAAATGAAAAGTCTCTATAACCTGCAAATATGTTCAAGAAAATGGGAGAAAACAATAAGATGTCCAATATTTCTTTTTCATTAAGGATTTTAAAGTTATAGGGGGAAAAAAGAAGGTAAGCTAGTACGACAACTGATCTCAGGAACAGCAAAGATGTGCAATTTACCTCAACAAGTAGTTCATTTTTCACAAGAGTCTTCAGCCTGTAAATTTGGTTTCTTATCAAGTACCCATGCTTTAAATGCTTGGCATCCCTTGTCAACAGTACCCTTTTTTCTTTATATGCTTGCTCTATCAAGTCCCTGCATGACAGCTGTTAAGCAAGCCAAGCCAAACAAGACATACAGCTCCTGAAGAGAAGGCGCTAGGACCGAAACAATCAATTTTCTTCCCAAGCAACCGAATAAGCTACAGGACTTCGTTTTCTATTGTTTCGAGAACTGTGGACTGAGACATATTATCCAATACATACCAGTCTGTTGTTGAAGTATAGCTAAGATGCAAAATGAAGCATAAAAACAATCAATTGATGCGACATTCACCAAAAATTTGGTTATGGATCCAAAAATGTTCTCGGATTTATAGATACCTGGAATGAGGTTTCTTTGAGTGTGGAACAGCAGCATCAATCCCAACGCAGCGTAAATGTCTTGCCAGACCTTCCACCTGAAGAATCTTCAATCATCATAAATTGCAAAAGGAGCTTTGCAATGTTGCACCAAAAAATAATAATAATAAAATAAAGAATACCAAAATCTGATTTTGATATTTTTCCACCGGAATTATAAGAAAATTTCCAACCTACCATTACATCACAAAGAAACTTTGGACATCCATCGCCCCCTAAGGATGTATCCCATGGTGGTGGACCCTGCCAATCGTCAAAGCTTTCTAGTTGCCTTTGTCTGGGAGTCATTCCCGCGTCACACCTTTTTACTCTTTTCTTGCATCCCTTAGGCTTCCTACTGGAGTCCTTTAACAAAATCTTATCGCTATATGTTCTAATAATATGCTTAAGGATGGCATCCATTTCCTTGGTATTCCCAAGCAGAATATCAGAATCTGTAGCCTCTAAAGGAGGTTGCCCTGCCAAAAACATAGCGAGAACAGCTCTGACAAGGTAAGAAGCATCACAAACATTGCTTCTGCTTTAGTATAGTTAGACATCTAATATATCAGAACGGACTAATATTTGCCGCAGTCTACTTATTTTGGTAGCAGATACTTTAGTCTTTACAAAATTTTACTACAAAGTTTGCATCATAACAGCATAGAGATATCTCGTTACATATAGAGATAAGAAAGGAAGGTACAAAGGTAAGAAGGTTGAGTTATAAAGCAAGTTTGACAATAATTCACAGCTTCTTACACGAATACTGATATGCTGGAAAACAAAGAAGACAACCTGTCTTAGGGGATATAACTTACTTGACACTAAAGTAGAGTTGAAAATTTCACAAAAAATAGAGAACTCGAAAAGGCAACATATATCACCTTCTTTTTCCATCTTTGCTTTAAAGACGTCAAACATATCCAGCAGACATTGAGCATCAGCAGCAGCATATACTTTCTGCTCTTCACTTAGGGGACGTTGTGACCAATCACTGCATTGTAATTCCTAAGAAAGGTACATTTATCTACATTATTCAGTAAAATTACTTTAAATAATTCACTAAGAAATGAAGAAACCTTCTCACCTTCGACAATGAAATGCCGAGCAATTCCTGACAAATGAATGCCAAGCTCTTGCCTTCTCTCTGTACCTTCCTCCCAATTGATGGCCTGGGATGTAATTGGTAATATAAGCTCATGGCATCCATATAAGGTTCCACCTGGGAAAAAAATTAGCATAACCAATCAAACTAGGGTGCAAAATAATACGCAATGAAGGATCACCTGCAGACCTTCCTCTACTTTCAATAATTTTTCCGACAAACATGACGTCACCGAATTAAACCAAATAAAACGTAGTTACCCTGTCAAATCCAGGATTGCAGCCATTTGAACAGAAGGTGGAGGACAAATACAACAAATCCTGCTTAAACCCAAATCCCAATTTGAGAATGTTGGGTGAAACTAGGGCGTCTTTCAGAATTTCATAAATTGATGGAATACTTATGGATAATAGGTCAATTAGGAAGACGGGTGATCCGCTGATGGAGTTGTCGGAGTTGGCGATTCGGCAAGCGATTTGGAGAAGAGAAACGGGAGGAAAAGTGGATAGGCATGTTCTCTCAAATTTCCATTCGGCGTCAAGAGCTATGACAGATGAGTGAGTTAGAGACCAACAACAGTAAGCAAACTCCAAGGAATCGGCGGAAGAAACCCACAAGAATCCTTTTTGATCCATCAATTTCAACGATAGTCTTCTTGCAATTTCTACTTTTTCGTTTTGAAAGGAAAACGGATTCTAACTTTATAGTCAATCTTCTCGCAGAACATCGCCTTTGCTAGATCATATACCATGTTTGTTGGTTCCTTCGCACACTGTTAGTTGTAAAGAAAATATCGGTATTCATATTCATTTATTTATTCCAATCCCAACTATACGCCTGTTAGTTCAACATTCCAACTACACGTATCTTTTTTATAAATAAAATAAAATAACAAAACTAACTACACGCTATATCTTTGTTTTTCACTTTTTTCTCCTTTTATCCTTTTTCGGGTAAAGTTACTACACCTAGCATTTTAAAGTAATGTTTCATCAATTTTCGACACGGCACGAAGACCGGATGTCAAATATGAAAAGAACCTCACCTACTAAATTCAAAATGACAAACTCATCAATCTTCAAAATCTCGAATCGTCTGTCTAAAAAAAAGTCAAATTGGTAGGTTAATCTGAACACGTCCTGTCAATTTGATAAGTTTGTTTTCACCACTATAGTTTTGGCTTAAAAATGAAAACAAGTTTTTTGTTGTCAAATTTTGTGAAGAATCTCTTACTTCATTCACTTTTGATCCTTTGTGGCTATGATTCATGGCACTCTTTATGATTTAAAACTTTTACTTTTAGACTAAAATATAATTTTTGTTAACTATGATAAAAGTCAAATTTCAAACTAGAAGGAATGCTAAAACACATACAGGTAAAAGGGCAATTGTCTTTTTAAAAACCATATAAATGTCATTGAACCCAGTAAGTCACATCATGACTAGGTTTATGATTCACTAATCTTGAAGACATGCTTCATTTGGCATCTGAATAGTAGATTTCATCCAATGTCGCACGAAATGTGGTAATTTTACCCTCTTTAGGAATAGTTCTTTATGCACATCATATGTTAGGTACTTGAACCTTTTGAATATTTGATTCACGTCAAAAAAAAGTTTAGGACCAGAATGTGGGGCGATCTCTATGGAAAAAAGCTGGGGCGATAGGGATTGGAAACTTAAGGTCTAATGATTCACCAAGTGAATTATTGAGTTTAGTATTGTGAATTATTATGGATGTTAATAAAGTCAGTGGATGTCCAAATATTAACATCCACTAAGGATAGTGGAGTAGTGTGCATTAATGTTAAGAAGATGTTACAATTGTTGTATGCAATACCCTAACAATAGGACAACCTTTTGTAAGAGTTTATATACCTTTTAAAGAACATATAGCATACAATATTCTTCTTCCGGTTCTCTTTATACCACCTTGGAGTTTATAATATTTAGCAATTTTTTTCTCCATCAATTTTAGAAGCGTTAGCAACCGTTTGAATGTAGCATGGTGTTGCTTATACCGACCTGATGCAGCTGCTTGGCGACAATATAAAGGAATTATTTTATTCCTTTAAAATTAATAAATTCGTATTTTCAGTTCTCTGATCATTCGGCGGTGCCCACTTAACATGGCCGACGCCTTGGCACGACAATGAAAGTACATTTAGCAAATTTCCTTTGCTAGAAATCCTAAGTCAGTTTGAAGCACTTCATTTCTGTACTGTCTTTTATCAATCAGTTCAAGGATCCATAAAACAGCTCTGGGTTGGATCCGTTCAATGTAGGAATATTAACGATCTCATCGAATGACACATAAGAGTATGAAAATTGGTGAAGCTAAGCGAAGAATAGATCAACAAAAGATGTGAAACTGAATTAAGTCAGGTCACATTTATCCGCATATGTATGGTTTCTATTCTCTCACCTCCAAATCATCTATTGACCAACGATAGCATACCCATAGTTTGTGAACAAGTTAGTAGGATCGGAAAAATATGTACTCATAGCTTATGAGAATGCTTGTGACGATACTCATAGCTTGTCGAAATTACTACTAAGATTAGAAGACCTTGGTTTGGTATCGGGAGAATATGTTTTCTTTAATACAACCATATTATACGTCACTCTTTTCAGTATTATTGTGATGAACCTTTTAGGAGCCACGAAGTTGCCTAAACGACAAAGAAAGAAAAAAAGAAAAGAAAAAGGAGGAGCCTCTAGTTGTTGGGCCGGGGCCCTCGACGTACAAGTATGGACCAATAGAGCAAAATTGACCCAGACCCACTATATCGCCATTGAAGTAGACAACTGCTGATTCATCCCTGCCCCTCTTTTTCATATCTTACACTAACTTTCTTTTAAATCTTGTCACATAGAGTTATTTTTTTCTTTTATAACTTTTTTAACACGCGTGTACACATAAGAAGATATGTAATTTGAACTTTGATTCTCTCTAACAAGTGTAGTTATCATACCATAAGCCAATTCGAATTTCTATAGTTAAAGTATATTGTTTTATATCATAGAGATTGAAGTATTGAACTAAAGACCTTCACTTGCCAATTAACCTTAACTTCTCACCTAGCAAAAAGCCTTTAGATTTAATAAGTGAGTAACATTTATTTATCCTATTATTCAGATTTGAATATATATCCATATCAAAACCACAAAAAAGAAGGAGGTTGGGCTAAGACCTCATCTGCCATGATGCTAATTTCACAAAACCATGTTAAAAGAATTGTTACATGAATGTGAGTGGGAGACGGTGTTATATATATATATATATATATATATATATATATGTTGTTGGAGAATTTAAGGTTTGGGCTTTGGCCCGTCGTTGGAGTTTGGAAGATTTGGGCTTTGGCCCGTTAATGATGTTGCAAAACTTGGTTGAGCAACATACTTTGAGCTTAATGAGTTTCCGATGATGATAATCGAAAACTAATGAATCCTTAATTATCTACGTGACGAGTAGTTAATTTTAGGATGTGGAATCACTCAATTACGATGTTGTGTGAATGTGAAATTAATGCTCAAAGTGGATGGAAAATGTCGTGGATGGGTGACGTGTCACCCTTATGGAGGAATATCACGTTGGATGTGTCCATGTGGTGTAAAAGCTTCTGACGGACATCGATCGATGACATCGATCGATCGATGTCACTTCGATCGATCGATGTCATCGTTCGAAGTTGATCAGGAAGCTTCGATCGATTGATTGATCGATCAAAGACGATCAGAGGACATCGATCGATAACATCGATCGATCGATGTGATCGATTGAAGTACTCTGTCCGACATCGATCGATCACATCGATCGATCGATGTCACTTCGATCGATCGATGTGATTGATCGAAGTCGGACAGCGTGCAGAATCGTTCTATTTGTGCTGTTAGGTTTCAAACTTGAAACCAACATTATCCTCCCACAAAAGATAAGATCAATCTGGC
Organism: Eustoma russellianum; assembly: GCA_036186865.1. Lineage (NCBI taxonomy): Eukaryota > Viridiplantae > Streptophyta > Magnoliopsida > Gentianales > Gentianaceae > Eustoma > Eustoma russellianum. Next base: position 390,247 of record AP025056.1, read on the forward strand.
TTGATCTAACGGTAGCAGGGAAGACAGCTTTGATCTAACGGCCGAGATTTAAACTGTCTTAACCGCTTAACCGAATGTGGTTTCCATCTAACGGTCCAGGTTTAAACCTGCAAATCAATCTTTAATCTAAAGGCTGAGATTAAACCTTCCTAATCTAGATAGTAGGTTTTAATCTAACGGCCTAAATCAAACATCGGTTTTGATCCAACGGTCACGGTACCTTGTTCTCCAACCGACTCCCCTATATAAAGAGGGCAAAGGGTGCATTCATTTTACACACCTTGCTCTAAGCATTTCATAAGCATTCTGCATTCGTAGTACGTGAGTCTTGCATCTCGGAGAAGTCGGGACACTCTAGCGTTCGAAGTAGTTCAAGTTCAGCAGTGCCGCTCAACTGAACAGGTACCCGTTGTATCCTGGGAGACGATTGCTCACACCGGTTGGGCACAGTATACCGGAGCAATACGTCTTAAGGACAGAGTCCTCGACTCGCCCCGGGTTTGATTTATTTTATTTTGCTGTTTCATATGCACACATTGTACGACTGCGTCTTGGTACAGGATTGATTGTTTCCAACAATCTTAAGACGTATTTCAATTCAATTAATTTCTGTACCGTTTTTAATTTGCGCAAAAGCAGTTTTGTACTGATTTGCAGTCTATTTCTACTCCTTTTTTAAATCTGATTCTGTTCTGATCTATTCGTTTTGATCAACTGAACAGTAATCTGATGGAGAACGCAAGCTCAGGCTCCGTTCATGGCGCAGACATTCATATCTCTGCTCCAATGGCACCAACTGCTGGGATGCCAAGACATGCTCCTCCTGCGCAGGGTCCTGCAGTGGCCCAAGTGGAGAAACCGGAGAAGTTCGGTGGAAGCTTCTTCAAGCGTTGGCAGCAGAAGATGATGTTCTTCTTGACTGCTATGGGGTTGGCTACTTTCCTGACTGAGGACCCGCCTATAGTGGATCCGCTGGAGGACCAAACCCAGAATATGCAAAACCAACATTTTGTTGAAACTTGGAATTTCAACAATTATGTTTGTTTGAGCCATATTCTGAGTTGTTTGGACAACTCCTTGTATGGTTTATACTGCACGTATAAAACCGCAAAGTCTTTGTGGCAGGCTTTGGAAAAGAAATACCGTACGGAAGATGCCGGCACTAAGAAATTTATTGTCGGCAAATTCCTGGATTTCAAAATGTCAGATTCTCGCACTGTTGTTTCTCAAGTTGAGGAACTTCAGACGTTGGTTGCCGAGATGGAAGAGGAGGGCATGTTGCTCAGTGAATCTTTCGTCGTGGCAGCAGTGATTGAGAAGCTACCTCTTTCGTGGAGGGAATTCAGAAGCTATCTCAAACACAAGAGAAAAGAGATGACATTGGAAGATCTAATTGTTCGCCTCCGCATTGAGGATGACAATCGTAGATCTGAAAGAGCGCCACAATCTAGCTCTGGTCAGGCTAAGGCCCATGTTGCAGAGGCCAAGAAAAAGAAAGGCCAACTCGGGGTGAACAAGAAAGGCAAGCAGATCACCAAGAAGTTCACCGGGAAATGCTACAACTGTGACATTCAGGGGCATGTCAGCAATGAGTGCAGAAAGCCCAAGAAGAAGCAATCCAAGGCAAAGGCGAACATAGTCGATGCATTAGATGATCTGAATCTCTGTGCGGTGGTCTCAGAGTGCAATGCTGTGGGGAACGTACGCTAGTGGTGGCTTGATACTGGCGCCACTAGACATTTTTGCTCCAGCAGAGAGATGTTCACGGAGTACCAGCCCGGGAACAATGAACAACTTTACATGGGAAACTCGGCCTCCTCGAAGATTGAAGGCGATGGAAAAGTTGTTCTGAAGCTCACATCAGGGAAGCATCTGACTCTGCAGAATGTGCTGCACGTTCCTGATATTCGGAAGAATTTAGTATCTGGATCTCTTCTAGTCATGCATGGTTTTAGACTAGTGTTAGAGTCCAATAAAGTTATTCTTTCGAAAAATGGCATGTATTTGGGGAAGGGGTACTTGTCGAATAGGATGTTTAAATTGAATGTCATCACTATTGTACCCAAAAGAGATTTGCCCGCAGAGGCTAATAAAATTGCTTCCTCTTCTGCTTACATGCTTGAGTCTTCTTGTTTATGCCATTTTCGTTTGGGACATGTGAATTACAAGTCAATACAACGTATGAGTAATCTTGACTTATTGCCCAAACTGGACTTTAATAATAAAGGAAAATGTCAAATATGTGTTGAAGCGAAGATGGCAAAGGCACCATTTCCTTCAATAGAAAGGAACACTGAACCTTTGGTTTTAATTCATACCGACGTGTGTGATTTAAAATTTGTACAAACGAGAGGTGGTAAAAAGTACTTTGTAACTTTTATCGACGATTGCACACGATACTGTTATGTATATTTGCTAAGTAGCAAAGACGAGACCCTTGATGCTTTCAAGGATTATAAAAATGAAGTTGAGAATCAACTTAGCAAACGAATTAAAACAATTCGCAGTGATAGAGGTGGCGAATATGATACACCGTTTAATGAATTCTGTTCAGAACATGGCATTATTCATCAAACGACTGCACCATATTCACCTCAATCGAATGGTATTGCTGAACGCAAGAACCGTACTCTAAAAGAGATGATGAATGCTATGTTGATAAGTTCGGGTTTACCTCAGAACTTGTGGGGGGAAGCAATCCTCTCAGCCAACGTCATTTTAAACAGAATTCCATCTAAGAAGATGGATGTAACCCCTTTCGAGCTTTGGAAAGGCTACAAGCCTAGTTACAAATACTTGAAAGTATGGGAGTGTCTGGCGAAGGTTGCTGTACCGAGACCAAGACAGGTGAAAATTGGGCCTAAAACGATTGATTGCATATTCATCGGTTATGCAACTAACAGTAGTGCATATCGGTTCTTGGTGTACAAGTCGGATATTCCTGACATACATGAAAACGTTGTCATGGAGTCAAGAAATGCAGTGTTCTTTGAAGATGTCTTTCCGAGGAAAGACAAAATTCAAGAAGAAACAAGATTTGGTAAGCGAATGCGTGAGGCGACTCCTCAAGGAGATGAGGAGCTTCGTCAAAGCAAGCGTGCCAGAATGCCAACTTCGTTTGGACCGGATTTTCTAACCTATATGGTAGAAAATGAGCCGAGGCACTTTTCCGAGGCTATGTCAACTCCAGAAGCTCCGTTCTGGAAAGAAGCAGTTGACAGTGAGATAGACTCGATTCTTCAAAATCACACTTGGGAGTTGGTTGATCTTCCACCTGGAAGTAAACCACTTGGTTGTAAGTGGGTTTTCAAGAAGAAACTGAAAGAGGATGGGTCTATTGAAAAGTATAAAGCCAGGTTGGTAGCTAAAGGCTATCGGCAAAAGGAAGGCTTTGACTTTTTTGACACCTACTCACCAGTGACTAGGATCACTTCTATAAGGGTGCTAGTTGCAATTGTTGCAGTCTATAACTTGGAAATCCATCAGATGGATGTAAAGACTGCGTTTCTGAATGGTGAGTTAGATGAAGAAATCTATATGGAACAACCCGAAGGGTTTGTGGTTCCATGACAAGAGTTTAAAGTTTGTAGACTCGTTAAGTCCTTGTACGGACTTAAACAAGCATCTAAGCAGTGGCACTTGAAATTTGATCAAGCTATGTTAGCTAATGGTTTCAAGATCAATGAGTGTGACAAGTGTGTCTATATTAAAAGCACACAGAATGCTTATGTGATAGTGTGTCTCTATGTAGATGACATGCTAATCATGGGAAGTACTCGGGACATAATCTTAAACACAAAGAAGATGTTGACGAGGAACTTCGATATGAAGGACATGGGAGTTGTCAATGTTATTCTAGGAATTAAGATTTCTAGGGTGACTGAGGGACTCATACTGTCACAAATACACTATATTGAATCAGTCCTGAAACGGTTCAATATGGATGATGTGAAACCGGTAAAGACCCCGCTCGACTTAAGTGTGCACTTAAGGAAAAATCGAGGCAAACCTGTTGCCCAGTTGAAATATTCTCAGGTAATCGGGAGTCTGATGTACATAACAAATTGTACAAGACCAGACTTAGCTTGTTCAGTAAACAAGTTGAGCAGGTTTACCAGTAATCCAAGTGATGATCATTGGAAAGCTCTTAACAGAGTGATGAGGTATCTGAAATACACAATGTATCTTGGATTACATTATACGAGATATCCAGCAGTGTTGGAAGGATACTGCGATACAAATTGGATATCAGATAGTAAGGACTCGAAGTCCACCAGTGGGTACATGTTCACTATTGGTGGTGCTGCTGTGTCGTGGAAATCCACGAAACAAACCTGTATCGCTCGGTCCACTATGGAAGCTGAGTTCATAGCATTGGACAAAGCTGGGGAAGAGGCTGAGTGGCTTCGGAATTTTCTGGAAGATATTCCGTGTTGGCCTAAGCCGATCGCTCCTATTAGCATACACTGTGATAGTCAGTCAGCTATAGGACGTGCTCAAAGCAGCATCTATAATGGTAAGTCACGACATATACGTCGAAGACATAACACCATTAAGCAGTTGATCTCTAATGGCGTGATTTCCATAGATTATATAAAATCAATGGAGAATCTTGCGGATCCGCTTACAAAAGGTTTGCCTAGAGATCAGATGTCAAGATTGACAAACGGAATGGGACTGAAGCCCATAATGCATGAATCTTTGTAACGGTAACCCAACCTTGTTGACTGGAGATCCCAGAATCTTGGTTCAATGGGACAACTAAGTTATGAAGATTCAGTTAGCACTTACTCATTCCGTCTGATAAAAGTGCTGTCTGCGGAGAATTTAGGGTAAGCTAAGGCTTTTAATGATGTCCTATATCTTGATGCGTCAAGTGGAGTATGGCAGAATACTCTTGATAGGAATCACCTATGTAAGTGTGAAGTGGGGCCGCTTCTATGAGAAAGTCTAGGAGGCAAGATTTCTCTAAAACACTTTCTGAAACCAGGTTGTTCATGGCAAAACGAACACAACCATGAGAACCAAAAGGGTGTTAAAGGAAATATTGTGTGAGTATCATTGTCTTGGTTCACAACAAAGGCTGACTAATTCAAGACATCAAGTCACTATTTAGCCGAGTGAATCCGATGGTACATCACTATGAAAGGTTCAAAGCCAGAAGCTAACTCTTCTGATGCAATATTTTCTTGTCTGACTTCTCCTCAGAGTCTGCATATGCATTTGCATTAATTTCCATTCATGTGGGGGATTGTTGGAGAATTTAAGGTTTGGGCTTTGGCCCGTCGTTGGAGTTTGGAAGATTTGGGCTTTGGCCCGTTAATGATGTTGCAAAACTTGGTTGAGCAACATACTTTGAGCTTAATGAGTTTCCGATGATGATAATCGAAAACTAATGAATCCTTAATTATCTACGTGACGAGTAGTTAATTTTAGGATGTGGAATCACTCAATTACAATGTTGTGTGAATGTGAAATTAATGCTCAAAGTGGATGGAAAATGTCGTGGATGGGTGACGTGTCACCCTTATGGAGGAATATCACGTTGGATGTGTCCATGTGGTGTAAAAGCTTCTGACGGACATCGATCGATGACATCGATCGATCGATGTCACTTCGATCGATCGATGTCATCGTTCGAAGTTGATCAGGAAGCTTCGATCGATTGATTGATCGATCGACGATCAGAGGACATCGATCGATAACATCGATCGATCGATGTCTCTTAGATCGATCAATGTGATCGATTGAAGTACTCTGTCCGACATCGATCAATCACATCGATCGATCGATGTCACTTCGATCGATCGATGTGATCGATCGAAGTCGGACAGCGTGCAGAATCGTTCTGTTTGTGCTGTTAGGTTTCAAACTTGAAACCAACATTATCCTCCCACAAAAGATAAGATCAATCTGGCTTGATCTAACGGTAGCAGGGAAGACAGCTTTGATCTAACGGCCGAGATTTAAACTGTCTTAACCGCTTAACCGAATGTGGTTTCCATCTAACGGTCCAGGTTTAAACCTGCAAATCAATCTTTAATCTAAAGGCTGAGATTAAACCTTCCTAATCTAGATAGGAGGTTTTAATCTAACGGCCTAAATCAAACATCGGTTTTGATCCAACGGTCACGGTACCTTGTTCTCCAACCGACTCCCCTATATAAAGAGGGCAAAGGGTGCATTCATTTTACACACCTTGCTCTAAGCATTTCATAAGCATTCTGCATTCGTAGTACGTGAGTCTTGCCTCTCGGAGAAGTCGGGACACTCTAGCGTTCGAAGTAGTTCAAGTTCAGCAGTGCCGCTCAACTGAACAGGTACCCGTTGTATCCTGGGAGACGATTGCTCACACCGGTTGGGCACAGTATACCGGAGCAATACGTCTTAAGGACAGAGTCCTCGACTCGCCCCGGGTTTGATTTATTTTATTTTGCTGTTTCATATGCACACATTGTACGACTGCGTCTTGGTACAGGATTGATTGTCTCCAACATATGTGTGTGTGTGTGTGTAATATATATTGTGCGTGTGTATATATATACGTGTGTGTTTAATATTTAATAACACAGTCTTGTTAAACACAAACTCAGCTCACTATTTATTTAAGTGACCAAGTGTTTGATTAACAAGTTCGTGACTGAGTCTCTACTTAGTTTTTTAACATAACACAAGTTTGATAATTTCTGACATGCAAACCCGAATTCCTTTTTCACAGGTTTATGTTTAGCGTTTGTGGGTAAGGATCATAATCATATTGAACACATCAAACTCGCAGATTGATCTGTCTGGTCAGGAAAACCATAAAATGATCTGTCAAAATGATATGAATCCGACCGTCAAATCTAGATATGATCAATTAAAAAGTTAAACTCGACATGAACCTCATCAAATGTCTCAACCCGTTATCTCAGTTTGCTAAACCTGTCAAGCTCATAGGGTTGGTGAGTTAATCCGAACACCAAATTACATATAAGGTTTGAGTTTGTCTTTTAAATCTTGTCTATCCAAATCCGACATGTTTGTGACCTCTCCCACAATTTAAACTTAATATTTGTTGTAGAATTTTCTTTGGATGCAACTTTTTCACTCTTCCGATGATAAACCTTCATTAAAAATAATGATGTATATTTCAAAAAAATAATATATAAATACGGAGGAGATGAGAGTAGCGCAACACTAGAAAATACACACACACCCCAATATATCCTGCGATAACGAGATGACCTTTTGGTACTTCGTTTCCAAATTAATCTCCTCTCCTCATGTGGCAGTTTTGATGCACCACGTGACAATCCCCAATTTCTCCAATTTACTTATGGAAACACGTGACCTTTTTGTCATTACGGTCAGAAAGCTGAAACATTTTTGCCCTCAAAGAAGAATGAATCCCATGCATGCACGGTTTCGTTTATTCGATTACCATGAGCTTCAACCATTTCCTAAAAAAATCACCTCATAATGGTCATGCTATGAGTATGATGAAGAAGATGGTTTATGGTTATCACGATAAGTAACGAATAACTCGTGATATAATAAATGGTTATTGTATATATAGATCTATATGACACGTAAGAATTATAGTAATTGATCATATACCGAACCTATATATACTTTACATATTTAATTAATTAGAAAATAAATAATCATACCTGTTCGATAAGTATTAGAAAATTTATCATTTGCAAAGATGTTTTATGTTGATAGTAACATGTAAGATAACTATATATTGATCAAATAAGATTTTTTGTATTGCTTTCGGTTGTTTAAGAAACAAATAACAGTAACTAGTAACAAAATAAACTGACATTATATAGAAGAAAAACGTCAAACTAGGTGATGTTTTGGTCACTAGAAAAGATTCAAATTATATCTTCTATATTTCATATGTGACAGCTAAAAATATTTTAATGTTCACATGTAAACATCGCATAATAAACGTCACTATAGAACATTTTAGTCGTCGGCTTCTTTAGTTTAACTTAATGAAGAACAAGTTATGAGTTACTACGTTTTTGAGAAACAAAAAATACTATTTTTCAACCAGAAGGCTAATAATTGATTATCTTTTGACATCACACTTAATGATGGGGAGTTGTCTGTACTTTAATATAAACCTATGAACTTTGACTTATTATGTGGTCGGTTGCCTACATCTTGTCTGAAATCATAGAATTTGATCATAGCTATAGTAATACGGCCATGATCTATTCAGCTCAAAAGAATAATGATAAAGAACCGTACGATACATGACAACAGAAAATAAGTTGTCAGTCTAGATGAAAATCAGAAACGTGAGGTTGAATATGAGATAGTAACTTTCCTCGACATTAATGATGAAGGAGTCCATTTATTCATCATGTTAACAAGGCCAACAGTAACTTTTTGACTTTCTTAATGCGTTGTCGACCTTTAATGAAGCATTTTTCAATCTAATAAAACATTTTGTCTACCTAGTCTATCTTACCCGTACTTCATTTTCATATTTAAGTATATGACAACCTAAGTCAACCTATTGATAGTTTCTACAACCATAAATTCAAAGGTCGCCAATATATTCCAAACTTCCACCACGATTAATTAAGCATACTAAAACTATTTGCTGACTAGCGTATTGGTATTCCGGTGAATGCAACGTCATGAATAAAGCAACTTGACATAGTATATTATGAATACACTTTATGATGAAAGTTACGCTACAAGGACAACAACAATAATAAAAAGGATATCACATTTTACATCTTATTTGACCCGTGGAATGAATAAATAAATTCATGGTAAGTCTTGTCTGTCACAATTTTTTTTTGTCCTTGCTAGTGCTTAATATGGTAGGAAACGATCTTTCGATTCAGAAAGTCCCATCTACCTTACAAGATTTTCAATCTTCAAGTCATAGTGCATAGTCTACTTGGTATTTGAGTTGGATTTGCTCCTAGAGGTCAAGAATTCGATTCCAGAGACACGCACAGTGTGGGTGCTCCTCTGCTGCTAGGCCGAATGCCTGGTTTGTGGGGAGCATTTTGTGTGGGTAACTGTGTAAGATCTCACCCAATCTAGGAGTCCGCTGGGCTCCTGATTTGCATCTTCCACACATGCTCTTTGGGGCTGGGACGGTGTGGGCTTCGGGAGTATGGGATTTCACCTTTTGCTGCAAGATTTTCAATGTGCAAAAGTAGTAATATAAAATGGAATTTTATTCTAATGTGATAGATAAACCATTTGAGTAGACTGGTAATTAGTCAGTGAACATACTATTTTTAACCTTTGATTAAGGAAAGCATGTTTCCTCAAACAAATTAGCAGAAAACAAGAGAAAATAAAGTCTCCCTCCGACCAGCCCAAAAGCAAAAGTGGCCAACTTTCTGAGTTTAGCAACATATATAAAAGCGTAGACATTGTTCGTTGCTTTACGGTTTGTAGAAGAAATAAAAAAGTAGCTAAACGAAATTAGTTAAAGAGTGTGTGTGTGTGCGTGTAGATTACACAAACCGTGTTCCAATTATTTGCCATTAACATGTGCCTTCAGACATCCCCGACACACACGCACGTACAAAGACTGGCTATGGTGAAGAAAAAGATAATTGTTTATAGTTGTTAATGTTAGATCGAAATTAATAATTAACAATATTATCAATATGTACAAAAATGATATGCGGTATAATGAAACAGTTAATTGTACCTGGGGGTGGTTAATGATCGTCCGAACGCATTTTAAACTTTATTTTACCAGTGTCTCTAACTTTTTTTTTTGTGTTCTTGAAGACGTATATACCACTTGCAATTGAATGTAAGGTTGATGTACAGTACCCCCACCCCTCCCACCCACACACGACATTTTAACATAAATTATTATTATTTTTCTTTAAGTATCTGTTTTGAGAAAAGTTTCCTCGACAATTGCATACTTGTTTTTCAAATTTTTGATTTTTTGTTTCATTCTTTATTGAGGAATATAGATAACGTTAGTAATATTAAAACGTATGTATATTATAGTTCTCAATAAAGGGGAAAAAAGAGAATAAAGGGGGAAAAAGAGAATAAAAACTAATAAACATATGTATATTCTCTCCGTTGAGTTTGATTTATGATTTATGATTGGTCTAATAACATGATGTAAATTCTACAATCAAAGATCGAGACAATAGTGCCCTTTTGCTTTTACATGAGTGATAGTAAAAGGATATAATCCTACTTCATTTTGCTTAGCCAAAGGCAATACAGTAATTAAAAATATTGATGGCATATTTTTTGTTAAATGTTCTGCAAACAAATAGTTTCTGCAGCTTTAAACGTGTTAGAGAAAACACAAGAAAGAAAACGCTTAAAAAGTTTGAATACTTATAATAAGGCGATTTACCTTTTGATTCTGGTAGAAGTTATTTTGATTGACTAAGAAAGAAGCCAACGACTTTGACTAGCTGACCCTTTCAAATGGCACGCCTTTTACACTCCTTCCCTCGTTATAAATTATATAGTATGAATTTGACCATACTGTAATTTCGCTGTTACTGTTGTGTTAATGAGAAATACGAGTCACGAACAAATTTCTTGAATTTCAGTGTTCGGCTCATAATAAGTTGTGATTTCACTATTTGGATCGGAGGGTTGTTCTGTATAGAGAGATTGTGAATATGTTGTTGAAATGTGCAAGAATCAACATCGTTAGAGCCTCTGAAATTGTTATTTCAGTGAAACTCTCCGACGCTCAAGCCAACTACGAATGGTTCCATTTATGGTATTTAATGTATGTTGAAATATAAAGAAACTTGTCTATTTGTCAGTCTGAATCTTCGTTCCCCTTTTTTTTATGTCTGGTGGTGCTAATTGTTTTTATATGCTGGGACCATCAAGTATCGATACGTGTTCTAACCCGCTTTGGAAAGTTGACCAAGTGTCGATGATGTGGCGCCACATGTCGATGTTTCATGGCGAATATGCCTTTATCGAGGCGAGGTAGCTTGGTTTATGTGCGTATACTATCGTGGCTGTTCTGAGATACTAGGTCGTCCTGAAAAGGTTGACCGAGCTGAAGTAGTAGGCCGACATGAGAAGGTAAGACAACCTGAACTAGTATGCATACTTGAATACTTAGTGGTTCTGAGAGCGTGTCGATTGTCGTCTCATCAGTAATAAGTATTTTTTTTAATACGTCCCAAAATAGATTTCAGAACAGGGGTGGCAGCATCAACGGCCAACTATTATGATATACAATGCTTCGTTGCAATGAATTTGGGTTTCTTATTCATTCGGTACGTTCTGCTTCCAATAACGAGATGGGTATAACGACAAACTAGATCTTATAAATCTGGGAAATCATAGAATTAATAAAAGAAACGAAAACGCATACGGATTTTGTCAACATCTTCCCGCTAAAATTGATACTATAGTTATGCATAAGTTCTAGTCTAAGACCACTTAATAAACATGACATATGTAACTATTAACCTTATAAATTTCACTACAGGGGTTAATGAATCGAACCGAATCGAATATTATGTTGTTGAATTTGAATTTGTTAACAAAATGTTAGTCTCAGCTCGTTTGCTGTAACGAGTTTCAAAATTTATTCAAATTCGGCTAAAAAATACTATCTCTTTAAACGAGCCGAACGATTCGCGAACAGTTTGGCATGTTTTAGTAAACGAATCTAATTAGGTATTCGAACTTGGTTCGTTTAATTAAAATTAACAAACGAACTCGAATCAAATACGAATCAAACTCTAACTGTCTGCGAACAGTTCAGTTCGTTGAACATCCCTAGTCCTTATATAATAGACACAACTGCCAATGAGTTATTAGCTAAATGGTTGAGGTTGTGACATCTAAGACCAAAAATTTTGGAATCAATTTAGAACAAATCTATACATATATCACATCAATTTTTTTTTCCTTCTTTTAAGACAAGATTTACTACGATAAATAATGGAGTATGGAATTCCATAAAATTAGTCAACTAATCCGCTAATGAATTGCTAACATGCGTTTACTGCTTTAGAGAACGTTTAATTGGGGTAGGTGCAAAGTAAAGTGGTACTTATGTAGTCATGTCTTACCTTAATTACACCAACACTTCAAATTTTCAGTTTCTCCTATTGAGAAAATACCCTAGAATTCATATTACTATTTATTAACGTCACTATTGAGAAGTCAATTATGACAATATTTTTAAAACGAAGAGTATAAGTTTAAGGTGTAAATAGGTACTGTGCAATGACTAATTATTATTATGTGACGTATTAGGTTATTTGTTGTTTCTACTTGCTCACAAATTAATATAAAACCTTCTTATTTAATCAATTAAAATAAAACATATATATTCCAGGTACTTTTGAAGCATTACACTCTATAACACAAAGAAACATTGATCATAAAACATGACATATGCTATCAACTTGATACGAATATTGTAACATACCTATTAAATCGATAATTAACGAGGGAATCTTATGATAATCAATCCTATAAAGAGGCGTTAGGAAATATCTACTTAAAAAGTTTATAGCACAAATTTGATTCGAATCGATCTTGACTCTTGCGTTGTCCATTATTTATTTATTTTTTCCAAACTAGAAGAGAAGGACAAATTTCTGCTGGACCATTGACAAGAAAGTGGTAATAAATAGTTTCCATATTTACATAAAGTCATCATCTTAAATCACCGCCTTAACTCACAGACCATCGTATTCAATTCAAGAAAATGTAGCTTAAAAGAATACTATAATATTAAGCTACTAACAATAAATATTTTGTATTTAAAAAAAACTGTTGTCCATTAGATAAAAAGAGGTTTTAGTGAACCAGAAAAAGAAAACGGTTATAGCTCAATTGCTATTTAAATATTAAAATTGATTCGAAGAAAAACATATCTAAATATATTCTAATAACAACAAAAACTATGTTTACATCGTGTAGAAAAAAAGAAAGCTCAATTGTTTAAAGTCACTTAGTAGCCACACAGACAGCACACAATTGTACCATCTTTACAACCTATGCAAGAGACCACAGAAGCCTACCCTACCCCCTTGCCCTGCTTCTCAAATCTTGTTTCTCGGGGTCATCAAAAAAAATTAAAGATTTGTTTCTCGGGCCGTCATAATATTCACGAATATCAAGGGATTTTCTAAATTGTTATTATTGTAGGAAAATAGAATGTTTCCAAAATCCATTAGAAGCAAGACATATATTGAAATCCCCCCACCTCGCCCCTTTTTAATCATACCATTTCCGGACGCCGGACGGGCAAACTCTCTAAAAAAAATTGTTTCTTTTAGGGAATATATTATCGCCAATTGCTTCGTTACCCTCTGGCTTTGTTTGTTAGAGAGAGATTTGAAGAAATTGAATTCAACTGTGAAGCAGTGATATTGAAGATAGTTCTTTTTACCTCCAAAATTTCTTTCTTTCTTTCACCTATCTACCTTTTTCCATGGCCTCTTCCTCCATTGACTGCTAATCGTAAGCATAAACCAAAGCCATGTGAGCAAATCCTTCTTCTTGTGATCCCATTCTCTCCCCACCCCCTTCCTCTAAAAAGATAAAGAAAGTTTATGGCTTGTTCTTGAATTTTATTCGTAATTGATAATATTTAAAGATGAACCTGTGGTGGTGTATATCAGTTCTTTAAATTATAATTTGATCAATTTTGAGGCCCACGTCCTCAAGTTCGTCATGGCTGACGGTGGCTTTCTCAATTTTGTTCAAACTGCTCTTTTTGCAAATATTCACAGATTTTGATGGAAACTATGTCTCGTTTCTCGATGCAAAGTAGTTGTCTAATCTGTTCAAAAGGTTGTTTCTTTTCCATTGTTAATTGTTCCCCCCGAAGACTTGCTTTGTGCTCGACCAGATTCAGTTGGGTTGTGTTGGGATCCATGCTAGATTTTCTATTTTATTTTTAATTTTTAATATTTAAACATTGTGTTTTAATATTTTAAGTGATAATGGGATTCTTTCGATGTTGTTGGATCCTCGAAGATTTATCTTATGTGTTAATATATTTTTATTTTGCTGCTCTTGGCAGTTGTTCTTGTTTATTCCCCTAATTGTATATTTAATTCATGGTTTTGTTTCTACTATTGTATTGTTTAGGTTATACCTTCTGGGTCATTTAGCGCATTGTCTATATGGGGCTGAAAAATTTGCTATCTTGAGGTCCAGTTCAATGAGTTGAAACGGGGAATCATGGGTATCTATTCTGATGATGATGAAAACGATTACCGATTCTTTGATGCACAGGAGGACGTCTCATGTGACTCAGATATGGGTCTAGGTTCCTCCGACTGTGATGATCCTCCTTCCAAATCTGAGAATTCTGGTTCTGGTAGTTTTCAGTATGATCTGTGGCTTAGGAGCCCTTCAAGCGTTACAGAGCGCCGCACCGAATTTTTTAAGCGAATAGGTATGAGCTTTGGCCATCTGGATGGATATGGTAGGGAGGATGACTTGTTTATAGGAGAAATTGGGAGGATAATGGAGAACAGTGGAGCTGTTTTGAGGAACTCAAATTTTCAGGATCTAAATCCGGTGGACAGATCTCTCATGTCAAGTTTGTCCATTGACGCATTTCAATCAGTAAAAGAATTAAATTCAGACGAAAATTCTGTCTGTAGAAGCTGCATCTTGGATGTTGTGAGGGAATGTGAAGCGAGTGAGCCAATAGATGGACCTAATTTGAGTGAAGGTCGAGTGGTAAGTGAAGGTGTGAATCACTTTCATACAGCTGAGGACCACACTTGTGGGCACCTTTCAGCTAAGCAATTCAGTCAGAAAGAAGATGAAGGTGGCAGGCATAGTCAGAATGTGATGGATAGGATGAAAAGTTTTTGGCTTCGGAGAGTAAGTTCGTTTTCGTGTGTCACGCATCAAGAGGTTAGAGCTCCTAATATTTGTAATTCTGGCTCCAATGGATTTAAGGGAAGAAGAATTCATAGAGTTAAGGTAAAACATAAGAAAAAGCTGTTGAAGGAGCTTTCTGCTCTCTACCAGGGCCAAGATATCATAGCCCATGATGGAGTAATTTTGACTATGAAATTCAGCCTTGATGGCCAGTATTTAGCTAGTGCTGGCGAAGACAAGATTTTAAGAGTATGGAAAGTAGTTGAAAATGAGAGGGCTGATGAAATTGACATTTCCGATGTAGATCCGTCCTGCTTGTACTTCTCAGTAAATAGACATTCTCGGCTAGTACCTTTTGTTCCAGATAAAGAGAAAAAAGGTTGGCCAAAGATATTTGGAACTGGAGACTCAGCTTGTGTTATCTTTCCACAAAAGATCTTCCGCATTTCAGAGGAACCATTGCATGTTTTTCGGGGACACAAAGCTGAGATATTGGATCTGTCTTGGTCCAAGAATAATGTAAGGTCCTTTGCCTAAACTAAGTGCATTGTCCTTGGGTAAATTATATGTGCCTAACTAAGTCTTTACATGTTTTACTTCTTGTAGCGGTTGCTTTCTTCATCGGTGGATAAAACTGTTTGCTTATGGCAAGTTGGATGTGATCAGTGCCTCAAAATCTTTACACATAGTAACTCTGGTACTAACTCTACACTTTTTTCTTGACATTCCTATTGGCTGCATTCTTGGTCTAATTTTCTGCTGGATGAATACAAATACCATTCTATATCACTAGTTTGCTTTTTCATTCGGACTTTGTTGATGCAGTTACTTCCCTACAGTTCAACCCAGTGAACGAGGATTACTTTATCAGTGGTTCAATAGATGGAAAAGTTCGCATTTGGGAAGTTAGTGGTTGTCGAGTTGTAGACTGGGTTGATTTTAGAGACACAGTAACTGCTGTTTGCTATCGACCTGATGGGCTGGTTTGTAATCCTGATTTTGTTAATGTAGTTTAGTCTATCAATTTTGAATGATAGACTAAATGTTCCTTTATTCATAACTGTAGGGTGGGATCATTGGCTTTATGACTGGAAATTGTCG
The DNA here is from genome assembly GCA_036186865.1 of Eustoma russellianum. Lineage (NCBI taxonomy): Eukaryota > Viridiplantae > Streptophyta > Magnoliopsida > Gentianales > Gentianaceae > Eustoma > Eustoma russellianum. The sequence goes on from AP025056.1 coordinate 406,183, forward strand.
CCTCTTTAGTTTAGAAGGTACGTATCTGCTCTTTAATTGTAGAGTGCTAGGTGTTCTATTTTGGAGTGATAAACAAGTGAAATTGTTTGGAAATCATGTATGATGATGGTAAAAGGAAAGAAACACGCTCCTGTAACTGACCTCTTGTCATTTTGTTTTGGTATGTTCAGATAATCAGTTGCAACTGGAGGCAGAGATATGCTTAACTTCTAAAAGGAAGTCTCCCTGCAAAAGAATTACTGGCTTTCAGGTTATGGTGATTCCTTCTTGTAATTTATGTTGCTATATTATTTATTATAGAGGTTGAATACTGATGTGAGTTATAATTTAATACAGTTCTTTCCAAAAGACCCAAGGAAGATAATGGTTACTAGCGCAGACTCTCATGTAAGAATTATTTGTGGGGTCAATGTGGTCAAGAAATTCAAAGGTAATGCTTTATTGCAATCTGGTCATGTTTGGATAATTTGTTTACAAGCTGTAGTTATTTATGTTTTCTATCTTGTATCCTTATATGCTTTAAGGAATACATGAATTCTTTTAGTATGTTCATCCACTGTAGCTAATTTGTTAATTTTTGTTCTTTTCTCCCTCTGATATTTGACATTCGTTTTGGTTGTCTTTAGTTCCTCGAAGTGCGGGTATTCAGATGTCAGCTTGTTTCACTGTGGATGGAGAACATATTATATCTGCAACTGCGGATTCTGATGTGTACATGTGGAACTACTTTAGCATGGATGACTCAACTGTACGCCAATCAAAAGCCATCAATTCATATGAGTGCTTCCCTGGTCATGCCTCCATTGCAATTCCTTGGTGTGGTCTGAGGACTGAAGATTCATATGATGATCAGAAACCTCATGGACTTGATAAATTACGCTACCCTTGTGAAAGTTTTTCCCCGAGCCAAAGATTCTTCATAGAATCCATCCCACGGGGATCTGCAACATGGCCAGAGGAAAAGCTTCCCAGTTCTCCTAAGTTCGTTCCCAGTATGCGCAAATCTAAACAGAAGCTTCTCAGTACGTCTTTCCAGAGTTCGATTAGTTCCAATGCCTGGTGTCTCGTTATTGTCACCTCAGGATGGGATGGTCGAATTAGATCATTTCTTAATTATGGCTTGCCACTTCCTTTGTGAGAAAAGGTTAATCATCTGGTTGGCAAGAGAGGGGTTTGTGAAGTGAATAATGATCCCTTATCTCCTGCCTTCCTAGCCGAGATGCTACCGGGTCGTTCTGTGTATACAGCACTTGATTTGAAGACCCTTTAATTTTTAATGGTGTATCTATTTATCTACATCTTGGCATTATCAGTCTGACCAGGAAAGAATTGGAGTTCTGAGGATCAAAAGATATGCCGATGGAACATTTATTTTTGCTGTTGAAATGCAGGTGCTAGTTTGACACTTCCAATATCCTGAATTTTTCTTATCTAACTAACCCTTGGACTGCAAAGCTGGTGGCTGAAATTCACTTGGAAGAGAGTGAGAGTTACATCACCTTCCATGGTATCTTGGCTGTAGAGAATAATTGAGTGGTCGTATATCTACCATCTCATTGATTTTAAGATGGGGGCCAAGGCGGGCTCAGCCTACATTCCTGGGTCCCTTTTCTGGTGGAAGCTCAATGATATGACATCAAAGAATTGCTTCTTAATGGTGCTATTGCTCCAGAAGTAGACTGTTCCTTCTCAGGACATTGGCATCCGGTTTTCGCAATGGCAAGCTGCTCTTGATTCCTTGACCTACTGATACAGAATGCAATTTTGTGGACTTACTAATTATCTTTATGTTTTTGGCATGTCTAACATATTTGTCAATGAGTTAGTGTTAGTTTTGTGCCACAGATGATTAGGCGTATATGGTTGCCATGGGCAGAAGCATGATTCTAGCTTCGGTAATTCATTTCTGGCTGAATCAAGCTTTTAGTAATCATTTGTCTTTGGCTGAATTTTGGCTTTTGCTGGTTCTTTTGGTCCCTTTTCTGAGTTTACATTATTTTTTTTCGTGGTTAAATGGGAATTAGGAAAAGCTCAATTGAAACCATGGTTCAAATCCATGGTGTGATGGAAAAGTGGATGAAATGTGAAGAATTTGTTATGACGAACATAGCCTTCCATCTTTCTTATGATCCTTGGATCCAGTACGTTTAGAATTCTGTTCTTACTACTGGCAAACACCTCTTTTTTTCTGAACCATGTTTTGAATGAATGTGGATCTTTTTGTTATTTACTTATCCAAATGGCATACAAAATGTACATATATTATATTCAAGGACTATAGAGCGTATCTATCACTTTGACTGTACAGGTGTAACTGGTTTTGTCCAGATTTCTCTTTGTATGTATTAGCACTTTATCTTGATAGGCACAAGGCAAAAGAAAATGAATTGACATATTATTACCTTGGACATGATAGCGTAAATAAAGAGGTGCAAAGGGAACACCTAACGTATTTGAGAAAGTAAACCAAATTCTCTATTCCAAGGTTAGAGAATAATAGCAGCAGCAATAATAATGAAAGGCATTTCATGGTATTGCTGTCAGAACCGCCGACAATAGTTGGGAGGAGGCACATGAGTCTTCCACTAAGCTTAATGTGGAAGGGTGACCCAGAGTTGGTTAGCCTTCATGCATCAAATCTTCTTTTCTCCATGGAAACGTGGTCACCAAGAATTGTTTCAGGCCACATCCTCTTCAAAAATGTCATGTCTCAAGTCCCACATAAAACCCAATCCTGGTAAATCACAGATGGCCATTATCCATGTTCCTAAATCACCAACAGGTTCTATAGACGCCCATCAGCTCAAAGATTATTGTGAACACGGGAATACTGCACCTGAAGACGATTACAAATTATAGCTCGAGTAAGCCATCAAAAAGGGGACTCGAAGCTACACATCAGTATTTCATCAATTATAAGACAGGCTATGACTTTAGACTAGCCATACTCAAGAGATTTTGTGTGGTTTTGGAATATGTTATATAACCCAATATAGCTTCATTTTATCAAGTGAGATTTGAGACGTCATGGTTTGAATCACGCCTTTCAAAATTTGTAGCCCTGTTGATTGTGGTACCTTTGAAACATATTTAAGTGACAGCATTGATGTTTATATGCCACGTTTGTTTGTCAAAATTATGCCACTTACAGTCACTTGTAGTAAAATGAAACAGATGCTTTTTAGTACTCTTAACTGCCTTCGTATACCCCGCGATTGATGGTTGTGAGACGATGAGAAGTTGCAAAATGTATTCAGACATAGAATAGTTTATAATACTTTTAGAAAGTTGATAATACTTTTAGTATTCTTCTCTTGATGTTAGTTTTTCCTTCTCATTGTTGACATTCGTCACTTTTCCTTTGTTTGTTATTTCCTATGTCACAGTTGACTTTTTAACATGATAAATTTATATTAAGTTGAAAAGTCATTGGTAACAATATTTTTGAGACAAAGCAAGTATTTGTTTGATATATCAAATTTTAGAAGTACTTCGATATAACAATTTTCTTCTTCGGTTTAATTCTATATTAATTTGAAAAGTAAGTGTCAAAATATTTTTGGGAAGAAAAGAGTATTTGTTTTATGTATCAGAATTTAGAAGTACTTTGATGTAGCAATTTTCTTCGGTTTTATTTTGCCATGCTCTGAGTTCTATTTCTTAAGGTTCCTTTCGGGGTCATTTGGCGTTATGCTGCATTAAAATTTGCACTGTTTCATACACTGAATATGTGTTTTTGGTCGTGGAGTTAAACGGCATTGGTGATTTGGGAAGTTTCTCTTTGGTAAAAGCACGAATGGACTTCAGATTATACATGTTCTTCCGGTTTTGTATCACAATGTTTTACATCAAATCACATGATTGCTAATCAGAAATGCGTATATCTTTAGATCTTAGATGATATTATTGGCTTGTGCACGAGAAATTAGTGCTCCTGAGCCTCTCTGCTGCGGTTCTCGTCTGAATAAGCTAGGCCTTGTGTTTGGGAGTTTCTATAGAAAGACAGCACGAGATCATCTTTGGGAGGAAACAATGGTTTGTTTCAATTTTCTCGGAGACTATATCGACTATTAATCTTGATGATGTCTGAATTGATCACCAAGTAATCGTTTGATGTGGTGCCGTTAGAACTCCGTCAATTGTCTGTAGCAAGTGAGTTGCTGACCTGCACAAAGAAAAAAGGGTCAGAGGACCCGGGATTTATGGCCCCGGGTAATACCCTCCGACGCTCAAGTCAGTCTGGGCCATTTATGTAGAGTGGTTTATATATGAATGAAGGTTTAAAGGAACTGAGTTGTTCTCGTAAAACCTGTATTTTCACTGTGGGGAAGATGAGTAATTTCTCTGGATTTGATGTTACTTGTCCTCTCTCTCCTGCTGTTCAGTCTTTTTTATATGGTGGCTTGGGCCAATGCATGGGTCGAGCTTTGATATTGTGACAGGCAAGGAGGTTAGTCGGATGACACTTGCTCCTGCATGCTCGCCACGTGACTCGGTGCCGAGCTGAATAAGCTGGTTTGGGACATCTGGCTGAGAGTTTTGCCCGGTAGAATTACCTGGGGTAAACTCCTAGAACCGAGATGAAGTCTTCTGGAAACGCTTTAGAGTGCCCGAGATGACTGATGGTGTGGGACCAACATGCCGAGATGAAAGTGGCCGACTCCAAGGAGCAATGAGAGGCCTTTCGTGATGCTTGTGACTGATGCCAGGGTGGTATGAGACCAATGAATAGACCAGATCTTTGGCCGAGTTCAACTCTTTGGCCGAGATAGGACTGCGGGCCGAGATGAAACCTTGGAACCAAAGATGATTTAGGCCTTTTAACCGAGGTAAATTCCTTAACCCCTTGAGGGTACCGAGAGCATATGGCCGAGACAACCGTAAGGTCAAGTGGGCGTGATGACGATGGGGCCCTATGGCCGAGATGAATTGCGTGGTCATCCTCCGGGCCGACCCACCATACTTCGCCATTTCTTACACCTTATCAAGTGTTGACCGTTATTGACTAACGGGGCCGTTATTGACTAACGGGGGGAATTTCTTGGCTCATCAATTGCCCCCCAGATTAGTCTGGCCGAGATGAACTAAAAAGGGCAGACTAATCTGCTCAGATTTTTCCCGAGCTGTTCCTTCATTAATGAAGGACTGGACTTTGATCACATCATTCACTGTATCCATCAAGGCGCAGATCACGCAGTGTTAATGATAATGTCTAGCCGAAATCGGTTGGGATTCTGACCAAATTCTTCTGCACGTTGCCTGAACCCTTTCAGTTTGTGTACGTGTCGGTCCAGGATTGGTTCAGTTCTTGTATTTACTGTTTGCGCGATGTACGAGGCATTAATGTTGCAGCTTTTCGGATTCTTGCCGTTTCGCGGATCGAGGGTTATTTACTTCAGGTGACCCTTGGGTTGCCGAGACGCAACCCTATAAATTGGCTTCTCTGAGAACTTTTTACTCTTTATCCACTTGCAACTTCCGTTCCGGCTTATCCTTTCTTCTCCGGCGAATTCTGCGTTTTCCGGCCAATTTTTGTCACCGTCAGCCTTCGTTCCTCTTTCGTGTTTCTTTTCCCGTCAAAAATTCTGTAAGTTCCTCTTTTGCTTTTCATAATGTCTACCTCTTCCCGCGATTCTCAAAACATTTCTGAAGGCGGTGTTTATGCCGCCGGGAGCGGAGAAGATATTGCTTCTCCGTCCTCTTCTGGCGGATCTTCTTCCGCCGATGAGCGGCCCATCCGCACTTTAGTCCAGTTCACCGGAGACTCTGCTCAATCCAGCAGAGCTTTGACGGTGATTAGCTCTTCGCCGGAGCCTGTGAGGGTTGTTCCCACTCCGGCGTCCGTGAATCCCCCGGCCCCAGCTAGGAATCCTTCTCATTTTTCTGGGGTCATTGAGAGAGGTCGGCCTTCTCCCATGGTTCAGGAAACTGAATCAACTTTGACTGAGGCCGACCTGGAGAGGATCTGCAGACACTATAAGATTGATAGGGCTCGGTTCCAACCCCTTCTTCCTTTACCGGGTCAGACGGCTTATGACCCACCCAGAAACTATGAAGCAGTCTATGAAGATTACTTTAAGTCGGGCTTCAGTCTTCCAGTTCCTGAGCCCGTAACTCGCATTATGCGAGCTTATAGGCTTAGACTTCCCCAGATCCAACCAAATGGCCTTAAACTTATTTTTTGCTACATTCTTCTCCTTAGACTTATCGATTTTCCTTTCAACACTACTATCTTCCGCGCTCTTTTTGCCTGTCGGTCCTCGCACAGTTGGTATTATTTCAGCAAGCGAAGGACCGACATTGACTTTCCCTTTGCCATCAATATTCCTTCTTCCAACAAAAGGTGGAAGGAGAAATTCTTCTACATTCTTCGTTCTGAGCTGCCAAGCGAGACTATCTGGAGGCATGGCCGAATTCACAACAAATGGCCAGGCCAGGAGTACCGCGATGAAGCAGACAGAATTCGATCTGTTCCAATCATCATTGATTGGCGCAAAGTAGATTCCGAGATCTGGGCTGCTGCTGATGTGCCCCACTCAGCTGTTGGTGACAATTTTCGGCCTCCTTCTCCAGATCAGATTACTACCATCCGAGGTGGTCATTGGAGTCCTTTGAACTTGCATTATGTTCAAACTTCTTGTCAGTTTCTAAATTTTTATCCTGGATGCAGGCGCAATGGTTGGCCCCAGATCCCGTGCTGAGATTATGTCGGAGACCCAGGCCAGAAAGAGGCTCCGGAGGGAAAGGCGATTAGCAGCAATGGCCTCTGGAGGGGCTTCTACATCGGCTGCGCCCCCAGCCTCTAGTGCTGATATCGCCGCCGAACCCGAACCGGCAGAGCTTGAGCCAGGTAAAGTCCTTTACGCAGAATTTTTCCCTGTATCTTTGGTTTGTATCTTGACTTATTTGTTCTTCTTTGCAGCTCTGCCGATTGCGATTGCTGATGAAGAACCTGAGACTGTGGTCCAGCCTCAGGTTTCAACTAATTCTGAGGTCCCCGAAGACGCCGGGGACGGCTCCAGCCTTCGCCCCCGGAAAAGACAACGGGGTGAAGGTTCCAGTAACCGCGACCCGGGGCCTTCCCAACCCCCGGAGGAAGTTACTGCTGAACCAGCTGAGGAGACCCTGCCTCAACCTGGAAATCTTCAAGACCCAATCTTGATTGGGTTCAACGAAGGGGATACAGCTCAGGATCCAGCCGTTGCTGAGAGGCTGAATAGGGTAGCAGTCCTTCCGGCGGATGCTGAGCTGTGTGGGTCGGTCACATTCCCGACTCTAATTGATGCCTTCATGTCAAACATGGCTCTGGTAAGTAACTTCCCTTAAATAGTTCTTTCTAGAGAACAAGTTTATCCATTTAACCTTGTCCCTTGAATAGATTCGCAGCCAAGAAATGGAGGTGGTGACCCGGTGCAAACGTTTTCTTGAAGAGTCAGTGGCGGCTCGGAGGCAACTTGAGGAGTCTGAGAAGAGACGAGCCGAACTGACTCAGAAGAACACTGACTTGGAAGCGGGGATGAACCAACTTCGGCAAAAGGCTGAGGATGCCGAGATGAGATTGGCCACTTCCAACTCTAAGGTGGATGAGTTGGAAAATAAAGTGGCTGATCTGGAGCTGGCCTCTACTCAATCAGTTAATGAGGTTGAGTTTTTGAAGAAAAACATGGCTGATCTGGCGCAGAAACTCGAGTCTGAGCAGAAGATGAACAATTTGCTGCGCCAGAAATTAATTGACGTCGAGATCAAGGCGATTCAAGACTTCAGAAAATCCAGCTTTTTTGAAGAGAATCTGCTCTTGATCCAAGGGTCAGCCATGGAGGTCGGCCAGAGGAATGCCATTGAGGCCTGCGCCCAAGTTCATCCTGATTTGAACAGAGAAGATCCTCGAATAGCCCAACTTTTCAACCCCCAGGCAGCTCAAGACTTTGACGAACTATTTCAAAGATTCATAGATGGAGCTGACTTGAGGGAGGACGACAAAGATGAGTAGGCTTTAGGACTCTTCATTGTTTCTTTTTCTAGGCCAGGCATCAATGTGTAATCCTTTGTTTGTATGAATGGAATCTTTAAGCTTTTTGCCTCAATTATTTCCTCAGTCTTTAGTTTGGGACTAACTTATCGTATCAGTCAATATAAACCAATTAATTCTCTTGAATCATAACCAAAATTATCAAGTCAGAATGAACCTGTCATTGGATCCGAACTCGAAACTTTTGAAATCAGGCTGACTTGAAGTCGGCTTTGAGGTTTTGTTTGATTTAGCTGTGACTGATTTTCAAGAATCTTGAGGACCTGCTTCCTCACTCTTTTTGATAAGTTTCCTCTTCCCAGAACTAACTTAACAAATTTTGTTAAGTTTTTTGCCTCAGATCTTCCGAGGTCTTAATGGTTCTGGACCTTAGATTCATAAGGGTCCTGGCCTTAAATCAATTCAAGAGTTTTGTTTTAAGAGCTGCGTTAAGTTTTCTGCCTCAGCCTTGCCGAGGTCTTGATCTGCCGTTTTAATAGTCTTTCGTCTCGGACTTGCCGAGGTTTTAGTATTCTCTTTTATCAGACATTTACCTCAAACTTACAAGGTCTTTTGCCTCGGACCTGCCGAGGTCTTAATGTATCCTTTAGCGGGCATTTGCCTCGAACCTGCGAGGTCTTTCGCCTCGGACCTGCCGAGGTCTTAATGTACCCTTTAGCGGGCATTTGCCTCGAACCTGCGAGGTCTTTCGCCTCGGACCTGCCGAGGTCTTAATGTACCCTTTAGCGGGCATTTGCCTCGAACCTGCGAGGTCTTTCGCCTCGGACCTGCCGAGGTCTTAGAAGGTTTTTTGCTTTACTCAAGTCGTGTTCTGACTGACTTTTGAAAGTGGCATCACAAAAAACTGGTGTTTATATACAACGCAGCTGCAGTTTACATCACTGATGCAGAAGTCTGAGATGGGAAACATGCCAGGTCCGTGGAAGGGTTTTCCCTTCCAGAGTTTGTAACTTGTAAGCTCCTGTTGGGAATACTTCGACAATGCGATAGGGGCCTTCCCATTTGGAATTAAAGGTCCCAAATGACTCAGCATGGCTGACTTCATTGTCTCGCATCACTAAGTCTCCCACTCGGAAAGATCTCGGTCGCACTCGGGAATTGTAATGCTGAGAGATCAGATTCTTATACTGAGCCATGCGAATGTGAGCTCGGTCCCTCTTCTGCTCTAGTTCATCTAGATTTATCCGCAATTCTTGACTGTTATTCACAGCAGAATGACAATCAACTCGTGTTGAGGTGGAGCCTATCTCTGCGGGAATGACGGCTTCTGAGCCATACACTAGTGAAAAAGGTGTTTCTTTCGTTGAAGTTGAGGGAGTTGTCCGGTATGCCCATAGGACGCTGGGCAATTCTTCAACCCAACTTGTGCCCACTTTGTCTAATCGCTTCTTAAGCCCATCCTTGATAATTCTGTTTGCAAGTTCAACTTGGCCATTTGACTGTGGATGTGCCACTGAGGTAAAGTGTTGCTTAATACGCAGATCAAGACACCAACTCTTAACCGGATCTTCAGCAAATTGGCGTCCGTTGTCTGAGATCAAGACCTGAGGTAAGCCAAACCGGCAGATGATATTTTTCCATAAGAACTTTTTGACTTGAGCCCCAGTTATGGTGGCCAAGGGTTCAGCTTCTATCCATTTAGTGAAGTAGTCAATTGCTACCAACAGGAATCTGACCGAGCCAGGAGCTCGTGGTAGAGGTCCCACCAAGTCCATGCCCCATTGCACGAACGGCCAAGGACTAGATATACTGATCATTTCATGGCTCGGCAAATTAAAAGATGGAGCATGAGCCTGACATGATGAGCACTTTTTGACCAGCTCTTCTGCGTCTTTGCGAATTGTGGGCCAGTAATACCCTGCCAAGTAGCACTTACGGGCCAATGAGCGTGCTCCAGAATGACTCCCGCATATGCCCAAGTGCATTTCTCGGAGAATGTAATCTCCTTCGTCCTCAGGTACACAACGCAACCAGGGTTGGGAGAATGATTTCCTATATAAGTGATCATTAAAGAGGGCATACCTGGATGCCTTCAAACGGAGTCGCCGAGCTCGCGACTTGTCCTCTGGTTGAGTTTGATGTTGTAGGTAGGTGACTATCTCGTCCATCCATGTATTACGATAATCTTGCTGTAAGACTTCGTTCCCGTCAAAGGCGCGATGTTTTACCAATTCTACAACTATCTTCTTCCCGATTGTGGGCGAGGTGGATGAGGCTAACCGAGATAATGCGTCAGCACGTTTGTTTGCCGACCTGGGAATATGCTCAATGTTAAAGGGTTCAAACATCCCTTTTAAATGTTGAACCTTTGCCAAATAACGCTTCATGTTCTCTTCCTTAGCTTCATAGTCACCATTGACTTGTGAAACTATGAGTTGTGAATCACTTCGAGCGGTTATCTGCTGTGCCCCCAGTTTCCGAGCTAAGCTCAATCCAGCAATCAATGCTTCATACTCAGCCTCATTGTTAGTAGCCTCGAAATCAAAGCGTAAGGCATATTCGGTCTCTTCCTCGTGAGGATTCACTATTAAGAGACCAGCACCACTTCCTTCCCTTGAGGAAGATCCGTCTACATACAAAGTCCAACCCTGTGCTGAAGGAGGATCTTCCTCAACTGATATACCCTCAGCCAGAAAATCAGCCAAGGCCTGAGCTTTAATTGAGGTACGTGACTTGTAACTGATGTCATACTCGGCAAGTTCCATTGCCCACTTAGCAGCTCGGCCTGATGTGTCTGGCCGAGATAGAATCTGCCTTAGGGGCTGATCCGTCACCACGACTATAGGATGAGCTTGAAGGTAGGGACGAAACTTCCTAGCCGCCACCACCAATGCCAGGATGACTTTCTCAGTATTTGGGTATCGCACCTCGGCTCCATGCAAGACTTTACTTGCAAAGTAGATAGGCTTCTGAACTGCATCCTGCTCTCTGAGCAGAACTGCACTCACCGCTTCATGGCAGGTGGACAAATAGATGTACAATGTTTCTCCTGGAACAGGAGAGGTCAACATGGGCACCTCAGCCAGATGTGCCTTTAAACCATCAAATGCCTCTTGGCATTGTTCATCCCAGAGAAAAGCTGTTCTCTTCTTCAAAATTTGGAAAAAAGGCAACGATCTCTCGGCTGACTTGGAGAGAAATCTGCTCAGAGCCGCAATTCGCCCCGTCAACCTCTGAACTTCTTTAATGTTCCGAGGTGGGTGCATATTTTCCAAAGCTTCAATCTTAGCTGGGTTGGCCTGCACTCCTTCTTTGGAGACCATGTACCCCAGAAACTTTCCTGTTCGCACCCCAAAGGTACACTTCTTTGGGTTCAGCCTCATGCAGGACTCTCTTAGGATGACAAATACTTCGCGCAAATTCGAGATATACTGACCAAGGATCTTGCTTTTAATCAGCATATCGTCGATGTAGACCTCCATAATTCGGCCTATTTGATCCTTGAACAACAAGTTAACCAGACGTTGATAAGTTGCCCCAGCATTCTTTAAACCAAAAGGCATACTGATGTAGCAGTAAGTGCCGACCTCAGTTATAAAGGAGGTCTTTTCTCGGTCCTCTTTCGCCATCATGATCTGATGGTAACCCTTAAAGGCATCCAAGAAATCAAAGACCTCATACCCCAAGGTAGAATCTACCAATCTATCAATCTTCGGTAGGGGGTAGCAATCTTTTGGGCAAGCTTTGTTTAAGTCTGTATAATCAACGCACATTCTCCAGCTTTTGTCCGGCTTAGGTACCACTACCGGGTTGGCCAACCAAATTGGGTACAGGACTTCTTCGATGAACTTTGCCACCAAGAGTTTCTCCACCTCCCCTGCAATCACTTTGTTCCTCTCTGGTGCAAAGTTTCTTTTTTTCTGCTTAATAGGCCTGACCTGAGGATCCACATTAAGGTGATGTTCTGCTAAAGTAGTCGGGATTCCAGGCATATCTTCTGCTGTCCAAGCAAAAATTTCTGCGAATTCCCTTAGCAGATTCTGAAGCTGAGCCAAAGTCTCTGATGGCATCCAAGTCCCAATTTTGATTGTATTCTCTGGCCGACCTGAATCTAAGATGAACTCCTGAACCGCGTCATCGGTTTGTAAACATTCGTCTGTTGGAGGAATGAGATCATCCAGAACAACCTGCTGGACGATCCCACTCCCTTGGGTGGCCACTGCGTAACAATTCTGAGCAATAGGGATATCTCCCTGCAAAGTTACTACTCCGCCTGGGGTAGGAAACTTCATGCTAACATGTAAGGGTGATATTATAGCTTCCAATGCCACCAGCGCGGGTCGGCCCAACAAAATATTGTAAGCCGACCTCTCCTTAACCACCACGAAGTCCATCCACAAGCATCGGTAAGCAGGGGGTTTGCCAAAACTGACGCTGAGAGTAATCAGGCCAGCTGGCCGAACAGGCATGCCGGTGAATCCATACAGAGGAGAAGCTACTGGGGTCATTTGCGAGTCCGCCAGACCCAATTGCTTGTATACATGATAATACATTATGTTGACGGCACTCCCAGTATCCACATATACCCTACGTACCTCTACAATTCTATCCGGCGCCATATGGATGCATAATCCAATGACTAATCCCGTGTTATTAGAATCAGGCGGGACTAAATCCTCTGGTCCATATATCAACTCTCGAGACAACCTCCGTTTTTTCGGGGAAGGCCCAGTGGACGTACCTGACGAGCTGGGACCGCCGGGGTTTGGCTGTGACGGACCACCCGAGATGGTGTAGATTATGGAATTGATTTGTGGCTGAACTGCAGCCTCTTGCTGATCTCGATCCCCATCATCATCCGACCTGGGATGTGCTGGGGGTGCCTCAGGTCGGCATTTATCCTTCTGCTCATTCCTCCGGAAGTTTAAACGATTATGAAGCCGAGAACGCGGATCATAGAATTGTTTTAAATGTCCCAATTCAATTAACTTCCGAATTGCTTGAGCTAATTGCCGACAATCTTCAGTGTCATGGCCGACATCACGGTGATATCGGCAATACAACTTTGGATCCCTCTTGTCCCTGGGTCCTGCCAAGGGCTTCGGGTCCGTTCTTAGGCCATCTCTTTCCATGACGGCCAAAATTCTATCTTTTGAAGCCAGAAGGGGTAATCCTTCTTGACCTCGCTTGCCTCGAGCACCAAGACGATCAAACGCACTGCGCCGTTCGCGTTGGTCTTCAAGTCGGATTGCTCGGGAGTTAGGCCGAACCTCCCGCCGAGTACTCTGCTCGGCTTCCTTTTTCAATCGATTTGCCTCCTCTCCTCGGGCAAACTGATGCGCCTTTTCCAGGCACTCTCTCAAAGTAGTAGGCCCCTCTTCAGCAAGCTGTGAAAAGAGGCGGCCTGCTCTGAGACCATTAATAAACGCTGCGGCTTTCACTCCTTCATTTCGGTCACTGACCTGCAGTGATTCATCAGAGAAACGCCGCATATACTTCAATATTGATTCCTCCGCACCTTGCTTCAAGGTCATAAGGTGCGAAGAATTCTTTATAAATGGCGCACTCGACACAAATTGAGACTTAAACTTTTGTGCCAGCTGTCTGAAGGAATCCACCGACTGGGGTGGAAGCTCTTGAAACCACCTTCTTGCCTTCCCCCGCAAGTACATGGGGAAAGTCTTACAACAGAGTGGGTCCGGTGCATTTTTTAGGTTCATTGCAGTTTGGAACTGAAAGAGATGATCTGTTGGATCAGATGTGCCATCATATGTGTCCATCTTTGGCATCTTAAAGCTATCCGGTGCTGAATACTCTGCGATATCCCAGGAAAATGGACTTTCCTGGACTACCCTCAAATACTCCGGGTTAAGTTCTTCATGTCGGCTCCTCGGCCTGCGAGGATCCGCTTCCTGTCGAATACTTTTAAATGATTTAGGCTTTATACCCAGGCGCTGCCTAGGCATTGGCACCGACTCTAGCGTAGTGGCTCTGTCATCACTGCGCCTAGCGTCAGCCATAAACCCCTGAGGACGGTGAGAAGAGTGCAACTGGGTCTTCTCCTTCGGATGAAAAGACGTAGAATCTTCCCCCATATTCCCCGTCTCGGGTCTCTTCCCTTTAAGCCGTTCCACCACAGCTTCGAATACATCCAAGTTTTCGGCCACATACTTCATGGCCTTATTTCTCTCATCCGCGGTTATACCCGGGACCTTCTTCCTTTCTGGCTCGGTCCTCCTGGAATCCTGTCCAGGATGAACTGAGCGAGCCTCTTTTCGTCGTTGATGATTAGAGGACTCTCCTAACCCCTCACGGGCGTCTTTACCCATTTGGGCTGACTTGTTTAAGTAAGATGGTACAGTTGATAGAAATTAAGTGACGGAGGTTCAGGCCCTTCCTCTAGCGCCAATATGATGATGTCTGAATTGATCACCAAGTAATCGTTTGATGTGGTGCCGTTAGAACTCCGTCAATTGTCTGTAGCAAGTGAGTTGCTGACCTGCACAAAGAAAAAAGGGTCAGAGGACCCGGGATTTATGGCCCCGGGTAATACCCTCCGACGCTCAAGTCAGTCTGGGCCATTTATGTAGAGTGGTTTATATATGAATGAAGGTTTAAAGGAACTGAGTTGTTCTCGTAAAACCTGTATTTTCACTGTGGGGAAGATGAGTAATTTCTCTGGATTTGATGTTACTTGTCCTCTCTCTCCTGCTGTTCAGTCTTTTTTATATGGTGGCTTGGGCCAATGCATGGGTCGAGCTTTGATATTGTGACAGGCAAGGAGGTTAGTCGGATGACACTTGCTCCTGCATGCTCGCCACGTGACTCGGTGCCGAGCTGAATAAGCTGGTTTGGGACATCTGGCTGAGAGTTTTGCCCGGTAGAATTACCTGGGGTAAACTCCTAGAACCGAGATGAAGTCTTCTGGAAACGCTTTAGAGTGCCCGAGATGACTGATGGTGTGGGACCAACATGCCGAGATGAAAGTGGCCGACTCCAAGGAGCAATGAGAGGCCTTTCGTGATGCTTGTGACTGATGCCAGGGTGGTATGAGACCAATGAATAGACCAGATCTTTGGCCGAGTTCAACTCTTTGGCCGAGATAGGACTGCGGGCCGAGATGAAACCTTGGAACCAAAGATGATTTAGGCCTTTTAACCGAGGTAAATTCCTTAACCCCTTGAGGGTACCGAGAGCATATGGCCGAGACAACCGTAAGGTCAAGTGGGCGTGATGACGATGGGGCCCTATGGCCGAGATGAATTGCGTGGTCATCCTCCGGGCCGACCCACCATACTTCGCCATTTCTTACACCTTATCAAGTGTTGACCGTTATTGACTAACGGGGCCGTTATTGACTAACGGGGGGAATTTCTTGGCTCATCAAATCTGATGAAAATGCTCGAATTTGTTTGATTTTGATCCTACTTTGTAATTTGCCACCGTTTTTGGTAAAAAAAAAAGGTGGGGCAAGTTGACTTGTAAGACGAAGTTTAGTCCTTGAAGAGGAAGCGCTTCGGGACTTTATTTCTTCTCTGCGAAGATGGCTAACATGTCCCCGCGATGATCCATCGCCAGCTCTGAGTTGATAAATCTCAAATGAAAGAAAGACGTTTCAAGCCTTTGATATCATCATTTATACAATTACTGCTATTAATATGGGGATATGATTTTTAGATGCTTCAGTTGATATTGTAGTAGCATCATTTGACCAAATAAACATCATTTCGTGTGTGCATCCTATAGAACCTTGATGTAAGTGCAACGGTTCTTTCACATATAAGCAAAATATTTCAATTGTCGACGCTAAGGTATTCCAGTATAAATAAAATTAACTCGAGTATAGATACATTGTTCTGAAGGTAAATAAAAGTTCGGGTCCAAAATTATATGTTGGTACAATGCTGATACCAAAGAGAAAAGGGAACGGGTCTCAAAAGACCACCTCAATCTCTTAAAACATATGAACAAGGGGTGGTGAGGTGAACACTCGGGTGTGTCACCGCGGCTAAAAGAAAATCTCTGAAACTAAAATTGTCTTCGCTACTCTACACTACATTTCTTAAATGTTAAACCTACAGCTCATCGTGATCTTCATCTTCCTCTGATGCACCACCACCAGGGGCTCCTCCTGATCTCTCATACACCGCTTTGATAATGGGGTTGCACACAGCCTCCACTTCCTTGAGCTTTTCCTCGAAGTCCTCCTTCTCTGCTGCCTGGTTCTCGTCCAACCATTCAAGGGCTTCCTTTGTCGCAGTTTCAATTTTCTCCTTCTCATCTGCCTCCAATTTGTCAGCAAGCTTGTCATTGATCTGGTTTTTCATGTTGTAGATGTAGGTTTCCAAACTGTTTCTGGCATCGATCTTCTCTTTCACCTTCTTGTCTTCCTCTGCAAACTCCTCAGCCTCACGAACCATGCGTTCAATCTCTTCCTGACTTAGACGACCCTTGTCGTTGGTGATGGTGATCTTCTCAGATTTTCCAGAGGCCTTATCTTCAGCCTTCACGTTTAGAATACCATTGGCATCTACCTCGAATGTGACTTCAATCTGAGGAGTTCCCCTGATCAAATTAAACAGCGCTTTTTTGTTAGCAATGTCAAAACAAACTTAATATGAATCTCTTCGGAGAGTAGGAGTGAGCAAATACCTCGGAGCTGGTGCTATTCCAGTCAAGTCAAACTTCCCAAGTAACCTACAATCTTTTGTAAGACTCCTTTCTCCTTCAAAGACCTGCAGGTTTCAATCATTGAATTGAACTGATTAAATGCCGCTCATACTGCCAATTTCTTTTGCGTTTGGATAAAATAAAACCAAAGCCTCAAAATAGAGTAGACAAATATAATACCTGAATGGTAACGGTAGTTTGCTGATCTTGGTAAGTGGTGAAAACTTGCGATTTCTTGGTAGGAATCACAGTGTTTCTAGGAATCAACTTTGTCATCACTCCACCAACAGTTTCAATGCCCAGAGTGAGCGGAGCCACATCCAACAGAAGAATATCTGTTCAATCAATAACATATACATGGAAACGCATAAGAGGTCTCGCTAAGTATGTAAGTACAAGTAGGCATCAAAAAGGACAAGGCAGTACCTTTGGTTTCATCACCTCCTTCCCCACTTAAGATTCCTCCTTGAACGGCAGCACCATAAGCAACTGCTTCGTCCGGATTCACACCCTTGTTGGGTTCCTTCCCATCAAAGTAATCCTTCAGAAGCTGCTGCACCTTTGGAATTCTTGTGCTTCCGCCAACAAGAACAATTTCATCAATTTGACGCTTCTCCAAACCAGCATCCTCCATGGCCTTCTTCACGGGACCCATGGTTTTCCTGAACAAATCATTGTTCAACTCTTCAAAGCGTGCCCTGGTGAGGGGCTCGGAGAAATCGATACCATCAAACAAAGATTCAATCTCAACACGGACTTGATGCTGGCTACTCAACGCTCTCTTTGCACGCTCAGCTTCTCTCCTCAATTTTCCAAGAGCTCTGTTATCCTTACTAATATCCTTATTATGCTTCTTTTTAATCAATTTAATGAAGTACTCCATTATCCTCTGATCAAAGTCTTCTCCTGTAATAGATTAAACAGAGGTGTAAATGATGATGCATAGCTCACGGAATCTTGAAATTTTTACCAACGTTTGGAAATAAAACTCATACCTCCAAGATGAGTATCTCCATTTGTTGCAAGAACTTCAAACACCCCATTGTCTATTGTCAAGATACTGACATCAAATGTTCCACCACCAAGGTCAAAGACAAGAATATTCTTTTCACCACCCTTTTTGTCCAGACCGTAGGCTATTGCTGCAGCAGTGGGTTCATTTATAATTCTTGCAACGTTCAGTCCAGCAATAACACCAGCATCCTTGGTGGCTTGTCTTTGGGCATCGTTAAAGTAAGCTGCACAAATAACAAGAATAAAAGAGATTGAGTTCCTGAAACCAATATAAATAACCAAAAATCATCTTTAAAAAGTAGTAAAAAAAAATTAACTAACCAGGGACTGTAACAACGGCGTCCTTAATTTTCTTCCCAAGATATGCCTCTGCTGTTTCCTTCATTTTGGTTAGAATCATAGCGCTAATCTCTTCTGGACTGAAGACCTTGGTTTCCCCATCTTTAATCTTCACTTGTATATATGGTTTCCCATCCTTGTTCACAATTTTGTAAGGAACAAGCTTCATGTCTCTCTGAACCTCTTTATCTTCAAACCTAGTAGAACGGATCGGAGTCATACAACAATAAACAACAACAAAAAAATCGTTTATTTACAAGAGAAGGGGAATATTATCTTACTTTCTTCCTATAAGTCTCTTAACATCGAAAATGGTCCTCTCAGGATTGACAGCTGCCTGGTTCTTAGCTGCCTCACCGATCAACCTCTCACTATCAGTGAAGCCAACCCATGATGGAGTGATGCGGTTCCCTTGGTCATTGGCTATGATTTCCACATGGCCGTTTTTGTACACGCCAACACATGAATAAGTGGTACCAAGATCTATCCCGATTACTGTGCCCAACTTTGGTGCTTCCTCTTTTGCAATCGAGAATGCAAATACACTCCCTGTTCATCAAGCCATTACAATTGTAAGTTCAAATAGGATCTTATACATCTGTAACTGCTGTACCAATTCCCATTAATAAACACACAAACAGTCTGCAGACTTGGTAACCAAAAAAAAATCTGCAGACTTGTTCCTAAGAGAGGCGCCATATTACTTTGCTTACACAAGACCGGTTCTTGTTTTAGTTTGTGTACTCAGCGGCTACAGTTACTTGATTAATGTGAATCCACAAAGTAGATTATTAAAAAGCATCATACACCAACAGAAACAAGTGCAAACGACTCCCATCAGCAATAGCGCAATGAAAAAAAAATATATGACTAGAAAACTCTTGCACACTTTGCAACCCAACAAGTAAAAGCTCCTATTTATACAATAGGGAGGAAAAATTATATGCTTAGCTTAACATAACATCCTTTCCTCTCTTTCTTAATTTTTTTTAAGGTATTGCCTCATTCTCACATAGTGTGGATCTAATATGTTTCCTTAACGGCTTCGCATTTCCGAGAAACAGATCATCCAACAAAATAAATCTAATCATACGCAACTAATCATGACGAGGAAAGTAACAACTAAAACGAGTCTGGATTACTCTAGTGGTATACAGCAGGCACAACGCAAAAAAACACAAAAATCTTAACCAACCATAACTTAATCTCAAACTCATGCATGCAAATAGCCAAATATTCCCATTCTATGCATATTCCCACGCCAGATTCAAATTGGCTCGCGAATCATAAAGGTCAGAGGATAAAGAACTCGATTTACTCACCGAAGTAGACGATTCCAAAAACGACCAGTGAAGCGTGTCTCCTCCACGCAGCAGCCATCGCGCTGAGCTAACAATGATTCTCTAGACGACAATAGCTAACAAACTTTTTGATTCTCTCTCGGTTCTAGTAAGTTCAACAAATGTGTGCTTGGATTGCAGGAAGGGCAATGAGGATCTGACGAACTGCTTTACGATGAGCTTTTATAAAGCGTTGGCTGACACGTATTCTAGCGTGTCACTGATGCTGGCTTGGACCAATAGGATTTCGCTATTGACATGTGGAAACCAATCGGGTTCGTTGTTTTGGTGGAACTGTCGTCTTGATGATCTTGACCATTTTTTTCGTCAGTCGAACCAATAAGGTTAGAGCAATGGTTGGTGCAAGCGATCTACACCATCCGTTTATCCAGTTTCATGGTTTGACCAATCAATGGATAGGATCCCCTCACCGCATCCCCTCACCGCGTGCGTGACCGCATGACACGTGGCAGCAAGGGGGTGATGAGGCTGGATGAGGGTAACCCGCATCCAGCCTCACCACCCCTACTACTGCCACGTGTCGCGTCCTCAGCCGCGCGGTGAGGAGATCTCATCCCACCAATCAATCCCTCGAATACTGTTCACGAGATTCCACGCTACCTCCTCTCTAGAAAGTTCGTGACCGGATCACCAAACGTAGAAGGCAAAAATATTTACGTTTAGTTCGATTTTTTCTTTTTATGCATAGTTCGAAACTGACTCAAAATTTCATAGTGTTTAGATAATAGTTAATTTCGATATTTTAAGAGATGGTAATCGATTAATTAGATATTAAAAAACAGGAAAAAAGCATATGTTTACATTTATAATAATAGAGAGCTGATAAATAATTCGAAAATAAATTAGATCGATGTAATGATTATGATAAAATAACTATTTCCTCTAATATCAACTACACTTATTATGCTTAAACTTAATATTTAATTATGATAAAAAATTATTTCGTTTTTAGTATTAGTCAAATAAATAAACCGGACCTTTATATTGTCTTAAAGGGAACTTCACAAGTTTAATATAAAAATCCTTTGCTTTAATGGGTAAACTAGAACATGGTTTATTTTGTTCATACTTGACATCTATATTATTTAGATTTCTAAATGAAACAAAGGTAATGATACGTAGAGTAAATATCAATTTCAATGCATGCACATGATACAACAATAACACATATCTAGTACAACAAAAATATCGCTAAAATAAATACTCTTCTCAACCTGAGATGTTAATAAATTTAAGTAATTTATATAATAGAAAGAGAAGTGTGATTATGTCATCTGTTTGTTTGATGGAATACGCTATATCACCAATATTTTGCTTTTTTTGATCCTATATTTAAACTTGGAACAAAAGGTGAAATTTCTCATCTCGATGCCACATCACTCCAGTCTCAAAGATCATGTGTGGAGGATGCAAATCAGGAATCCAACGGTCTCTTAGATTATATGAGATCTTAAACTCACACAAAGTGTCTCCTGCAAACCAAGTTTTCGGCCTAACAGCAAAGAAACACACACTGTGCATGTCTCTGAAATCGAACTTTTAACTTTTTGGAACAAATCTCAACTCGAGTATCAACTACGGGGCTCTTATATTTAAACTTATGTTTAAGGCGTAGGCTCTGCATTGCAGGACCCTCCCGTTACTAGTATTCTCATAACAGAACACCTAAACAGAAGGTTTTAGTAAACAACTTACGTTCGAATACGATATATATGTGTCTGGTGTCTGGAAAAATAAAGTTAATATATATCATTACTTTAATTGCATAAGAATTTGTAGATAACATATTAAATATTTATGTAAAGACTCCAAAAATCTCACCTTGCAGGAAAATAATATAGTGACATATAGTTAATTACACTGTGTATATTTATGTATTCACATCTTCCTCATTTGAAACTTGTATTCATATGTCGTTAATTTAGTCATCAAGATGTTATAAATTGTCGCTGGTTTGATTGTCAATTTGGTACTAATTATTTAAAATAGTCATGTTGTGCAACAAATTAACATATGGGTACAAGTTGCGAATGAAAAAGATATAGACATTAATCGCAATGACTATCTAAGATATGGATACATAGCCTAGTTAACTCTGGTTACATGATATATATATATATATATATATATATATATATATATATATATATATATATATATGACCAAAACACTAAATGTCAACAAAGATTAGTCTTTTTCACATAAGTGATGACGAGAAGTCTAATTTAGTTGACATCCATAGTACTTGCTTATACTGGCATCGTTGGGCCCGAACAAACATCATGCTTAGAATCGGTTGGACAAATCCCTTGACTATCGTCGCTGAGACAAAATGGTCAAATTCAAAATTTTAGGGAGATCCTGGTCTCTTAACAAAGTCTAGGAAGAACGTTGATCCATTAAGGAGGGTAAACCGTAAAGACAAAAAAAACGTAAAGACAAAAAAAAATAACATATTTGAAGGAAGAAAGATTACGGTATTACATGTACATATGACATAATTATTAAATGTCAACAATATTAAGTTTTTGTGTCATCGATTATGTAAAAAATGATTAAGTTGACATTTAATAATGCATAGCTATAACGACGTCATCAATTTCAGACATATTCCAGACGTGTTGGACGGATCTAAGTCGCTATGATTTATGTATCAAAAGTGAAAAACTGATGACAATGAATATACTTAATCAAATTAAATGAGTTATTTTTAACCTAAAAAAGAAAAAGAAACCCCCTTTTAGCCTCACAATTCAGCCTCAACGGGAAGTGTTAGAGGGGTTAATTAGACAAATTGGAAGCCAGAGGGAGTGAATCATTAATTATACAAAATTGAAGGGTTGTGCAATTTTCTCATTTTCAATTTGAGATCATGCATATTTGTCAGGAGATCAGCCAATAATTACTTCTTGGTATAGTACATGGAAAAAGAAAAAAACTTTTGAAGAAAATAACAGTGTGCCAGACATTATTATTAAATTAAAAAGATTTCAATAATTTGAGTCCAGCTTACAGGTTCGCCTGCATCTCTCTCTCTCTCCCCTAGGGTTTTCATTCCAACCGCCGCACTTCTTCGCGTCGATCTGAGAGATTTCTAATCTCACTTGTACCCTCACTCTCTTCAGCCCATCAACGCCTTCTGGCTGCAGGTGATTTTGTGCCCCTTACAGAAATGTTGATGTATTTTGTTCTGATTTCAAGGCTTCATTTCATTCTAAGATCAAAACTGTCCTTCCGTAATTTTTGTTTTTGTTTAGTCACTATCTAATCTGAAATCCTATTCGCCTCTGTTTATTTTTTGTTCAACTTCCTCCTCTCCCCAAAATTTCCGAGGTTTTGGTGCTTTAACATCATCTTGCTTTTAGGGGTTTTGGTATTCCCGAGTTAAGCTTATGTTGATTAAAGTTTCAATATTTGTTGAATCGGTGAAAATTTGTAGGCATTTTATAGTTGTCCAACTTTGGAGATTGGGTGTATTGGTATGGACGCTGTTGACTCTGGCAAATCTGAGGTGTTTTGGGTCAATGTAGCTTTTTTGCTGGTTATGGTTTTCTGCTTACTTCATTTGCTTCTTCTTAGTATAAGACCGGCTGAATCTGAAATTTATCGGAAGTAGCTAAGGTTATACTGTGAAGTTTTAATTGGTAAAACGTGCAAGTAACAGGTCTTCCGGTATCTGCTTTGATTTTAACTCGTCCCAAGTTTTGCTTGGAAGTTAAGTTCCTAGTTTTCACTTGATTGATTATGAATGACCAGTTTTCTTTTTTACCCGGTTCATGGCATTTCTGCTTATGATAGCTTGAGTTTATTTATTTAATGTTTTATTGTGCACTTGTTGTAAGCAAACTGGGTGTATAGATTTACAGTCTCTGTCGATCTAGTCTTTTATGCAGCGAACAACTGGATAGCTGAATGCAATTTAATAATTGCTGGGTCTAAGATCCCACTGCTGTGTTTGGCTTAGAAGGGACTTCACCTTTTCTCTAACTTGATAACTTTCATTCTCGTCTATATGTAGATAACGATGTCTCACCAGATAGTTTAGTTTGTTCTATTCCATGAAAATCTTGATGATACCTGTGACTTGAACATTATTTGTCCTATTTAAAAAGAGTATTTCCTGTTTAGGTTGTGAGTTTATTACATGTGATGTGATTATGTTGACAGGGATAAGATGGCGATGGAGATCACTCAGGTCCTATTGAATGCACAGTCAGTTGACTCTAATGTGCGAAAACATGCGGAAGACACACTTAGACAATTCCAGGAGCAAAACCTCCCAGCATTCTTGTTGTCATTATCAGGAGAGCTTGCCGGTGAGGATAAGCCTGTCGATAGTCGTAAATTGGCTGGTTTGATTCTCAAAAATGCCTTGGATGCCAAGGAGCAACTCAGGAAATATGACCTTGTCCAGAGATGGCTATCCCTCGATCTTGCTGTGAAGGCCCAGATCAAGGCATGCTTACTGCAAACACTATCATCTCCTGCGCTTGAGGCTCGTTCTACGGCTTCACAAGTAATCGCAAAGGTTGCTGGAATTGAATTGCCACAGAAACAGTGGCCGGAGTTGATAGGATCTCTCCTATCTAATGTTCACCAGGTCCCAGCCCATGTGAAGCAAGCCACCTTAGAAACTTTGGGGTACTTGTGCGAGGAAGTTTCTCCTGAAGTCGTTGACCAAGATCAAGTAAATAAAATTCTTACAGCTGTGGTGCAGGGTATGAATGCGACCGAGGGGAATAATGATGTAAGGCTAGCCGCTACTCGAGCGTTGTATAATGCTCTTGGGTTTGCTCAGGCAAATTTTTCAAATGACATGGAGCGTGATTATATTATGAGAGTTGTGTGTGAGGCCACTTTATCCTCAGATGTGAAAATTCGGCAGGCCGCGTTTGAGTGTTTAGTCTCAATCTCATCAGCCTACTATGAGAAATTAGCTCCTTATATCCAGGATATTTTCAACATTACTGCGAAGGCAGTTAGAGAAGACGAAGAGCCTGTGGCTCTTCAAGCAATTGAATTCTGGAGTTCAGTTTGTGATGAAGAGATTGACATTTTAGAAGAATATGGTGGCGATTTTACTGCAGACTCAGAAGTCCCCTGCTTTTATTTCATCAAGCAGGCCCTTCCTGCTCTAGTCCCGATGCTTTTGGAAACACTTCTTAAGCAGGAAGAAGATCAAGATCAGGATGAGGGTGCTTGGAACTTGGCTATGGCGGGAGGTACCTGCCTTGGTTTGGTTGCACGAACTGTGGGCGATGACATTGTTCCTCTTGTTATGCCATTTATAGAAGAGAATATAACAAAGCCTGATTGGAGACAGAGAGAAGGGGCCACATATGCATTTGGTTCCATCCTGGAAGGTCCTTCACCTGATAAGTTAATTCCACTCGTAAATGTTGCTCTCAACTTCATGTTGACTGCTTTGACGACAGACCCAAATAGTCACGTGAAGGATACGACGGCATGGACCCTTGGCAGAATTTTTGAATTTCTTCATGGCTCAACAGTAGAGACACCTATTATCACCCCAACAAATTGTCAACAAATAATTACTGTTCTCCTCCAGAGCATGGGTGATGCACCAAATGTTGCTGAAAAAGCATGTGGGGCTCTTTACTTCCTCGCGCAAGGATTTGAGGACGTCGGACCATCATCTTCGATAACTCCCTACTTCCAGGAAATTGTTAAGTCGCTTCTCAATGTCACCGAGAGGGAAGATGCTGGGGAGTCCCGACTCAGGACTGCTGCATATGAGACTCTGAACGAAGTAGTTAGGTGCTCCACGGACGAAACAGCTCCGATGGTGTTGCAACTGATACCTGTTGTCATGTCAAAGCTTCACCAAACAGTGGAGGCACAGAAACTCTCTTCTGATGAGAGGGAGAGACAGAATGAATTACAGGGCCTTCTTTGTGGTTGCCTGCAGGTTATTATTCAGAAACTTGGTGCATCGGAGCCTATGAAGTATGCTTTCATGCAGTTTGCAGATCAGATAATGAATCTTTTCCTACATGTATTTGCTTGTAGAAGTGCAACTGTGCACGAAGAAGCAATGCTTGCCATTGGAGCTCTTGCCTATAGTACGGGTCCTGAGTTTGCGAAGTACATGCCTGAACTTTACAAGTACTTGGAGATGGGTCTTCAGAACTTTGAGGAGTACCAAGTGTGTGCTGTCACTGTTGGTGTGGTTGGAGATATATGTAGGGCATTGGATGACAAGATCCTACCTTACTGCGATGGGATAATGACTCAACTACTAAAGGACCTATCTAGTAACCAGTTACACCGATCCGTCAAACCCCCAATCTTCTCATGCTTTGGTGATATAGCTTTAGCTATCGGAGAGAACTTTGAGAAGTACCTTACTTATGCAATGCCTATGCTCCAGAGTGCCGCGGAGGTATGTGCTCACACATCTGGTGCGGATGATGAAATCATAGAATATACCAATCTTCTGAGAAATGGAATCTTGGAGGCATATTCTGGTATATTTCAAGGTTTCAAGAATACTCCTAAAACACAGCTTCTGATTCCCTTTTCTCCGCATATCCTGCAATTTTTGGATAGCATTTATATGGAGAAAGACATGTCAGTCCCCCTACTTTTTCTTGATAATCAGTAGTGTCTTTTCTTTTTCCTTTTTTTTTGTGTTGTTGGGGGGCGGGGGTATAAAGTTGCTTCCAATATGACCTTTTCTACTTGTCTATTTATGCCAGGGATGATGTGGTCATGAAAACTGCCATTGGGTTCCTTGGAGATCTAGCAGATACATTAGGAAATAATGCAGCTTCTTTGATTCAGCAGTCTCTTTCATGCAAAGACTTTTTAAATGAGTGCTTGTCCTCAGATGATCGTTTGATTAAAGAATCTGCTGAGTGGGCCAAGCTAGCAATCAGTCGTGCCATCTCTGTTTGAGTGTGTGACGACCTGGTACATACATTTTTTTCTTTTCAGAAAGTTCTTGCATGCATATGGTCGTGTCGAGTCAAGGTTCGTGATTGCGTTCAGCATGTGGTGTCATTGCATTGTCTGACAACTGAGTGGTCAATCTTCAAGTTGTCGGAAGGTTATGCATCCGAAGAGTGGTGTTGAGTGCTTGGAGATCGTCTTAATGAGAAAATAGAGGTTAGAATTTGGTGGATGATGTTTGAATGACAAGCAGGATAGGATGATATGTCGCTTGGTCAGCAATCACTTATTTGGTCCATCTATTCTGGTGTCAGAACCGCCCCATAGTTGTACCCAGCTGCTGCCACGTTCCTTAAAACTTACGAGATGTTGGGGGTTGCATTGCCAAGTTGTGGTTCATGATATTTGTCATCCTTCCCAGCATCGGTCTGCCTTTTCATTATATTATCCTTCATTTACTTTTCCTTTCTTAGTACTCCTTGTATTGCATTGGTCTAAGTCGTCCGTTTGATATGGCAAAGTTTTGGTTTGGGATGCTTGTTTGCCATCTTCTCTCTGGTCTTCCTTCTCTCATATTACTTTATTTATTTTTCTCTCATTTGTTTCGTGTTACACCGCACATTTGATTGGTTCAAGTCATCCACTTCGATTTTGTCAAAGTTGGTTAGCATACCGTCTCATTCAATGTTATTTCAACAAATATACTTGATGTGTTGGGATTACTTTCTTGGATTTACGGCAGTTTTCAATTTGCATCATTCATGTAGCATTATACTACCCTTGTCAAGCAGTTTGGTGTTATATTCACGGGTCGAATACACCTTCATCATCCCTAAAGTATCGGTGTGTGTGTGTAAGCTTGCTATTGAAAATCAGGTTTTGCGAGAGTATAGTGGTGTGTTTAAATACTCTATTTTGGTGAGGATGGTGAGAAATGTGAGAAACGTGTGGAAGATGAGCTGTATTGTGACAGAATGAACGATTGCATAGGCGGCAAATTATTTGAACAATTGCCTTGTACGTTCATCTTTGTACTACTTATGAATTCTTATGCATCTTTGATGCACACGTTTTATCTATATCTCCTTGTTAAACCACATGTTTTTTTTTTTTTTTTTTGTTTCTCTCTTTTTTGGAAGGGGGGGGGGGGGGAGGGGGGGGGGGAGAACATCATAGTTATTGAGTTTGAATTAAGTAATTCTTCACGAAACACTGCTTTTACGTTCCGACTTTTTGTGCCAGAGCGATTCTATTCTTAGATCATTATTATCCGCACCTAGTATATTCCAACGACATCAAAAGCTATCGCTGGGGAGTGTGTGGTAGGCAAACAATAAGTGTTGGTGACGCGTGACAAAATAAAGTTTCAAGACCATTATTTGTTATGTCCTACAAGGTGGTTGCTTCTGTTAAGGGGTGCATGCACCTGGATAATCATCGAATATTTTTTATAACAAAAAAGATATGCCACCCGTCGACTTTTGGTGATTCGGATATTTATATTTTTGTGTTTTAACCCATATTTAGTTAGCCCCACCATCCCGAACTTAACGTCCAACAGGCATGGATTTTCCCCCCACTTTTCCAAGTTCCCTATTATTTAAAGTGTTCTTAAATACTATTATCTAACCTTTGCGGAAAACGATCCCCTCGGTTTTAATGTTCCGTTTGTATTGCATGCTCTTTTTTATTTCTTTCACCCGTGAAACATCGGCAGGGCCGTTATGAATTTTGCAGGCCCTGTTACAGTGATGCTACCAACTCGAAAGAGGAAACCATAATTGGTGGATAATGTAATACTCCCTCCTAAAAAGATATTTACAGTTGATCAACAAGGTGTCCAAATTTTAAAAATATAACTATATGGCCATTTCATAATCAGCTATATTTATTCACCATAGTACTCATGGAAACACACAAACACGTAAGCCACTCAGGTCCTCGGAAAGTGCCATGGTATCCAATAAAATAATGACATTATTGGAAAAGGAAAGGCACAACCCATCTTATAGCAATGAGACCACACATACATTAAATCATCAACAATGATTTTTGATACCTGTAGAGTAGATTGTGCCATTCCTTTACACCTGTCAGGCCATCATACATATATTACAACAACTATGATCAATAGATGCAGAGTAGATTGTACCATTTCTCCTCATTCTGTGGACTTCCCACAACTTAAATTTCTTGGTCTTCCAAAGAATTATTTAACGTGATTCCAATAATAACCTTCAAAAGGATAGGCTCTGTCATCGCTGCTAGAATCTGGGCTGTATCCTCCAGTCCATTTTGACTGCCCAAGTTTTGTCTTTGGATTTGGGCTTCTTAGTACCTGGTTCACTATTCTCGCACCAGAACTGGACGAGTCAGTCACTGTGGCTCGCTTCGTCGATGGGCTCCGCTGATGCTTCGCCGCATCCTGTTTCCTTACCTTTGCTTTTGCGGACTGGGTCGTTGCCATGTAGCTAGGAATCCCGTCCAAGTGCAAGTGGTTAGAATGAGGCTCATTCTTGACGGTCCCAACATTTCCAGGACCCATGTCCATTTCCACAGTTTTCTCAGATATGTTATCCGTGGACGTTAATGTCACATGAGAGCTCGCAAGTGGCATCATGTAGCGGTCGTAGTACGGCTGCGACGCCATCCACTGTTCCAGCCAATTCCATCCTCTTGGTGGCTTCTCATGCCCTTCTGGATGCAATGCCTCCATATCACCCCCACCACCACTTGCATCAGGGTGCAATCCAAGTCTGGAGTCGGTCCCTAATGGTCGCTGTCATGATTTGGATTTTACTTATTATGATTAAAGTTAAAATATGATCAGGTGACTTGGATAAGGATATGACTACTTGACTTACATGATTGACAAAAATGACGTAATACTTGACTGACATAATATTCCTCAGCATTGCTTAAGATCAAGGTAAATCAAGGTGGCTTCATATGAAAGACAAAATCATGATAAATTACAGAGCATGATAACTAAGCAACACCAACCTGGTAGGAAAAAGCATAAGCAAGAGCCCTGTCTCTCTTGATTTCAACATCACGTTTTCTCAAAGTATTCTCCTTGACTTCGTCTTTGCCAATGTTTCTGCTGTCCCAATCTTCCACTTCAACTCTCGTCATTGAGTACCTTAGCTTTTCACCTTCTGCTTCTTCCATTCTGAAACGGAGCTTCTCTTGGGCCAATTGAAGCCTGCGTGCACGCACTCTTGCCTGAACACGAACCAAAGCTTGCATGCACCGCATTGTCATCTGAGCTTGCTTTCGCACATTATGACCCCTGACCAATGCCTGTAGCCTCACTAGTCCCTTTAGGGCACGCAATGCCCGTCTAGCCTACAAAATGGACAGCACAACAAACAAATTACTCGTGGTCCAAAAGAATTATAGATATTTCCTTTTAATTTTCTCATCCCAATTAACTAGTTACCACCAACAAATTTTGACAAGTCGTATGTCATTTTCTTATGTTTACAATACAACCAGACAAAATTAAGGTTCAAAAGGTAAACTAAAAGACCAGGGCATTGTTGAGATTTATGCAGGCACCCGTGATATATATTCAATATTGTAAATGACGGGCCTTAATGCTGTCACAAGACTGAGGAACAGGACAGAAATGTTAAAAAATAAATGCTAAATTTAGCTCAATAAGCTTGTCATATAGTTAGAGAATCACAACAGTTCTTCATATTAGTTAGTCTATCTTTTTTTGATGAAAATTGAAGAAAAATATTATGTCCAAGTAAATGGAGGAAGAAAGTCTCAAGAGAGTACGCTATATTACCAAATATCCCCTGTAGTGTGATTGAATCAGGATAGCAGCCTTATCTTCTTCAGAATGGCGCCCATAACCAGCCAATCTAATCACCTTTGCGGCCGCTTGAGCAGCAGCCACTGCAGCTTCAGCCGCTGCAGCAGTGGCCACAGCAACTGCTATAGCATGGTCGGGATCTTCTGCCAATGGGGATGATTCATAACCTTCTCCCACTGTGACATCAGGGGAGCTCTCTGTCGGAAAATGTTCGACAGATACAACTTCAGGTGCATCGTGCTGCCATTTTGCCGGATTTTCCTTCTGAAACAATCATTTCACCGGTCAGCATTGTGCAGTAAGATTAACCGATACATCTCGCATGTTTGTAGTTTGTGTAAAAATCTTAAAGATTCTTCTATTATTCTGTTGGTCTTTTTATTTTATACATACCAATAATAAAAATATGTACAAGATTTTTTCTTAATGCACAAGATGCAGGATGTCTTAGAACACTCTTTATTAACAACTCCTTCCTTTCTGAGAATATTGACACATTTGACTTTTTTAATGTAAGGTAGATTATGTTAGGTTGAAAAATCAAAATGTAATAATATTTTCGGGACGGAAGTAACATTAACCAGGCCTACCCAAATAATAGTTGATTCAAGTGCATGAAAGATTGGAGTTTGAGTGAGATGTAACAGAAACAAGCACATGATTGCAAAGGAGTGATGATATGATAGCATAGTAGGATTGACAATAAAATGTCATGAGCAAAATATTTCGAGCCATGTTGGTGAGGGGACCATATGATCCCAATATGAGTTAATGTTATTTCCAGGAAGGGAAAAGAACCAATCAAGACAATTATACGTGAAAGGTCCTACATAACTTTGGAAGATTTACTGGATCAGTCGATTAAATTTTTCTTGATTTTCTAATTACCCCGGTGGTTAATTCTACATGTTTTCTGCCGAAAGCTATAGCATGTCAGTAATAGATAACATCACGCTATAAATACAAGTTGGGATCTTCTAACACAATTTATGTCTCATTTTTTTATCAGAAGAGTATGTGATGTGTATTTCAGTTCATGCTAAATTGATTATGCAATATTGAGGTATATTACATAATCGCATTAAACGAGTTAGAATGTTGGGATACAGTCGGGTTAGAAAATCTTAAGGAAATAAAATGCACTAGGATAGCAGAAGGGAATGCGATGACGGCGAACTGACCTTCTTCTCCGGCGAGTCCTTGGAGTGGTTTCTGAAGACGCTCTTGACGGAGGAAAACCAACTACTTCCCTTCTTTACCATTTCCGGACAACAATTTCGAGTTCCGATCAGAAATTGTTAAAAATGTGGGTGTTCATTCTCATTGAATCATTCGCATCATCACCGGTTCCGTTAGTTGAAATGCAATTAAAACAGAGAGCAGAGAGTCTGCTGTTTGTAGCTGTTGAGAAGAGAGAGAGAGAGAAGAGAGAGAAAACGTTAGGAGTAACAGACTTCAGACCCGCGGCTTCACATTTATCCTTTTCACAAGGGCACCTTTCTATTGCGTACCCTTTACGATGTTTCTTCCTATCACTTTTTGCCACGTCTATATTCCTTTCTCTGCCTCTTTCACAAATTATTCCATCCAAAAATCTAAATATTTTAAGGGTAGTTTACATTATATTAAAAAAGTTACTCTTTGTATTTTTAAAATTATAGATTCACTTAAATTTTTTGACAGTAATTTATATTATATTGAAAACTTAAAATGAATTTATATTTTAAAAAACAATTAAAATAAAATCCTCAAGTTCATGGTAAACATTGTTTCACAAAGGAAATTCATGGTAAAGAAGATGACAAATAAATACATGCATATGTGGATGAACCTTTCTATTAAATGCATCCATCTCATTTGTAAATGTGACATTTTTCTTTACTTACTTATTTATTTATATCTTATTATATTTATAAATAAGTGTTTTAACTTCATTACTGCACGTATTTATGTTATAAAAAAATCAAAATTACAAAGTAAATTGTGTTTGTTTGAAAAGGTAAAACAGCGATAAACCCCCAAATTACGGTTCATTTTATTTCGAAGAGAAATTTACTATACCCTTTAGTTTATATATTAGTTTGATAAAGTTTAATAAAATAAAACGATCTCATAAGTAAGGTTAGTAATAAAAACATAATAGCAAAAACTTTCCTTCCCTGTAATTGATTTAGGAGTCGATCTTATTAATAAAAACATAATAGCAGAAAGCTTTTCTAACTCATGTAATATATTGTACCTAAAAACCAGTATAATTTTTGTTATTATTTCCAGTTTTCACTGAATTAGCTTACTGCTTTTTCTTGAAATAAATGATTTATTTATTTATTATGGAGAAAGTACATGCAACTTAGGCTACCCAATTTTCATTTATTTATGCAGATGAGCAACTCAAGCAGCATCTATAAATTCTACTAAAATCACGGGTGAGCATGTGCCTCTGACTACCCGGATGACATGTGATGATTTTAACACTTTTTTGTCGGAATGGCTCCTTAAACCTTTTCTCCTGTGGAAAAAAATAAAAGAAACTTTTCTTGAATCAACGGTCATGTTATATATATATATATATATATATATATATATATATATATATCGTATTTGAACGTGTGTATGCGTGCTCGCACGTGTGTCTATATGTGAATATCTGCATGAGTGCATGTAATTATTTATGCATTCAACAGTTCGTTTTAGTACTTTTTAATCGACTGTACCAATTAGGTAGCTAAAAACGAAAACTACCAGCATAACTAAACAGAAAAGAAAAGTGCACATAACAAGGAAAAAAATAGTTTTATTAAGGAAGACTAATTTTATCACAGGTTGGAAGTAAACGTAAAATTAGAAATGATAGTTCTGCCGTATACCACTCCGGATTTGGCTTCAACTTTTCTTCGAAATTCTACCATGCAACAAAGTTCTGATAGAGTCTTTGCGCAACTGACAACACACCTGAAGATCTCATCGAATTTTCTCTCTTATCTTATGAATTATTTATTTATTGTAATTTATGTATTCTAGTTTAGTTATTATTATTTATTTGTGTAATTCAATTATCATAATTTATTTATTGTTACACGTGTTCTTGCGAGTTGAAGCCAAAGACTAGAAATTTGTTAACACTTCAGGAAGAGCATAGGCTCTCCCCCTTAGGAGGCGCACTAGGTATAATATATCAGATACTGTTAAGACTATCTTTTTGCAAAGATTTGAAAATTCCCCATGGATGCAGCACGATCATGTGGAACTACGGGGATGGTTGTTAAAGTTAAAGATAGATTTTAAAATATAACATCCTTTTACAACATATTTTGAGATGATAAAACAACGACAATAGTCTTCCCCTGCTGCTGTAGCTTATATTAACCATGATATCCAGAATCCTGGTTTCTCATTACCAGGAGATGCCTAGAGTTGTTGGAGCTGTCTCTTTCCTTTTGTTCTTTAATAGAAACTAGTTTACCAAACAAAGGAAACATTTTGCCATGGCTTATTGAGCAAATTGAGAAGAGCTAAAAACCGTAAGTCCTTGTCATGAAAATTGAGGAGACTCATTGACATCAAATTCTCAGTACAAGATAAAAGGCAACAGGGCACACTTAAATGCTACTAGGATAGAACATGGATCAGAAAGTGTTGGCTAGGGTAAAACACAAACGAGGGCAGGTTCATATTAGCATTCTTACAGAGTATTCTGAGGGGGAGGGGGAAGGGGATTCACCTGATTCATAAAGTTTCAGCTGCAAAGATTTGGAACGCAAACACCAGCATCTGAACTTTGTTGTTCTTTCCATATTCTTCCAGTAACTCGAAGCTTCAGCTCCTTCCTGTCCCCGCCAGAGAAGAAAAGAGCCATGTTCCTCTGGATTATAAGACCATCATGGCTATCCCTAACCTTGCGGTGGCTATCGCGAATACTCCGCGGAGTCCCCTCCCATATCAGCTTTCTGCCATTCCCTCCTACTTCTAGGCTGTAGCTGTAATTGCGGGCCTCATTTTCATCACCCATGAAACGCAGAAATGCCATGTATACAGGTGCAACACCAAGCTGGAACGCCTCAAAATGAAGACAGAAGTACTGACCGAAACAATGGAATACCTAACAAAACAACATTATAACTTTACAAGGGAGCTGAAGGAAAATTTTGATTAATATTCAGAACATTCTAGTGCTGAAGGTTTATGGGTTCGATATGTGAGCAAAAGTTTATCAATCATCGACCAAAGAAAGATGGGAGCAAAATATACACTTACGCAATGCCAATGTTTTCCAGAACCATAATGCAATTACTAAAAAGCTATCGGGTCTTAAGCACAGAAAGTCACAGTTGCACACCAAAAAGGGCACATAAGCAACATTTTGAGATGCAATACCAGCAAAATTATGCTTGAACTTTTCATGTTTGTTTCCTCATTCCACTTCTTTACAGATACTCTCAAGAAGATCATGGTTTCAGTATAAGCAGCCGTAATTCGAGTTGGACTAATTAAACACCGTTCTGAGAGGCAATAAATTAAGAAATTGGAAAATAGAACGAAGGGCTTTTCCCTAAAACTCACAGGTAATATTCAATATGATAAGTGTATATAAAACCAGAAGGATGAACCAACGACAAAGCAGTGGTATCCCAAGGCTCAAAAGACACTAAAAACTGGAGAGATCTTACTTTTCTCGCCAGTTTTGCATATCCGAATATCATCCCGAAATCTTAAAAAGTGCCTCCACTAGATTAACTTACATGCATTAAAAGGACCTTAAATACTGTATTACCAATAAACTGAAAGTAGGAAATATGCATGAACAAGGTATTAAAAGACCCCACTGAGAAAATTTTCTAGCAACACAAGTGAATTTTATTTATTTGACAAAAATTGTTTACCAGGTAGCCATTAAAATAAACAATCCAACAACATATAGTCGCAATGATTACTCACCGTCAACATCCATGTGGCGTTCTCCACTTCGCGAGGATTAGACTTTACATAGCGATGGTTGAAAGTGCACCCACTGTGCATGTCCACCTTGTGGTCATCTCTCAAATGGGCAACAAGATAGGTAACGTCACCTGTGACTGAGCACTCGGATCCAGCATAAGGGCAATTGTAAGGTCTGTAGTTGCAAACTGCTTCATGTTTGAGTTTACTGTAGTATGGAAATATTTCATTGCACCCCAAGGAGTAATATTTGCAGGGCAGCTCCAGTGACTCAGCCACTTTCTCTAATGCTAGGCACCTAATATCACCAAGTTCTTGTCTGCACGTAGGACACCTATTATGCACCCTTGTTTTACAAATGTAGCAAATCGTGTGTCCATTTTGACACTGCACAGAAATCAAGAGCCCTTTAATTCAAAGATTATTCCCTAATTTATTCCAATGATGCAATATTCTTGCATGATGTACCAAAACTAAGTCTTAAAAAAAAGAAACAAAGCTCTATTTACAAGTATAATATTCATAAGAAATAAATTATCACCTTTATGAACATTCAAAGACTAAAAGAACAACAAAGGTAAGAAAAAAGAATTATAAAACCTGTAAAAAGATAAATTACTTCTGTCCCTTCTACTAAACTTTAGTAGGGGAAGGAGGATGCAAATATATATTTCGTGGTATCGATGAACTATAACAAACAAAAGAACATTGGGAGCAATGGAAGTAATCCTGTAATAAGAAGCAGAGGGGATGCAGTCACACAATAGTTTTACCATGCATTGTAGTTTTTCTCCTTCAATGATTAACCATGATTGACAAAACTTATGATCTCAAATTATCTCCTCCAGTTGATGGCAATGTCTACAAACCCTAAATTCAAAATATGATCAAAACTGAACCAAGTTCTACTCCATATCAACTTTTTTCCATGTTCTTACATGAATTTGGAACATTTTTTTAAAACATTTTTATGCTCTTTTTCCAACACAAATTTCGAAGGATAAAATTGGAACCATCTTCATTTTCCAAGAACGAGAGGACACCCCAAAAAAAAAGTCAGTCTTCAGCCTTTGTCCTATAATTCTGAAATTCAACCCCAGAACTAAATTTGAAAACAAAGCTAGTTTGCTCTTAACCCTCTGATGAATAAACTAAAATTTCTAAGCTTTACCCTCTCATTCCAGCAAAAGCAAGACATTAAGGTCAACGAGTTGCAGAGCTAAAAGGACAGAAATGTATAGCATCAAACCTGATGAATTGGAGGATACATGGAATTAGTGCAAACAGGGCATTCAAGCAATTCATGAACGCTAGGAGGGATTATGCTATGAGGCTTTGCGGGAGCGAGTTGATGAGAAAGAGCGGCACCATGAGGATGATGGTGTATCACCGTTGGATGATTTGTCGCTAAAGAGGGTTGAATCTCTTCATCTTCAATCCCATCTGAAGAAGATAAACACTCTACACTATCCATCTCCATATCATCGGCAAAGATCTCAGATGCCCGCCTCTAAGGTTTCAACCCTTTCCACTGAAACATAGGAATTCAAAATTCTTTTTCTTCCATTTCGATTAGGAAAGAACAGACAGAATACAATAGCAGAACCACGAGATGGGGAAATTCTCTCGAATCAATTGAGCCAAATGGAGACCCCTCTCCTTTGCCCTGGAATTTTGGGCTATTTTCCTCTCTCAAATTGTTGGGAGGAGTTGCTCGAAAGAAGATGGAGAGAGAAATAAGTATATCCTCCTCTATCGGCGGTCGATTATTGAAAGCGATCGAAGATGACTTCTCATCTAACGCACCTGCTAATTTGTTCTTTCTTTTTCTTTATTTGAATAATATTTGTTTTTTATTATGTATTTTTAGAAGTCGGACCTTGTTGCTTTGTGATCTTAAATGTTGTTGTTTTGTAATCTTGAAATTATACGTTTGAACCGTAAAAACTATCTATTATACACAGTATATGGTAAAGTTGTGTACACGAGATCACAAAACAATACGATTCAGATCCTATTCGAACCTTACGTAATTGCGGTAACTTATGAAACTAGAACGACCTTATTCTGAATTATATTTTTATAATTAAACAGGTTTTAGGTTTTATCGTTTTCCACTCGAGCCGAACCTGACGATCGTGCTCGGTTTGTGATTTTTCTTAAAGGCTGGAGTTCGAAACGAACTTAGAATATGATTTAAGTTCGGATTCGAAGATACTTGTTTAGGAATCGTATCCGATATCAAGCTCGTTTGCGACTCGTTTCGTCTCCAGTTTCCGAAGAAGGAAAAGAAAATACCAAAAACGATCCAAATTGAAGAAAGAGAACCCAACAATGATCCCTAAAATCTAAAATATTTTTGTATAAAAGAAAGATCTAAAAATCTCACGTATTACAATCTATAAGAAATCTTCATAAGTGGTCTAGTTTCTTCATTAATCAGTATTAAATAAAGGGAACATCTTTTCCCGAATAACCCTGGGTTGCCTCTTCATTGAGTATTACCGGTCGTCGCCTCCGGTGCTATTATAGTGCAGGCGGAGACGGATCAGAGAAGGAAGCTTTCATGTTTTCTTTAGTAATTCATTAGAACTCGAATTACAGAGGATCTCTTTCAGGAAGCAGAGAAAAATGCTACAACCATCTGTGCAAAAGGTCAAATAAAGAAACATAAAAAAATAAAAAATAAACAAGACGAGCTTCCTTGGACCTTGATACCACATCATTCTAGATCAAGTAGCTGCTTGCTCTATTGCCCTATCAGCTCTAGCATCCCAATGTAAACCCTCATCTGATCGCTCTTCCATGCTCCCATCCAAAGAGCCACCCTCAGCAAGAGTTCCCTCCACATTCTCATCTTGCATACCCTCATGCACTACTCCATTGTCAGATTCAGTAACACCAGGTAACTTCTCTTTGGACTCCTTATTTCCAAACAATTTCAACGGTATTAAAGACGCAACAGCCTCTCTTGCACTGGCCTTAGCTCTCTCAGCTGCTTCAACTTCCCTTGCTGCTGCTTCTGCCTTCTCTCTTTCCACATCCTCCTTAAGCTTTCTAACCTCCTCCTCCCTCCCTATCTTCCCGAATCCTTCTCTGACAAACTTTTCCAATTCTGGTGTAAAATCAGTTGGATCCTCCCGTAGCATGCGACCAAGTACACCAAGCACCTCGTCGTGCCTGTCAACCTCAAACAATGAATTGGTTATGAATATATAAGCATCATCATTCATCCTCAGTTTACTCACCATCATATCAAAGAAGGATTTTTCCTCGTCTATCTTGCCAACCTTGACTAAACCATCCATCAACCTGTTATAAACCCCCAAATTAGGCCTTAATTTTGACTCCACCATTGTCCGATAATAAGCAGCAGCAGCATCTGGCCTACTTTCTTTAAAGCATGTGTTCATCAGCGTAACAAATGTATATTCATCGGGGTTCACTGCTTTGTCTTTCATACCACGGTAAAGCTCCTCCGCCTCAGTCAACATCCCGTTCTTTCACAATTGATCAATCAGATTATTGTATGATAAAGTATCGGGTCTGCACCTCTTATCACCTATGCTATTGAATACATTAATAGCGTCATAAAACTTACCTTCAGCACAATATCCATCTACCATCACATTATAACTCCCCAAATTCACCGTGAGCCATTTAGGCGGATCATGCTCATTCAACATCCTTTCAAACAACTTCAAAGCCTCGTCAAACTTCCCGTTCTTGTTCAAAGCATCCAGCAAATAAGTAAACGCAACAGCACTCATCTTAACTTTTGAATTATCTCCTATTGTTTCCTGATAGCACTCCATCGCCTCCTTTTCCATCCCTCTTAAAAAGTACCCCTTCATTAAATTTCCATAAACCACCCCATATGAAACTGACCCTCCCATTTTTTCCTGCAATTCATCATACAAGCTGAAAATCCCATCTGCATTTGAACATTTAGCCTGGCCAAACATTAGATAGCTGTAAACAATAGGATCCGAGTCCAATCCCTTAGATAGCATATCTTCTTTCAATTCAATAGCCGTATCCAGCTTGTTATCATCAACGAGTCCTTTGACTAAAATTCTGTAAGTAGTTGGCGAAGGATTCAAAGGGGAATCATTAATAAGCTGCTTGTGATGCTCCATGGCCGTGTCAGTTTTCCGGCAGTCCATAAACGTCGAAAGGACGAGATTATGGGTAACAATGTTTGGCTGCGATGCCTGCTTGAGTAATAAAACGATGAAGAGAGAGAAGGTCAGCATACCGTGCCTGCCGGAGTTGGGCGGCCATAACAGCGTTGCAAGTGTAGATTGTCGGTCGACAGTTTGAGTACACAGAGTGGCGAGTGTATAATGCAGCTTATTCCAAATCATTCTCGCGAATAAGCTTCAAAATCGTGTTATGAAGATTGAGCCTGTCGCCAGAGAGGACTGAGACAGGTTCCGGCAGTTTAGGGGCGTTAGGGTTCTGGTTATTAGATGGAGATGGAGGGCGAGGGGCTTGCTGCTGCTGGCGGACGGAAGAGAACGGGAGCTCGATGCGGAGACTGTTGGAGACAATCAATCCTGTACCAAGACGCAGTCGTACGATGTGTGCATATGAAACAAATAAATCAAACCCGGGGCGAGTCGAGGACTCTGTCCTTAAGACGTATTGCTCCGGTATACTGTGCCCAACCAATGTGAGCAATCGCCTCCCAGGATACAACGGGTACCTGTTCAGTTGAGCGGCACTGCTGAACTTGAACTCCTTCGAACGCTTAGAGTGTCCTGACTTCTCCCGGACAATATGCAAGACTCACGTGCTACGAATGCAGAATGCTTATGAAATGTTTAGAGCTTGGTGTCACTCAAATGAACACCCTTAGCCCTCTTTATATAGGGGAGTCGGTTGAAGAACAAGGAACCGTGACCGTTGGATCAAAACCGAAGTTTGATTTAGACCGTTAGATTAAAACCTCCTATCTAGATTAGGAAGGTTTAATCTCAGCCTTTGGATCGAAGATAGATTAGCAGGTTTAAACCTGGATCGTTAGATGGAAACCATATTCGGTTAAGCAGTTAAGACAATTTAAATCTCGGCCGTTAGATCAAAGCTATCTTCCCTGCCACCGTTAGATCTCAACAGATTGATCTTATTTTAAACCGGAGGATAGTGTTAGTTTCAAGTTTGAAACCTAACCGCATAATCAAAATGATTCTGCCCGCTGTCAGACTTCGATCGATCACATCGATCGATCGAAGTGACATCGATCGATCGATGTGATCGACTGATGTCTGACTGAGTACATCATTCGATCATTCTGATCGATCTAAGAGACATCAATCGATCGAAGTGATCGATCGATGTCCTCTGATCCACTTAGATCGATCTACCAAGAGATCGAAGCCCTCTGAACCACTTCGATCGATGACATCGATCGATCGAAGTGTCATCGATCGATGTCCGTCAGATGCTTTTTACCGCCACATGGACACTTCCAACGTGGCATTCCTCCATACGGGTGACACCTCACCCATCCACAACATTTCCATCTACTTTGAGCATTAATTTCACATTCACACAATCTCAAAATTGAGTGATTCCACATCCTAACATTAACTACTCGTGACGTAGATAATTAAGGATTCATTAG
Source organism: Eustoma russellianum (assembly GCA_036186865.1). Classification (NCBI taxonomy): domain Eukaryota; kingdom Viridiplantae; phylum Streptophyta; class Magnoliopsida; order Gentianales; family Gentianaceae; genus Eustoma; species Eustoma russellianum. The sequence continues at coordinate 446,838 of AP025056.1, forward strand.
TTTTCGATTTCATTATCGGAAACTCATTAAGCTCAAAGTACGTTGCTCAACCAAGTTTAGCAACACTCATTAACGGGCCAAAGCCCAAATCTTCAATCTCCAACAACGGGCCAAAGCCCAACCTTAAATTCTCCAACAATCCCCCACATGAATGGAAATTAATGCAAATGCATATGCAGACTCTGAGAAGAAGTCAGACAAGGAAATATTGCATCAGAAGAGGTAGCTTCTGGCTTTGAACCTTTCCTAGTGATATACCATCGGATTCACTCGGCTAAATAGTGACTTGATGTCTTGAACTAGTCAGCCTTTGTTGTGAACCAAGACAACGATACTCACACAATATTTCCTTTAACACCCTTTTGGTTCTCATGGTTGTGTTCGTTTTGGCCATGAACAACCTGGTTTCAGAAAGTGTTTTAGAGAAATCTTGCCTCCTAGATTTTCTCACAGAAGCGGCCCCACTTCACACTTACATAGGTGATTCCTATCAAGAGTATTCTGTCATACTCCACTTGACGTATCAAGATATAGGACATCATTAAAAGCCTTAGCTTACCCTAAATATTCTCTGCAGACAGCACTTTTATCAGACGGAATGAGTAAGTGCTAACTGAACCTTCATAACTTAGTTGTCCCATTGAACCAAGATTCTGGGATCTCCAGTCAACAAGGTTGGGTTACCATTACAAAGATTCATGCATTATGGGCTTAAGTCCCATTCCGCTTGTCAATCTTGACATCTGATCTCTAGGCAAGCCTTTTGTAAGCGGATCCGCAAGATTCTCCATTGATTTCACATAATCAATGGAAATCACGCCATTAGAGATCAACTATTTAATGGTGTTATGTCTTCGACGTATATGTCGTGACTTACCATTATAGATGCTGCTTTGAGCACGTCCTATAGCTGACTGACTATCACAGTGTATGCTAATAGGAGCGATTGGCTTAGGCCAGCACGGAATATCTTCCAGGAAATTCTGAAGCCACTCAGCCTCTTCCCCAGCTTTGTCCAATGCTATGAACTCAGCTTCCATAGTGGACCGAGCTATACAGGTTTGTTTCGTGGATTTCCACGACACAGCAGCACCACCAATAGTGAACACGTACCCACTAGTGGACTTCGAGTCCTTACTATCTGATATCCAATTTGCATCGCAGTATCCTTCCAACACCGCTGGATATCTCGTGTAATGTAATCCAAGATTCATTGTGTATTTCAAATACCTCATTACTCTGTTAAGAGCTTTCCAATGATCATCACTTGGATTACTGGTAAACCTGCTCAATTTGTTTACCGAACAAGCTAAGTCTGGCCTTGTACAATTCGTTATGTACATCAGACTCCCGATCACCAGAGAGTATTTTAGTTGAGCTACCGGTTCGCCTCGATTTTTCCTTAAGTGCACACTTAAGTCGAGTGGGGTCTTTACCGGTTTCACATCATCCATATTGAACCGTTTCAGAACTGATTCAATATAGTGAGTTTGTGACAGTATGAGTCCCTCAGTCACCCTAGAAATCTTAATTCCTAGAATAACATTGGCAACTCCCATGTCCTTCATATCAAAGTTCCTCGTCAACATCTTCTTTGTGTTTAAGATTATGTCCCGAGTACTTCCCATGATAAGCATGTCGTCTACATAGAGACATACTATCATAAATGCATTCTGTGTGCTCTTAATGTACACACACTTATCGCATTCATTGATCTTGAAGTCATTTGACATCATTACCTGATCAAACTTTAAATGCCATTGCTTGGGTGCTTGTTTAAGTCCGTACAAGGACTTAACAAGTTTACAAACTTTTCTTTCTTGTCCTGGAACGACAAACCCCTCGGGTTGTTCCATATAAATCTCTTCCTCTAACTCACCATTCAGAAAGGCAGTCTTTACATCCATTTGATGGATTTCCAAATCATAGACTGCGGCAATGGCTACTAGCATCCTTATGGAAGTGATCCTAGTCACTGGTGAGTAGGTGTCAAAGAAGTCAAAGCCTTCTTTCTGTCTATAGCCCTTGGCTACTAACCTGGCTTTATACTTTCCAATAGACCCATCCTCTTTAAG
>AP025056.1:454127-495119 GCA_036186865.1 Eustoma russellianum
ATATATATATATATATATATACGTATACGTATACGTATATATATATATATATATATGATTTGGTATTGAGATTTCCATGTCTATAAAATAAACTATATCTCATATGCTATGGCTTTAGTATCCTTTTGATTCGCAATCTTATATAAATGGTGTTGAAATATGATTATGGCCACACATAAGGTTAGCTTTACGTCAATCAAAAACCTTAAGGTGTTAATATCACTTAGTTGATTGTTTGCATTCAAAGAGTGCATGTTCAAATTTTAATAGTTGTAGTTTGAGAGCTTAGGATTGTAGGTTTAGATTTAAGTTTCATATAGACACTAATTATATGTTCCTCCTATTCAATAGTATGTTAAATATAATTTACGTCATCTACAATATTACTTGAATTAGAAGTGATAGGAGTCTTTATGGTTGGGGTCTCAACCTTTTGCAGATAATATAAGTGGCGTGCATCATTTCTAATTTCTGTATAAACCTATCATTTTTTTTTACTTTGACCAACCAATCAGGAACACCCACTCGTAGTGTTTAACAATGAAACACTCTCTCGTAGTGTTGGATGTCCGTATTCAACATAAAAAATTGAGAAAACAAAGGTCTATCGAGCCAAGATAAAATAGTAGAATTTGAAAAAAGTTAAGCAAACAAATTTTAGAAAATCAGTATTAAAGAAAGAAGTATTAAGAAATCTAAATGATGATGCAAATAAATTACGAGATGATGTATAGGTAAAACTAAAGAAAATAACAAGAAATTTACTTAACGAGTAAAAGGTCGAGATCTAGAAATGAAAAATCTTGGCAGCGGAAAGTAAAAGTGTAAGACAACGTCAAAACCAGGAGAACTAATTATAAGGCACTTCAACTTTGCAGGTTAAGAGGATTGGATAAAAGATATGCTTGCTATAGCAAGAAGTTTAATTGGATGTAAATGAAGCCAGATCAAAGGCGTTTGAAGATTTTTATAAGCGGTTGAACACGAAAAAAAGTTGAAAGATACGTGTATACTATTTCTAGAGCGAGAGAAAGGAATACATGAGATTTGACTCAAGTTAAATGTGTTAAAGACGAAGGTATCAACATTTTAGTAGAGGGAATGCTATAAAAGATAGATGGAGAAGATACTTTTAGAAACTATTTAATGAATTAGTGGGAGATGAACTCATATTGGGTGAGTTATGTAACTCTAAAGATGATAGAAACGTAACATACAGTAGGAGAATTCGTTTGCCAAAGGTAGAAGATGCTTTGAAAATAATGAAAGTGGTAAAGCGATTGGACTTGATGGTATTCGGATTGTGGATTCGGAGTGCCTATGGAGAGAAAGTATTATGTGTCTCACAAATCTTCTTAACAAGATTTTGAAGGCCGGAAATATGTCTGGCAGTGGAGGAAAATGATTTATTCACCTCTGTATAAAAAGAAATGATATATACCAGATTGTGCAAATTATGATAAAGAGTGATTGAGAAAAAACTTTGTAAAAATAGTATTATATCTGAAATCAATTTGAATTTATACGTGAAAGGTCAACGGTGGATGTTATTCATCTCTTGAAGGATAAAAAGAGAGATATCGAGAGAAATTTGCATATGGTTTTCGTTAACTTAGAAAATACATATGATAAAGTTCCAATAGAGATCATGTGGTATTAGAGTAACATACATAGAAATTATTAAATACATGTATGAGAACGCGATGACAAGCACAAGGACTTCAGAAAGACTAATCATAGAGTTTTATATTACGATAGGTTTACGCCAAATATATGCATTAAGTCTTACTTATTTGCTTTAGTTATAGACGATCTCACTCGACACATTCAAGATAGAGTTCCGTGCATACAACATTGTGTTGATGGATGAGACTAATGAAAGAGTCAATGCTGAGCTGGAATGTTGGCGGGTAGCACTAGAGTAAAAAAGGCTTCAAATTGAGTCGAAAGAAGACACAACATATGAAATTTAATTTTACCAACAAAAGAATGACATTGAAGCCTTGTATGAAAATGAGAGACAACGAGATTCACTTGTTTTAGGCATTTAGAATTTATACTACAAAAAGATAAATGAATTGGCAAAGATGTGAATCACATGATACAGACGAGATGGTTAAAGCAGAGAAGTGTGTTATGTCTTGTTTGTGATAATAAATTACATTTAAAGCTTAAAAGACAGTTCTACATGGCCGCAGTAAGACTCACATTGCTGTACGGGTCTGATTTTTGGGCAGTCAATTATGAGCATGAACAAAAAATGCAGATGACATAAATGAGAATAATAAGATAGATGTGTAGACATACAAGGAAAGATAAGATAAAAATAAACATATAAGCAATGTCGTGTAGAGAGTATAAGATTTAAGTATAAATTTTAGATAACTAGGCCTAAATTATGGTTAAGATGATATAATATTTTTGAAAGATGCGCATTATAAAGACGCGTGTTGTGCATTAGGTATTAGAAGATACACAATGAGGGTGAGATTTAAATGATGATTATATAAGTTCAACTATTATTATGTTGGTTTATTATTGAAACATCATGTGAATGGAAATACAAGGGATGATGTAGCCTGTGGGGATGACAAATGGCTTTCTATGGTTTATTCAAGTGGTAAAGTTTGTCTATTTCGACTTATAAGGTCTTAAGCTTGAATTCTGTTATAGAAAATTCTTTTTGGTAGGCAATTTTTAATGTCATTAATCTCTGTAACATCAATAATCTTTTTTAATAGACAATCTATATTCTATAAATTGATCGTAATTGTTTAATAGACAATCTGTAAATTCTATGGTAAATATGTCTTTAGTATTACCTTAACCTTCCGCCTAAACTTTTTATTACTTGAAAATAAGACTTCTAGTTCTGTACTGCCACTTGACGGAGGAAGCGTTTAGGTAAGCAAGGAGACGCAAAACATAAAAAAAGGTTTCGTTTTGATACCTGGGTGTTTGCGGGCTTGTGGGTTTCTTGCTCCTAACGGAAACTTCTCCATCTTTTTCCTAAGAATCAAATAGGTATACCAAATTGGATTTATTTCCCCTATTTTTGTCTTCATTGTACTCTACATCGAGAAAAGGTTTGGAATCAGGCGAAAGAAATAATTGGATATCTTAAATTTTTTTTTTGTGGTTCGATCCAATTAATCCTTAGCTGAATCCCTCACGCTTCATTTGGTAAAAGAAGTTGCTGCTCAATAATCCCTTTTACTTGTTCGACTGTTGGAATTGACAGTTGAGGTGGGTCAGCTGGGAGGTTGAGTAAATTGATCGTTCTTCATTATTTTGCTTCGTTGGTAATATTTCTTGACATTTTTCTATTTATTTATTTTTTGCCAGTGTATTTTTAGCTTCGCAGTCTTGATCGAGGAGGAAAGATGTAAAGGTAGAATATTTCATGGCGCCTGGGCCGAAACTTCAATTTTAGTACCAAGAACTGAAATAAGTGCAACATTTATAGTAATGTAACTGTACTCTCATTCGTATGATCTCTCAATTGATCTAATTTACTGTCTGAATATAAGTTTATGCAACATTTGATTTCCTGGATTTTATACAGTGAACTGATCTTGACTTAATGTAGTTGCGGTTTTTACCAATTTATGCATCAGGATGTCCCAATTTTCAATATTGGATCTCTTGATAGGTAATGCAATCCACTGATGTCAACAGGAACTACAGAACTTTGAAGCAATCAATATCGTTTCTTTGCCTTTCCGTAGTTTTTCAGTCTCGACAATTTATGCACTGTGATGCCCGGTGATGCATGAACATTCAATTCTGGATCTCTTGATTGGTAATGCAATCTACTGATGCCATCAGAAATGGCAGAACGTTGAAGCGATCAAGATCAGTGTCTTTGGATATGCATGTGACAGATCCTACTGTTTCAACACCTCCAGATGAGGGCATTAATTTTTCTGTTGAAGATATAGTGCAGCATCCATTGCCTGGTTATGGGGCACCAACTTTAATTAGTTTCAGCCCGGATGATAGCATGGCGACATACTTGTTTAGTCCTGGTTACAGTCTCAGCAGGAAGGTTTTTATGTTTGATCTCAAAACTGGCAAGCAAGATTTGCTTTTTGGTCCTCCGGATGGTGGGCTTGACGAGGATAACCTTTCTGCAGAAGAAAAGTTAAGGAGGGAGAGGTCCAGAGAGCGTGGCTTGGGTGTCACACGATATGAGTGGGTTAAAAGAAACACGAAAAAGAAGACAATTATGGTGCCTTTACCTTATGGGGTGAGTTTATGCATCACCTATATTGGTATAATCATGGTTTGATAAATGGGCCAGCTCAGGGTTATTTCTCTGGCTAGTAAAAGAGGCCCTGAATTCTAGCTTCTATTTTTCATTATAATGTGCAAAGGCAATGTCAATGAAGTTCCTGAGTTTTTAGTTACCTCATTATAAACTCGAGAATCCCAATTTTATTGATGGGTAATCAGTCGTCCCAGGTCATGCTTGCCATTGCATTAGTTTCAGGATGTCACGAAACTTGCCAGTCTGTGTATACCTGATGCTACTCTTCTTTAGCTTCTAGCTTGTCTATGCAGGTCCTTTATCAAGTCGCTTCGACTAGGTCCTAGTCGTTAACATATTTTGTAAAGTCAGCTATTTTGGCTCATATATTAAATTTAAATTACAAAAAAAAAAAAAGCTTGTCTATGCAGGATGAACTACTCATGATCAGTACGATTCAGCGTAACTAGATTATTTAGGCAGAAAGGCCTATCCTATGTTCAAAATTTTAACTTCATGGGTACGGACAGCATATGTATGTCTTGATTGTTTCTCTACCCGAAGCCTTTTTGTTTTGCATAATTAAGTGATGTCTCATTGTAGATCACCTTTTACCGTAGGTTGGTCTACAACTTGATTTTCTGAGCAATAAGATGTATTTAGCATGATTGGTTCTCTAGGACTATCCCTTTTAATTTGCATAATTCGGTGGTATCGGCATCTGGATTTATGTTTTTCCTAGATCGTTTTCCACTTGATATGCTTCTTTGATGAAGGACCAATCTTTCTTCTTCTTTTTGCCTAGGGGCTTTACTTAATTTCCTTGACATTAAGCAGTCCGCATGTCTTTCCCTGACTTGAGATGATCTATGAATTAGAGGTCTAATCTGTACTTTCCATTTCTGGGCAGATTTATTTTCAGGAAATTAATGGGCAATCGGAGCTTAAAATTGCAAGTGTCCCAACATCACCAATAATTGATCCTCGTATGTCACCTGATGGCACAATGCTTGCATACGTGAGAGATAATGAGCTTCATGTGCTAAATCTCTTGTTTAATGAATCAAAACAGTTGACTCATGGCGCTGATGGGAAAAACATAGTAAGAATTATAGCTCTCTTCCTTGTTTATGTAGTTGTCATTTTTCTCTTCTCATCAGATACAATGATGGAACAGGTAGTCCAGTATGTAGAAGACATCTGAACATGAAAATGATTCTTTTTTTCTATTTTGCGCTTTTCTTTTCCAGGTACATGGGCTTGCAGAGTACATTGCCCAGGTGAGCTCATTTTATCGTTTTTATATCTATCTATGCAACACAGCCACACCCACACACATATACATATATGTATGTATGTATGTATGCATACATATATGTGTTATATTTATTTATTGAGAAAAAGGATCCATTAAAGGATCTTTTTCTACATATAAGCTATTGCATTTGATACGAATTATGAAAAAATCCAGGAGGAAATGGAAAGGAAAAGTGGTTACTGGTGGTCATTGGACAGCAAGTTTCTGGCTTTCACACAGGTTGATTCATCTGGGGTTCCTCCTTATCGAATCATGCACCAAGGTAAAAGTTGTGTTGGCCCAGATTCACAGGAAGACCATGCTTATCCATTTGCAGGAGGGCCAAATGTAAAAGTCCGCTTGGGGGTGGTTCCTGCCACCGGAGGTCAAGTAACTTGGATGAATCTTCTCTGTGGCGAGAGGGATCACTCAGACGGTGATGAGGAGTATTTAGCTAGAATAAATTGGATGCATAGAAACATTCTGACTGCCCAGGTTCTGAATAGATCGCACTCTAAGCTCAAAATCCTGAGGTTTGATATTGAAACAGGGCAGAGGAGAGTAATTTGGGAAGAAAAACACCAGACATGGGTCAACTTACATGATTGCTTTACCCCTTTAGACAAGGGCCTTAATGTAGTTCGTGGGGGGTTTATTTGGGCCAGTGAGGAAACAGGATTCAGACACCTTTACTTATTTGACTCTGATGGAGTTTGTTTAGGACCAATAACCGAAGGAGATTGGATGGTTGAACAAGTTGCTGGGGTGAATGAGCCTGCTGGTCTTGTGTACTTCACTGGAACTTTGGATAGTCCTTTAGAGTCTCATCTGTATTGTGCTAAATTATTCTCAGGGGCAGGGTGTCCAGTGCAAACCCCTGTTCGATTAACTCAGGGACAGGGAAGACATGTCGTTGTCCTTGATCATCTGCTCCAACGGTTTTTAGATATTTACGACTCCTTAGATTCACCTCCAAAAATATCTCTCTGCTCCTTACGTGATGGAAGCCTAATTATGCCTCTGTATGAACAACCACTCGACATATTGAGAGTCAAACGGCTTGCGCTTGAGCCTCCGCAGATCGTAAATATACAGGCGAAAGATGGGACTAGTTTGTTTGGGGCTATATACAAGCCTGATCCCGCAAGATATGGACCCCCGCCTTATAAGGCCATGGTTCAAGTATATGGCGGTCCAAGCGTACAGCTTGTCAGCAATTCGTGGGCAAATGCAGTTGATATGAGAGCTCATTATCTTAAGAGTCAAGGCATCTTAGTGTGGAAGGTGAGCTCACTTTTATTTGTTGAAGTGCAATGTTACCAATCTAATTCCTTCAAAGACTGCAACTTTATGAATTGTCTTTAATATTTTTCAACAGCATGATAGAACACACACATTAGCTGTTATTCATTAGTTGTACGAAAAATCTGAGTCCCCATGTACACAGCTATTAAGTTCGGCTAATTTCTTACCCAGCATTTACTATCAGGCTACAGAAGTCTTGTTAGTCGCTTTTGATGATGTTCTATGAGCATGACTTTAAGATTCAGATACAAGAATTGATGTGATCAATTTGTCATTCTTTCTTTCATTGCACAGATGGATAATAGGGGGACTGCTCGGCGTGGACTAAAGTTTGAAGGCGCGTTAAAATATAACTGCGGTGGCGTTGACGCGGAGGATCAGCTGGCAGGAGTGGAATGGCTTATTGAAAACGGGCTAGCAATGCCTGGCCATATTGGAGTATACGGATGGAGCTACGGAGGATATCTATCAGCCATGTGTTTGGCAAGATTTCCAGAAGTATTTAGATGCGCGGTTTCAGGTGCTCCTGTAACCTCCTGGGATGGGTATGACACGTTCTACACCGAGAAGTACATGGGCTTGCCTACAGAAAATCCATCAGGGTATATACACAGCTCTGTGATGTATCATGTGGATTATATAAAGGGGAAGTTGCTACTTGTTCATGGGATGATAGATGAGAATGTGCATTTTAGGCACACGGCAAGGCTTGTGAATGCATTGACGGATGCTGGTAAGCCGTACGATTTGCTGATATTTCCAGACGAACGTCACATGCCTCGCCGTTTTCAAGACCGTATCTATATGGAAGAGAGGATCTGGGACTTCATTGAGAGGAACCTTTGAACTTTGAAGGCCTATTTGTTTTTGTTCCTTTGGTAGGGAAATTCTTGTTCATCATATCATTCTTGGTTTTTGTCCTGAAACCATTTTCACTCATGAAAAAGAAAAAAAATATATCATTTTTCATAATTTGAAATGCCTGTAATTCCTGTAGTTTCAGAAACGTATCTCATGCAATGTACCGTCTTTTTTATATTTTCTCTTATCTAGACTATGTTGCTGCTTTGAAACTCTGAGTCTACAGGACAAACTGCTCATGCGTTTTGAGAGATTAATGAGGAGCTGACCTCTTACTTGTGGGTACTCTAATCTATACTTGATCTTCCACCTTAACAAGTTTTAGGTAAGAACCTTCACTTCTCAGAACTTCAAAGATTTTCTAATCAGCATCCAACATAATGAAGATCTTAATCAGATCTTCAAAAGAAAAAGTACAATAAGCTTCACCTTTTCCTGCGTAAAGATATATTTCTTGAAACGATTACAAAGTTACATCCATTGCTCATAATCTTAATTTCTGAGGGAAAAAGAGAAGTGAAATCAGACACTAAGCAATGAGGCCCCCAAATTTGGTTACAGGTGATATAGTCACAATAGCCCTACCAATGATCTCTCCCTTTTGGCTGTTGAATCTAAAAACTTGTGGATTCCGGATAAATACAACAAATCAGGCCACTCATATAGTGGAACTTGGACTTCCTCCACTTGTTATTACATTAAGAAGGAAAAAACCAACAAACAGCTATATACCATTTACCAACAAAGTAACAAGACAAAATAATCATCCGTCCAATCACAGTTGGAGTATGATATAAAATTAGATATGAATAGTTCAGGTTCCAAAAGCTCAATCACTTGTCAAGTTGAGAGACCTGCCATAAATGACACACCAGTGGAAGGTAGCCATGATGAACCAAAGATGAATTGAGCCACAGTGAATTTGTTTGCCTCTGCAGATGTATTTATTACATGGTAGCCTGTCCAGTTAACTCTCTGGCTTAAGCCTGCACCAGGTCCATAATTCATGTACTCACCATAATAAAGTGTATCTAGTGCAAATGTTGAATTCCATTCCAGCCACCCTCTTGGGTGAATGTGATCTCCCATGTATGATAACATGTACACTGTTCTCGAATATAACTTCCAGGGGCGGCCCAGATACGTTTGGAAGCTCCCCTTGGACGCTTCAAGATCAGGCGTCGCGATGATTCTGCTAGCGTGGATGGAAATGCCTGTGTTTTGGTTAGGGTCTTTTCTGTTTTGGGCAGTGATTGTGTTCTTTTGCATATCCATTGGTTTCCGGGCATATAAGCTGCAGTTCTGGAAAACAACTGCTGCATTTCCAAAAATGAAGTCCACCGTACCATAAACATCGCATTCACGGAAGAATTGGCGTTGGGAGTGGACATAGAGTGTGTCTTGATAACCGATGATGCTGCATCTGTAGATAACTGCATGATCAGCTCCTACACGAAGAGCTACTGCTTGGTGCTTTTGTGGTCCAGCCCAGTTCTCAAATGTTATGTCTCTTGCAATGAACCCTGCCCCAGCTGCAGCTGTAAAAGAAAAAGGACATGTATTCATTAATGTACACAACATAAAGCTATGCTCCCCAGTCAAATTATTCGTACATAAATGAGTGCTAGTCTGAAGATCATATAGGACATACTATTTTCTTTTTTTACTTGAGCTATGTATAAGGTATCATCTATAAGGGATTTACGAGGATCTGACATTACATTATTCATGTACTTGTACCAATAAATACTAACACTGGTGGGCTGTTGCATTTACAGCCAGCAAATTGCTGGATTTATGGTCCAGTACCTTACGAGGAAATCCAATATTAACCTATATGAAAAGGAGTGGTGCAACCAACAAGTTGCCAAGTCCAATACCCTACAAAGAAAAGGCTACATGAATAGGGAAAAAGTACCCCACCTGCAATAATTTAAACCCCCTTTAAGTGATCCACCAACAACCTCTGGTCACTATCACTCTGCTTGAAAGAAATTGGAAAAAGATGACACATTCAAGGACCAAAGAATTGGAGCAGAAAACCTTTTCGACAACAAAACAAATATACTTGAAGAGGACATGGTAGCCACCACTTCCACTATAATTTCCAAATGTGAGTGGGATGTTCATGTCAACTTTTTTTCGTCCATCAAACCAGAGAATTAACTCTGGTAATCATCAAATGAGCAATGTCAAGAATGAGACCCACGGGTGAGCATGACCTGACCTCACACAACATCTCCTGCTGGCCCACTCTTTATTTAACCTCACCAATCCTTGCTGTCACGTGTCACCCGGTAGATCCATCACCACCCCTACGGTGAGCGGATCCAACCCCCTTGTCATCATCCATCCAAGTGACAGACAACCCTTATCCTATATCACATGATCATGCCTAACTTTTAACTTCAATTTCCTCTTTCAATTTGTACGTTAATTTTCATAACGGAGTCTGTGTAGTAAACGAAATGTCGCCCGACCAATACTGGAGAAAGAGTGAAGGTAAAGTTATTTGTTCATTGCGTATTGTATTGTATCAACGAACTTTATATTACAATTAGTATTTCATATAACATGTTATATGGAAAAGCTCTTGTTATATACCCTATCCTTTCTAGCCCACTTGCACGTGATGAATGGAGACCCACTCATGAAAAACATCCACATATAAAACATAGTGTTTTATGCATGCGATTTGATAAAATTAATTGCATAATAAATTCTTCATTTTTTTCATCAACAGTGATTTAACAGTAAAAAGGAAAAGCTGAAAACGAAAAATTAAGGAAATTTGACCTATGTACAATGCCTACAACAACGTTAAACAGTGTGCAATCAGAGTCACACAATCACTACATGGACCCCCCTACACAGAGGACTTGAGCTTATATACTTTTGTTCACTTGTATTCAGACCTCAAAAGTCCACTATCCCTAGTGCGTTTTCCTTCACCTTTAGATTTCCAGAATCAGCTATAGCTTGCCAGTAAAGTGTTTTCACTTAGGTGAAGCAGAAAAGGAAGATAAGAGCTGCAAGAAACTTTTGATATCGTGAAACTGGACAAGCTAACTTTAGAGCAAGCTAAAAAGCAATTGGTATCTGAAAAATGCAAAAAAGACCAGGTTCTGAAGTTGACAACAAATGAAAAATGGATTCGGGGAAAAGTAAAGTAGCACGTGGCATAAGCTTTCTTAGTTTCTAAGGATAAGCATATCTCGACCTTTGGCAAAAGAGAGAAGGGAATCCTAGAATAGAGATTCTGTGTCACTATGAATTGATGACATTGGATCCATGAGACTAACAATGAAAACTTCCTGTGTAAAAACTTGAATACTCCTATAAAAGAGGCTGATGAAAAGAAAGTTTGAAGTCGATTTTTTTAACGTAATCTATGAGGACTATAATGTAAAGGAGTCACGTCTACGTTTTTTCTGGGCCACAAAAGTAGACTCAAAAGATGTAATATCTCATCACCTCCGAAATGGTCGTCAGCTCACATGGCTCATGCAAATGTTCTAAATCCTTAATAATTACTAGTGCCACGCTCAAGATTAGCCAGCAAATTCACCATTCTTTTAGCTTCTCTTGGGTAGTATTGTATATGCCAACATGTGCAATGTTCAACAATATCTTTTTTAAAACAATTTAGAATAAGAACAAGTCTCACCTTTATATCTTATTTTAAATACTTTTACACATGCCTATCCCTTTTACTATAATTTAAAATGGAGTGGAAAAACTATATCTCAAAGTTGAAAAAAAAAGTCAAGCCAAATAGGAATTTGAAGAGGCTTAATAAAAGAGGTCATTGTTTTTTTGGTAAGAATAAGAGTCCGAATCTTATTCCTCATTTATTTGTGGTAAAAGAAAAGAAAAAGAAAAAAAGTCAGGCCTGTTAGGTGGCAGGCCAAATAATTTATTGATCAATCCATGATGAATAAGTATTCCTCCCTCTATCCCAGAGTCATTTTTTTTATTGGATGTTCTAAAATGACGTCTATATTCTATGTTAGTTTTAAAATAATTGTGTAACTTTTAAAATTGTTCTTACTAATAATACAAAACAACACATTAAATGCTAACCAACAATACAACCAAGGGTAAAAATAAAAATAGGTAGTTTTAATAGTTAGACAATCTATATTACTTTAAAATTTTGAAGTTATAAAAAGTGATTTCTAATTATTTGAAACGGATTATAAACCAACCAACAAGCAGGAAAAAAAATACTCCTGTCTTGTTTTCTTTTTGAAGTTGAAAGAATATTACTGTCATGTCTCATATATATACCCTAAAAGTAGATCTCTTATATGAGGTAATGGATAAAAGATTACAAGACTGGTAAAACGATCCCACGTTCTCACGGTTCTTATCATTCTTCCTGACAAATCCAGGAGACTGTTAAAGAATATAAGTGTTTGTGACTCTGTTGAAGAATGTAAGTTTTAAGTCAAACTATTGTCACTAAGTCACATTGTTCGATTTCCATATCACACGAAGTATTTCGGACAGAGAACTAGGACTAAGAGTTGAAAGTCGAACCTTTTTTTCCAGGAATCAGCTAGAGATATATTCATTTCTGTATAGTAATAAACCTATTACTTTAGGTGTTAAGACTTAAGAACATGGAAAAGAAAACAATAACCCATGCTGTATATTCCGCTGACTAAACCGACCTAATATAGTGCGTTACTTATTTTGTTTAATAAACTAATTGGCAACGTGAAATCTGACACATGTGGTGTCATAAGAAATACAGGCGGCGATTAACATACCACATGCCGAGACGACAACATGCATGGCCATGCCTTTCCCCCTTGTTTCCCACCACACAAGCACACGCACACGCATGCCAAGCATCATTACAGATACATGCTAACGTCATAAACATATAAATTACTTTTTTCTTCCAAAAATATAAATATAATTTGATTTTTCAATTATAATTTGAAACCGAAGGAGTACTATTAAATGCTAGTAAAGAAATTTTTACCGAAGGACGAGGTATGGAATGTCGTTACATTGTCCATAACGCTTTTGCCGCCTGCAATTACAGTCTTCCCCTTCCCGTCTCCCACAAACATCAAGTTCGTCTTCTTCCTTCCCACTTTCATATTTTCCTCCACGTACCTGAAATTTAATCTAATAATTTAATTATTCCCGACATAAAACTATATATAGTTTTAATTTGATCAAGTTTTGCTATAATAGATCCGGTTTCAATAAAATTTTGCATTAATTTTACTATCTTTGACCTAATAATCATTTACCTAAATATTTAGAGATACTCTTAACAGTTCTATATCTTTTAGAATAAAAAATATTGCTTGTCTGATTCTCATTTCCAAACTTTAACAATAATTTTTAATGTTATTAAGATATAATGGTTATTATTGTTGTTGTAACCTTAACAGAAAAATGTCACGTAAATTTGCTTAAAACAAAAAGACTCATTGCGTTTATTAATCACAGAGTGATTGAGAAGATGTCCACCTAAAATCCGGAAAAAACTTAAAACATGCATGTGAAGACAAGAAAACATCAACTTGTATAAAAAGGCAAAATCCTTCGCACTGTAGGTCTCAAATGCCCCAGTCCGAGCCTTATGTAGTTTTGTGGAGGATGAAAATTAGATATACATCGGTCTCCTACGTTGGTGATAATGCATACGAAGACCCACACAAGGTGCCCCTATAAACTAGCAGAAGTAAAGCAATTGCCCCTACAAACTAGCAGAATTAGAGCAATTGCCTCCTACAGACTATCAGAAATAGAGCAATTGCCCAGACTATCATAAGTAGAGCATCCACACTGCGTGTATCTCCACATTCGAACCGTTGCATCCTTGGTATCAATTTTAAACCCGGGTAAAAACTGGACTACGCCATAGACAACTTTATTGACAACATTATAACATATCTATTGATAGTTTGAAACAAAAGTCTAAGAGCTCAATTACCGACACAGCATTATATTTTTAAAAACTGAGAAAGAAAAAAACTACACCGAGAAAACAAACATTCTTACAATAATGTGGATTTCTGAAACCGAAGGAAATAGTATACCACTATTTTCAATTTCCTAACTTTTTGTACTCAAACTACATTAAAGAAAAGTCAACGTTAATTTCTGAAAAACAAAGGAAATAGGATACCACCATTTTCAAAATCCTAACTTTGTAAACTCTATTCAAACTATATTAAAAAATTAAATTAGATTTATATTTAAGATAGAATTATTATCATTCAAGAGGATTCAAATGAAATGCTTGTAAAACAACAACATTTCTTCTTAGATAGATAGTTTAATGACCACCGACGCTTTGCTAAGAAAAATTGTTAAGGCTACTCGGGTCATTTCATACAGAAAAGAGAGCCATTAAAAAGGCAGTTAAAAGAAGGTTAAAAAAGCAATAGCTTTTGCGACTAAATATCACGTGAACTTACTTTCCAGCCCTCACGTAGACAATGATTCGGCGATTACTGTGTTCCGGCGCCTTCTTTATCGCCTCACCGATCGTTTTCACGGTTCCGTTGCCGTCTTGTGATACGACTATATCCGCTTGGATGGAAGAAATTGGCATCTCCAGTAATCTTCGCTCTCTCATTGATAACCATTTCGGAAAATCTTCATACGCGGCAGATGATTCATCACGTTCGCTACTCATCAATCTTCGCCGGCGATTCCCAATCGGTATCCCCGAGAAGTCTTCGTCACCATTGGAGCTAGCGTAAATCGCGAGACAGTTGCTCACCAATTCCGACAAATCCTTCAGCTTCGCCGACATATCATCCTTCACTCCGCCGTCGCCGTTCACCTCCGATAAACCGTCGGTACACGTGTCCTGATTGGTTAGAGCAGCGCTCAGCCATGTCAGCACGTTCTGATTGTTTGCAGACGCCGATGAA
Source organism: Eustoma russellianum (assembly GCA_036186865.1). Lineage (NCBI taxonomy): Eukaryota > Viridiplantae > Streptophyta > Magnoliopsida > Gentianales > Gentianaceae > Eustoma > Eustoma russellianum. Next base: position 468,748 of record AP025056.1, read on the forward strand.
CCTCCCCCTCCGGCATTTGAGCTCACGGACAAAAGCGATTGAGCGAGAAGGTCGACGGAATCCGCCAGCAGCTCAAGACAGTCGTCATAAGCAGAGCGTAGGCTCAAGTCCATGGCGACATTGCTGATGTCAGAAACATCATAAAGCGCCCTACCGAAGCGCTGGAGAGTCATATTAACGGAAATGTGGACGAGATCCTTATCTGAGGCGGTGAGCGCGCCTGGAAAATTGGCTAACGAATCGACACATAGGCTAGGAAAACGTGTTTTTCTGCAAGTATGTGCTATGGCGGCGGACGGCTTGTGGCGGAGGGCATTTACAGAAGAAGATTTGTTCCGAAGAATAACAACTAGAGCAGCAGAAACTGCTGAAGCGACTAAAAGTATGGCGCCGAGAATGATAAGGAACTTGATTTTGCAATTTCTTCGGGGTTTATATGAAATGGCATCGTCTGATAGATCCGGGAGAATTCGACGGCTGGAGGAGTCTCCGTGGTTGGAATCTAAACTGCCGTAGACCATTGTGGATGGAAATTTGTGATACTAATTTTTCAGAGAATGTGGGAAGGAGAGGAAATCATGTTGGTGAAGGGTTTAAGCAAGCTTTGAGTGGGAAAGTGGAGAAGATGAAATTAGAACTAGCTTAAAGGGGTTGGGAATTTGATTCGTCAGGATGTGTAGGGGGTGTCTTTAGAAGTTTGTTTATTTTGGCGGTGGATATTTCATATTTGCAGAAGTTTCGCTATGGATTTTGAGTTTGAAAATCAATAGGAGTGATGAAAAGTTAGCGACTTTAAATGGTTAAAAAGAAGCAAAGAGAGAAAGCGAAAAGGATTGAATAAGATGGATTTCAGACCATAGCCCATGAAGTGAAGAACAAAGTATTGGAGTTTGGGCAGAAGTCTATGTCGAGGAGCTGGCTTCTACTTGCATTGCATCACTGCTACTGACTGGAAAGAGGTGAGAGTTTGAAACATTTTTTCCTTGTTGCTGGCCTCCTCTTTTGCTTTTCCTTTGACTTATTTGCTTTTCACTTGTTGCTTTCTGTATAGTCCATACCCTACTTATACGATTTTCAAGTGCAAAACAATAGTTAAATAATACTCTATCGTTTGAACTTACAACCACGTTTACTTATTGATTTAGAAGTTTTCGATTATGTCAAGATACGAGGGGTTCAAATATATACAACCATATCCATATGTTAAAAACACAATGATTATTTCTTGATGACCCATAATAATGAGTCAAGATGTGTCCCTCAACTGTACTTCGCAGTCAATTTAGTAAGTTATTTTGTTTTATTTTATCATATTCTTAAGTCAAGAAAAAATATGTACTTAACTACATTAGAAATGGAAACCATCGTTTGAACTTACATATGATTTAAAACAAAAAGTTACATAATTATGTTAAGTAAATAAAATCACTTCAACTCAAATGGACCATGTCATTAGAAAAAAGCCTCCTCACGTTAACCTACCTAAAATTCATTACACTTCTTCGCATCATTTCTTTTTGTGTGTACATGTGTGTAATTTTTTTTATATGACAAAAATGACTTTCTTTGCGGGCGAGTTTTGGAACCAATCATAATGTTATTACTTTGTGATATTGATGTCACATGTTCGAGTCGTTAAAACAATCTTTTAGACAAAGTGTAATATGTTGTAAATTTGTTATCCGACTAAAGAAAAGTAATATGTTGCAAATTTGTTCTGTTCCGACTAAAGAGAACGAAGTCGTCCATTAGTTATCAAGCTTATACTTTCTCGGATGAGATCGGAGGAGGTAATGGGGCAAAATATGAGGCATCCAATCACGCGATTCCACGTGTACAAAAGGTTTTTTTTTTAGAAAAAAGAAAAAAAGTAAACAGCGGACCCTTTTGTACACGCGGAGTCGCGTGATTGGAGGCCTCATATTTTGTCTGATATGAGCCCCCTCAGATCTCATCCGCTACTTTCTACTGGCCAACAAATAGTATTTTTTTTTGTAATTATCAACAAATAGTATTTCTTTCGTCTTAGAACATAAATTAATTTTAAGTAGAAAAATCCACTATTAGTTAGCAGGAGACTATCAAGTTTCTTCTCTCTACAAACCAATGAATATTACTTCTTCAGTTCTATAATATAACTGTTTTAATTTTAAACCTAGTATAAAGTATAAACTATATTATATTAAAAAAATCACAATTATATTTCTTACTTTTCCCATTTAAGGACAAAGTAGATACTATCGACTGGCCCCTTTGTTATTACATCAACATTCACTCCACATTCTTGTCACATGGTACCTGTTAATTAAAAGAATTACGCGTTGATTTGACGCCACATCCATGCAACAGTTTTTCTCTCGTCCAGCCTGCGTTAATGTGACAATTTTCTTGAAGCAAATATCATTGTTCTCCGCTCTAAAAAAATATTATAGAGGATGTAAATCAGTAAATTAGTGGCGTCATAAGTTGGGAAGCCATACACAAAGTGTCCGCTGTAGACTGGGACTTTTTCGCTCAGACATCAGCGAAATATTCACACTGTGTATGTCTTTAAAATCGAACCATGTAATTCTTAAAGTAACACTCAACCTGAATACCAACTGATATGAACTGGAGCAATGTGACAATTTTCTTTCTGATATGACAAGTCGCTTTTCATAATTCATATTGCTACATTATTGTAATAACTTTTGAGCAGTACTTGCGTATAACCTCGTCGCCTTGAATTTGCTAAACTGCTCTCTGCATGCTAAAACTTAAGCTTATTTCCAGTACCATTTATAGATGAATGCCCAGTCACTCTTACGTGACAAAAATAAGTACTTCAATTTCATTAAAAAAAAAGTACTGGACCATAAAATTAAAACGAATAAAGTACGTGATAAAGTTCCAGCCGTTTGGATTTTTGAACTAGAAAAAAAAAAAACCTTGAGTCTTTATTTAAAAAAAATAGAGATATGTTATACCAACATTGCTGCACCATCCACGGCACCAGCCCATTTTTTGTCTTAAAAACAGGTTGAACCCCAACAAGCCCATTTTTTTGTCTATATAATGTATTACTTTGCGTTAATTATAAAATTTATAGTTTTCGTCAAATAGTTTGTATTTTTATTGATTTGTTGAAATGTTTTATGCATAAATGTTTGTACGCAAATGATTATATATATATATATATGGTCATCGTATTTAGCTAAAGTAATATATCTTGCGCAAAAAGTTTGTTGAGAATATCGTCACATCGGACACTTTAAGATAAAATATATGGGTTATATAGGGATGATGTACCATCACCTATCCTTTTAAGGTTTTGAGTGGATATATACCTCACATCATGTAAGCTCAAGTTTTAATATGTATCAGAGTCGGTTTAAAATGTGGACTCACACCTTGTCTGGTCCATGATTGGCCATTTATTGTCTCTCCTCACCCAAGTCCAGATGTTCATGCTTGGCTTGTGGTTTATGATTGGGAGCGGGTTCTATGACGCGTGTGTATGTCAAGCCATGTTGTCACGTGAGGACGGTGTCTAGATGTTCATGCATGACTTGTGGTTTGTGATTAAGGGCGGGTTCTAAGGCACCTGTGTATGTCAATCCATGTTGTCACGTGAGGGCGGGGTTGAGAATATTGTCCACATCGGATACTTTGAGATAAAATACATTGGTCATATGAGGATGAAGTGGGTAGTGTGAAGACATGTTGTCACGTGATGGCAATAGTTGAGAATATTGTTCTACATCGGACAATTTGAGATAAAATACATAGGTTATATGAGGATGAGGTACTATCACCCATTGCCTTAAAGTTTTGAATAGTTATGAGCCTCACCTCATATAAACCGAACTTTTAACAAAGTTGATAAAGCAGATAGCGCAGCAATATTGGTGCATCATTCCGATCTGTTATTAAAATCACTGTTTGGAAAACGGACCAAACAGACCGGTAACAGGTGAACCAATCAATTATACGGTCTGGTTCGTTGTAATTGTTTTGTCAATTAACTGTTAGAACCAAAGTGAACCAGAAATTAAACCGGAAGCGGCTGACTGATCTCGGTTTTAAAGAACCAGACGGTTCAAGAGAAATCAATTTGTGGAGGCAAAATGTCAATAGCAGGTATTGTAAGCAAACCGGCGATTAAACCGCTAACAGCTTAACTGGTACCAGTTTTAAAGAACCAGACGGTTCCATAGAAATTAATTTGTGAAGGCAAAATGCATGTAACCATTTTGTCAATTAACTGCTTGAGCAACCAGCAATTAAACCGGTAACAGCTAAAGATTTAAAGAACCGGGCGATTCAATAGAAATCAATTTGTAAAGGCAAAATGTCAAGAGAAATCAATTTGAAAAGACATTTTAATTTGCATCATTTCGGCTGGGAAATGTAGAATTCTGTATAGGGTGGGATGTGAAGTCGAGAATGTTTGTCCATAGATTACAGGAACAACATAGATATCCTGGGTCTCGGCATCATCCATGTCGTGGTTCACCATTCTTGGGCTGTGAAAAGCCACATAGTAACCAAAAAGAAAATTTATCATAATTTACAGATTCAATTGGACTGAAAAAACTGAAACTTGTGTCGCAAAGATATTTAGCTTCAAAACTGTGGGGTTCAGATCTTAGGAGGCTAAAAATGAGGTAAAATATGAGACATCCAATCACGCATCACCACTGGTACGAAACCAGTTTCTTAATGAATGGGGTGCTGTATTTTTTTTTAAAAAAATATTTTTTTGATACACGTGGCGACGCGTAGTTGGAGGCCTTATATTTTGCCTCACCGACTCTTTAGATCTGAACCGAAAATTTTCTTAGTTGACCATGATAGGCTTTTAACATCACCGAGCATTACTGCCAAAAATGAAAACAACACCTAGGATTGCACCTATGTTTGTCACATTTTCCCATGTGATGGAGTGAAACGAGAACAGTTTGCAACTAAGTACGAGTGACTCTTGTGCTCAGATCTAACAAATTCATGTAAATAGTTGATATTCATTAATCTTCAACCAAAAAGTGAAACTGAAAATCAAGTAAATCTATGCACTTTATGATCGAGCTGAATATCTGATCTCCACCATTGATGAATCCCATGAGCTTGCTTAAAATCCACAGAAGGGCAGCGATTTGTTGACACAGTTGCAGAAGGAATGAGGTGAAATGCTTCACTATGAATCCCTTTTGACGATGATAATATACTAGCAATTGAGTTCTGAGCTGCAAGCCTCCCAATGCGCCCAGAACCAATTGACATCATCTTTTCTCTGTGTTCAAAATATCCAATGTACTCTGAGCAAATAGGATCAAACTGATTAACAAACAAATAAGGAGTCCAAGAAGCCAAGGCCGTGAATAATTCATCGTGGTCTGCCTCTTTGTCATTGTTCTTTTTAGAAACAGCAGCAGCAACCCCGGCTGTGATGATGCTGTTGGCAACGCGAAATCCACGTTTTATCCTCTCATTCTTAATCTTTTCGATTGGGAGGGAAGCAAATGGCGGATTGAAGAGATATGAATCCAAATGCAAACCAGCCTTAACCATTTCCTTTCCTATCATCAAAGCAATTGCTGAGCCTAAAGAATGTCCTGCCAACCAAATGCTACCTGCTCCAGCCTTGGCTATAATATCATGAGCTGCTTTCAAGCCCAGGTGAAAGCGCGTGCTTTGGTGAAGATTGTTGCGTATAAATTGTAAATCCAACTTCAAATCTTGTGACCTGGTGTCTGACTTTGTGATTGTTCCTCTAAATGCAATGACATATTTAGGAGGCGAATTTTCCGTGTGATATGAACAGGAGATTTTTGTTTCATAGATGGATCCAAAGAAAGATAAATCATTTGGATCAACTAGCACATGGAGTAACTGAAAATTGAAGAAATCCCACCAAGGAGGAGCAAGTGCATCAAGGCCTTCACGCTTCTCCTGGCGATCGCGTTCCAGAATGTAGACGCCTTGAACCAAGCTTGCAGCAACAGATCTTCGGTGGTTAGGATCCCTCCTGAAACATATTAAATTGAATTACATGCAAATATTTTTGCTTGACCAAGGAATGTTGATTCAAACATTTCAGTAATGTGGGTGCAAAATGATTGTACGACAACTGCTGTACCAATCAATGGAGGTCAAGTGCAATGGTCCTGAAAGCCCAAAAATTTGCCTGTCGGATGCCATCAATCAATCAAATAACTTTGCTTCTTCAATCTGCTTCTTAGGTAAATCAATGCAAATCTGTAAATAAGTTGATATGAAAAAGGAAATATGCAAGTGATTAGTAAAAGCACACTTTGTTGTATATCATGAAGAACACAAAACTAGTGGAAAAACCTTGCCTATAACACAATGGACAAGAAAAAACAACAACGTTACCCCATTGCCTTAGAGACTCCCGTCTATGACGGGGTATGGGGGTGTCGGATGTATGCAACCATACTCATGTGTTCGAAACACACAGAGCTTATTTCCCGATGACCCATAATGAAAATTGCGTCGTGTCGATCAACGGCTACTTCACAATATAAGAAATGCAGCCAAATTGGTGAGTCATTTCTATCATATTCTAAATTCAAGGAAGAGTGTGTCTTTGACTCCATTGAAAATGGAAAGAGGACAAGAAAAAGAAAAAGAAATCTATAAACTACAGCATCAAATCCATTCTGCTTTCTCATTTTCTTAGAAAAGCTTGAAACAGTGCTTAAACTATGAGATTGTCGGCATAAACCGGGAAAAAAAAAAGTCTCTAACCTGTAAAGGGCCCCAATCTTTCGTCAAAATGCAAAGTCGAACGAAAGAAAGGTGTAGACTTCTGGAAAAAGGTCTGCAAGATCCGAGCAGCTAGCAAGAACATCCCTGTATTTTGGCATCAAGATTAGAATTTGGGTGAGATCATGAAGGAACTTGAGATTTTATCTCACTAGCTTTTCTTCTCCACAAGTCAATCATGAGAACGAATTTCCGAGGTGGAGAGAATAAGGTAAGATAAGAACAACACGCAGCAGTCCGGAGGAAAAGCATTGTGCAAGAAAATCATAAATCAAACATAGCAAGTATCGAATCAGGCGGTTGGCCCCCAAACTTATTCTCAAATTCGGATATATTAATATTTGTAGAACTCAAAACAGACAGAAATTACCAGGTAAGACAATAGAGCCAAGGCAAGAAGAAGCCACAACATTGTTGATGCTATGTAATGTATGCCCATCTTTGTTCTTGTCTGGCGCTAATAGGACTTCTGACATACAGCAAGCAAACTTCACAAGTCAACAACTAAGAATAGTTGCCATTTCTTTTGTAGTTTTAGACTTTTATTCTGAAGACGGAAAATTACCGTTAGACCCATGTGGATTGGCTTAATTCCAAAAACATTCCCTCTCGTTTGGAAGTATACATTTACCTTCCCTATAGTTTGGGTTAAAAATGCATTGGCCAATTTCCGGCAAAACCACATGAGGTAAACATGCCGGAAATTAGCCGGTGCCTTTTTAACCCAAACCATAGGGGAGGTAAATGTATAATTCCAAACGAGAGATGAGGTTTTTGGAATTAAGCCAAACCACAAGGAGTCTAAATGTAATTTTTCTTTTACGCTTGCCTAATGAAAATTATAGATAATAACGATATTTAATCCATAAAATTGCGACACGTGTCACTATTATGATGAAATGGCAAAAATGTCCCTGCTTCCAGTTTGTTAACCCTTTAAATTATGGGTTTTCTCCCTTTAACCTAAACATTGGTGCTTAGGATGCTAATTTAGTGTTGCCGCAAGTATTAATGTCTGACAAAGGCCCCGGTGGACAACGTCCATGATTAAACATGTCATATAAGATTTCTCATCACCTACATCAATGACATAATTCCATACCAATCCCATAGCTGCATGGCTGCTAAGAGTTGGGAAAATCCACAGGCTTGGGCTGCTCGTAAGGAAGCTACTACGAGGTCAAAATGATAGAACTTCAAGTGGAAAGAAGCAGAAACCAATCAGCAAAAATTGGCAGGAGCATGACTGGCAGCACCCATACACCGCGGTGCCTCTGACAGCCAAAACCAGTATGCTTAATGGCTAAGAAGGCAGTTTCTTGCTACCTAATTGCAAAAAAAAAAAAAATCATCATATCCATTTCTTATTGCCAATCCTCTTTTTATTTGTTTGCCAATTTACAATGTGGTTCATACATTTGCCTGTTCTTGGTGATGCTCGTTCAAGGCAATCTAATCTTTTCCCATCACAACTTGTATAGAGAGGGGGGAAATTACAACTGAAACAAAATAGGTGAAAAAGGTTTTGCCTTAGTCAGGTAGCTGCCTTCAGAAGTTTTGAACCGAAACAAAAAAGAATTGTATTTGCCCAAAGAATTTCTGTTACAGAAATGCATAATGAACTTGTATTTGACCGGTCTCCTTAGCCGCCATCTTATCCTTAGAAGATAATGAGGCTATAGAGGCGTTGAAAGAGAGAGATAGGTCGAGTAGACAGGCAATAACAAAATATACAGAGCGAATGTACTCAAATTAGCAGCAGCAGAAGATGTTGGATGATGATGATGAAGTAATACATGGAATCAACTTTTGCAGATGAAGTACTGCCAAGGTCTCCCATGTGAATCTCAATGCCTTCAGTATCCATCATAATATCCACCACAAATCCTTTCTTCTTGTTCAACTTCCTTACTCTCTCAATTATCATCTTATGCCACTCTCTAGTTCTATGACACATATTAATCCTCGCCACTTTCATTCCTTCAACAGCCAACGCATGCAGCTGCTTCGAACCACATGTAGCTGGTCGTAAGCCTTTCCTGCTGTTAATTTAACAAACTGTAAGCAGGGGCATTTTTGCCATTTCAGCAGCTTCAGTAACACGTGTCACAATTTTATGCTTTTCCCACTTAAACCCAAACATTAAGGTACCTAAAGGTGTATTGTTAAACATCAGGGAGGCAATAAGGGATTACGTTAAACATGAGGGGTGTTAAAGGTAATTAACCCATATATATATATATATATATATATATATATATATATGCATGTATATACATATATGCATATATAACTGAATCTAAATGAATGAAAAATAAATTTTGTCCTTTTTATATTAAAGACGTTAGTACGTATGTGTTTTATTAATTAAATAGAACTGAATAGAAAATAAATAGTATATATGTGTGTGTGTGTGCGTGTATATATATATATGCATATAAAATTGATAGAATTTAATGAAACATAAAGTTTGTCACGTATGTGTTTTGTTAAGTGAATAGAACTGAATAGAAAATAAATAGTATATATATATATGTATGTGTGTGTGTGTGTCTATATATATATATATATATATATATATATATATGTATATATGCATATAAAATTGATAGAATTTAATGAAACATAAAGTTTGTCACGTATGTGTTTTGTTAAGTGAATAGAACTGAATAGAAAATAAATAGTATATATATATGTGTGTGTGTGTGTGTATAATTGAATAGAATTTAATGAAACATAAAATTTGTCTTTTTAGGGAAAATTACACTTAGACATCCCGTGATTAGCTTAATTCAAAAAATCTCTCCTCTCGCTTGGAATTATACATTTACCTCTCATATGGTTTGGGTTAAAAAGGCACCGGCTAATTTCCGGCATGTTTAGCTCCTGTGGTTTTGCCGGAAATTAGTCGGTGCGTTTTTAACCCAAAGTATATGGGATGTAAATGTATAATTCCAAACGAGAGGGGAGGTTTTTGGAATTAAGCCAATCCACAGGGGGTCTAAGTGTAATTCACCTTTCTGAAGATAAGGAGAGGAAGACCCGGGACTTGCGCTTTGCTTTGATACCAATATTCAACCCGAATACCAACTGAATTATGTATTGTGATCAGATAATACTTGAAATGAATCATACACAAAGGGGTATGACTTTGTTGTTTGTTCCCGCGTTAGTGTCAAGTTAGTCTTACATAGACCAATTTTAATACGGTTAACGAAAAAATAATAATAGTTATTCATCAACTAATTAAAAAACATAATAATAGGTAGACTTTTCTGTTTTTCACATTTGTTATTCTCATATATCAATTACTTTTTATTTATTAGTCTATAAATAACTAGTTAGTTATTTACCACCATAAAATTTACCAAAATGAAATTGTTGCTACACGAATTTACATGTCAATATCATACATAAAACGAACAGAAAAAATAGGGGAAAAAGGCACAGTAAAAGATTGACTATAATTAATGTGGTTTAAGTTTACTTACTTCAATTACATCGTATGGTACGTTTTTGGTTCATGTGTTTCATATTCTTTTCTACCTGTTGAAATGAGGTCTACTGTTTTTGATGTGTCTTTTTGAAGTATATAGAAATTTTTTTAGTTGAAAATATAAAATATATGAAATAAAAACAGTCACATACGATATATTGTTAATTGGCGATGATCAAATGTAGATCTTATAATAGATATTCTAAACTGTAAATTCAAGAAAAAGAATTATTGGATTCAAATAATAAATATAGATTAACATATTCTTATATGATCAACAATAATATATATTTGATAATGTTACTCACTGTACCACAATTCCTATAAAAAAAGGAAAAAAAAGAAAGATTTGAGACTTTGCAATTATCTATAACATTACTAAAAAAAGGAAGATACAAGAAGTGTAGACAACGGAAAACGCAGAAAAAAAATTTAAAAAAACAACAATTCATTAAATGTGTGAATAATTGATGGTTGACAATCTCTTTTCCTTAAATAATGTTTTTTTCGTAATAAATATTTTCTGTCTTTATTATTAGCTTAATTCTAATGACGTGATATTTGTAATTTAACGAATTCTTTTATTTTTAAAAAATAAAGAAAAACACATATTATACTAATAGGGAAAGAGAAAATATCTTTTAACACATTTTTCATCACATTCTCTAATTCATTCGAATTCCATAAAAGCACATTACGTGTATACAATTCACTTGTAAATGTATATGTGATTTATTCTATTAAATATATTAGAGAATATGATAAATGAGGTACACAAGAGTGTTTTCTATATAAATATAACATAATGTCATGAAACGTCGTGGCACGGAAAAATTTTTGGATTTGTATTAGCCTTTTAGTTTATTGCCACTCTTCTCGAATATTCCACTTCTCATTCTATGAAAAGTTTTTATCGTCTGAGCATTAATTTTTTTTTTAGAAAATATATAAATTAAGTTTAATTAGAAGATGTAAAATTTTTTGAAAAACATATACATCAGATGATCCGATACCGAACCGGGTAATCTACCACCCGACATTCGATACGCCTCCCGCTTTCTTGTACTTCTTGGGTTTTGCTTTCGTTATATATAGAAGTCCCTGAACCCACAAAAAGCTCCAATTCCTTCCCGAGTTGAGAGTGAGCAAAACCCCATATGGCGATTCTTTCTGATTACGAAGAAGAAACCGCGCCTTCACCATCCACAAAACCTTTCAGTTCATTTATTGATCCCTCTAAACCGCTTGAGTTTTTGGAGAATTCGTTGTATTTCTTGGCTAAATAATCAGACTTCTTTAAAAGCGATTCGGTGGTCAGCGATGTCAACGCTGTGGTTCGCCGGGTAAAGGACAAGGTGGCGGCGGAGGAGAGGAAGAAGAGCTTTCCGAGTAATGGCAATGCCGAGAAGAAGGTCAAGGTGGAGAGAGAGGATAAGCCTTCTGTTTCGATGAAACGAGAGGAGAAACCGGATCTTGCGGCTAAGGATGATGTGAAAAAACCAGATGTTGCGATCAAGGAAGGGATTAAAGCAGGGAAAGATGAGAATGATAAGGTGGGAGCGGTTGAGGATGAAAAAGATGATAAGACCGGCGCTCGAGGTAAGTTCTTCAAATTAAGTTAAGACCCTTAATTACCCCATGAAAAAAAAAATTCATTTTAGGTGTTTAAAACCGTTCTTTGGTTGACGTTTTGTTCATTCAAAATTTCAAATCAATTGAAGTTCTTGGTATTTAATTTTCTTGGTTTCTGTCTGCCTGCACTTTTACTTCTTTTGTATTGGTATTGGTGCGACCTCGGCCGTTCATCTTTGAGAGTTTGGGTTGCAGTGTTGGCGTGTATACAAGTTTTGATGGTTACTTTTAACGCTAAGAAGAAACCTGGATTAGTTAAAATATTTCACGCTCTGGAATGACAATTTGAAGACTAATGTGAGGATTAATTCAATTGGTCCATTTCTTGTATAAACTTTTATGATATCTGTAGCCTTTGTTACGTATCATAATATTTCACGTCATGGGATGACAATTTAACGATTCAAGGTGCTGATTTGAGTCAATTGGTCCAGTTCAGGTATGAGCTGAGAATTCCAGATTTTTCTAGCAAATCTTTAATCGGATTAGATTGGATACAATTCTATTATGATACCTTCTTTCATTAAATAATTTTGTGAAGCGTGTCGCATAATGTGGGTGATTCTTGTTATGTTATGTTAACATGTCATAGTGGATTGCTGCATGACCATCTCAAGAGCTGTGTTCTTGTTTTTCTTATATGATTGTATGTTGGGCTTAATTTGTTTTGGTTTGGTTTATATCATTAAACTGTATGGTGGATCTAATTTGTTTTGTATGTGTTGGTTACCTGTGATATTTTTTAGTCCCGCTTGGTATGGTGACTATAGTCGTGATTTTGCGAATGTAATCATGGTGTTTTGACTTCTGATTTAGGTCACATTTGGCTTTGTTTGATTTAATTCATCAGATTCAATAAATTTGGGATAACAAACCATTAGTGGTATATAGTATAAAATATTTACTTTTGGATAACAAACTATTAGTGTTATATAGTATAAAATATTTAATATGGTACTAGTTTCAGTTCCCATAGTAGTGCTCTTTAATATGACATAATTGGACTCGCAAATAGTGTCATTTTTGTTACAGAATTTCTTTCTTTATATGGTGAAAAGTAAGAGCAAGAAAAAAAAAAACTCAATGAAAGATCATGCTGGAAACGTGTAACCAAAGTCATGTGTAGAATCAACTATTCTAATCATAGCCAGACATCAACTTCATGGAAATTTTCTTAGGGAGTCGTGGAAGGAGGAAAAATTTTATCAGCTGACAGGGCATTGTTTTTTATGTGGAATATATGTCTGATGATAGAAATTGAAGAATTGTTGATCCCTATCTTTGTTGAAATTCTCTCTTTCCGAATCAAATATAATAGACGGAGAAGGCATTTGTGGAGTTTCACTGTTGGGAGTTTGGCACGATTAATTTGTCTCCCATAGTATACTGTCTCATGTTCCCTATGTTTGATTTACTGCTGTGTTTTGGTCTTCCTATGTTAAGTAATAGGTTTATTTCATGGTGGGGTTCCATGCTTGGGTTGACTTGGAGAATGGAAGTATCTCATGCTCTCTTTATGGCTATATTTGATGTCTTCCTCTTTCTATGCTAACAGCTCCAAACAAAGGCAACGGGCTAGACATGGAGAATTATTCTTGGGGTCAATCCCTCCAAGAGGTGAACATAACTGTTCCTGTACCTCCAGGAACGAAATCGAGGTTTGTTGTATGCGAGATAAAGAAGAATCGTCTTAAAGTTGGTCTCAAGGGTCAGCCACCAATAATTGATGTGAGTTGTCCTATGCTAAACATTCATATGTGTCATTATTCTAGGTTAGACTTGCTCTTCAGAATGGGTTGATCATGATAACTTACGGAATTGGAAAATATTCTTCATCTATGCAGGGGGAACTCTATAAGCCAGTGAAGGTTGATGATAGTTTTTGGAGCTTAGGTAAGATAATGCATGGATTAACAGTTGACGTCTTAATGATGGCAGTTATGAGGGGTTTGGGTAAATAGATTCTTACTTTATGGCTCCTGGTTTTGATGGAAATGACTTGTGTGATTATTGCAGAGGATCAAAAATCCGTCTCTGTACTTTTAACGAAGCACGATCAGATGGAGTGGTGGAAGTTTTTGGTGAAGGGTGAACCAGAAATTGATACCCAGAAAGTAGAACCTGAGAGTAGCAAACTCTCGGATCTGGACCCAGAAACAAGATCAACTGTTGAGAAGATGATGGTAACGGCTGCATTGTTGTGCTCTTATACCTTGGAAATTTGTTTGTATGCCATCAGATTGTTAAGGTGTATAGATATCACTCATGATTAAGATGTCCACATTGTGTGCAGAGCTTAAGAAAACCCTGATACCGCTGATGACTGAAAAATGTTTCTTCTGATAATTCAAAAATGTTTCTTCATAACTATTGTTGACAATGTATCAGTCTGTCATTATATAGTATGTACGCGAGGCCTCTCACATGTTACGTAGTCAGCGTGTGATCTAATACTGCACGAACTAAAGATTTTAAGTTGGAAACTGCTTTTAAGGAAGAGGGAGGGGGGGGGGGGGGGAGACATGGGGTGCATGCTTGTCATTAATCTGCAGTGGGATAAATATGTCTCTTTCAACAAAAGAGAACTTAGATTTGTTGGTTTATGCTGGTCTGTTTTCATTGTCCTTTAGACCTTTGAACGTATTTTGCTTATTTATGATTGTGACAGTTTGACCAGAGACGGAAATCCATGGGCCTCCCAACAAGTGATGAGATGCAGAAACAGGATCTTCTGAAGAAATTTATGTCTGAGGTGAGTGAATGGAACTTTGCTGTGTCCCACTCAAGAAGTCGTGTATATTTGCTACTAACGTTGAAAACATTGTTTCTTTGCAGCACCCTGAAATGGACTTCTCTCGTGCAAAGATATGCTGATGTGGGTAAATGTTTCCAGGGGATCTCCTTCCAGCTTGGCCTCTATGTGGAAGATGCTCTGTAAGACACTTGGGTTGATATTCTGTGCCATAAGGTGTTCGCTTGGTCTTAGTTAGCCAGTGTCTGTATAGTTGTTTTTTTTAATAAAAAAAAAACATGTGGTGCGCTGTTAACTTTCCCTATATCAACCTTGTGTGAAGGATCGTGGGATTTTGTTGGGAGATGAGAGGGTTGAAGTCAAACCCTGTTTACGTGATCTGCTTAAGACCTGTTGATCAATTACTGAGTGGGAAACAAGGGCTAGTTGATGAAGTTTTATGTGTCTGGATGATGATTGTGAAATCCGCGTTGTCCGTCCTCTGTGGGTTGCAAGGTAGAGTGTAAGATCGGATGGAATTGTGAGTATTTCTCCGATACTAACGACAGAGCATATATATTTTATTGTTCTTTTTTCCCTGTTGTTCTGCTCCAGCTGGATCTGGAATGAAACTTGGTTGTCCAGTTTCTTTTATAAGCCATGCAATTACGAGCTATTTGTTAAGCAGTCCCTGAACATGGAGATGGCAATTGTAATGGCAAGAGTATGCTGCTTTTTAAGCATACAGCGTGCTTCTTATAATTCTTGCGTATGGTTATGTTTAATGCACCTAATGAATTTCCTCCTTCCCTTTGATCTTATCCTTAATTCTGTGGTAATCTCCTTGCTGATCATCGATTAATTAATGTAAACAATTACGATTTAAGAAAATCTCATTTGCCCTAAGATTTTGATAGGGTGAGATATCCACATATTAAATAGCTAAATCTAGTAATATTTGGTATTGGTCAAATGCTAGGATGCTGGAGTTGATTGGATAATTCATCTTGATGCTGATGAGTTACTTCATCCGGCTGGTGCTCGGGAGTACTCTTTGAGGCAGCTGCTTCTTGATGTACCTAGGACTGTAGACATGGTGGCCTTTCCAAACTATGTAAGTTACATGACCCAAATTTACATAGATTGCGCAAAAATTGCTATGCTGTTGCAACATATGCTTGATTGAATCCGAATTCTGGTGGATGATGGAGTTTTTTTTGTCAGATATCCCTGTCCACCTTCCTAGAAACCGACCCCTCACACTGAATGCTGGTACGAATGAAATCTAACACAGGCAATTTGATTGGTAGATCTTAGTGTTTGGGTCATACATGGTAGCATATATACATGGGTTTGAATCTCATTATCCATTTTCTACCAGCTGCAAGCATAAAGTGCTGTGTATCTATTCCATAAATTGGTATACATTGCATGATTTTATTAAAATAGATACAAGATGTGACAGGGTTGGATTAGAAGACCTTTACACGCACATATATATGTGCATACACACATATATGTATATGCATGCATGTGTACATACACATGCATACATACATACACATATGTATGTGTATGTGAGGCAGAGAAGACTGGTGTCCGTTAAACAATTTACAGAATCAAATTTGGACCATTAAACTTAATTTTGTAACATTTTGATCACTTCGGTAACATTTTCGGCAAGTTAGCCAGAATTGAAGGGTGTTTGTCTATTTAAGTCATATGTGGTCAAATATTACGAAACAAGTTTAGTGGTCAACCTCTTAAGGTGAACTTGTACTTTTAATTAATATCCTACCATATTAGTTGGTAAACCAATTAAAATCAAATAATTATGTTAATTATCTTAAAACTAATGATTTTATTAACATCAATTAAAACTTAAGTATTCATTTAAAACACCTTTTCGAATAACAACAACAACAATCATACCCACTATATCTCAACAACAGCAAAATTATCGCTAGGGTATGGGAAGGATGAGAGGCAGACAAACAATACAAAGACCGAAACAAAAATGTACAAGTAGTTGAAATACAAAGACTGAAACAAAAATGTGCAAAGTCAATCTAAAGTGTAAATACTATCTAATCTTCTAAGTATGGTCTAAGGTACCCCTATATCATGTCTACCCCTCCTTAACCTTAATCATCTGCATATATGAACTCCTATCCTGGACCATGTCCTCAGAGAGGTGCAACTCTAATAAGTCATACCTAATCTGCTCATGCCACGTCAATTTGGGCCTGTCTTTACTCGTCGTCTTCCCTTCTACAGTGAAACTTTCAATTGCTCTGACAGACGCCGTTGTCTTCTCCTCTTGACATGCCCAAGCCATCTCAGTCTTCCTTCTCTTATCTTATCTGCCACACTAGCCACCCCTAACCTTTCTCTGTATACCTCATTTCTTATCCTGTCTAGCCTTGTATGCCCAATCCCCCTCAGCATTCTCATCTCTGCCACTTCCATTTTCTGTGACCGTGTCCTCTTGATAGCCCAGCATTCTGTTCCATATAACATTTCCGGTCGTACTGCCACCCTATAAAATTTTTCCTTTAATTTAGTTGGAAAATTCTTGTCACACAGCATCTCTGAGGCCGCCTTCCACCTACACCAACCTGCCTGAACTCGGTGTGCTACGTCAATCTTTATGTCCCCATCTTTCTGTATAAATGATCCTAGGTACTTGAACTTATTTACCTTTGGGACCACTTAACCCTCGATGGTAAGTTGGCTATTCTCATCGTCGGCTGCGCCACTGAAGTCACAGTGTAGATACTCAGTCTTAAAACGACTAATCCTTAGGTCTTTTTCTCTCTAAAGCACCTCGCCACTCCTCTAGTCTCATACTCATGTTTAGCAAAAAGCATACACCATGAGACTGTCTCTTGGATCGGCTTTGACAACTCGTCTAGGACAACTGCAAAAAGAAATGGGCTCAGAGCAGACCCTTGATGGAAGCTTATCTCCACTGGGAAGAAGTCTGTATCCCCTACAGGCGTATGAACGATTGTTTTTGTCCATAGGAACCCCTCTTGCATCCAGACTAGCCCATATCAGTCTACGTGGTACACTGTCATACGCTTTTTCGACATCGATGAAAACCATATGTATATCGCGCTTCTTCTCCCTATACTTCTCCATCAATCTCCTTAAAACATGTATTGCTTCCGTAGCTGACCGTCCTGGCATAAAACCAAATTGGTTTACCGTAACTTGAGTTTTTTTTCTCCTAATTTTAGTGTCGATTACTCTCTCGCATAACTTCATAGTATAACTTAACAATTTAATCCCCCTGTAGTTTTTCTAATACTGTGCGTCTCTTTTTTTTCTTATATAGAGGGACCACTACAATCGTTCTCCACTCATCTGTCATTTTTCCTGTTTTGAAAATAAGGTTGGCTAGAGTAGTTAGCTATTGAAACCATTTCTCTCCCAAACACTTCCACGTCTCAATGAGTATGTTGTCTAGGCCAACTACCTTAGTTCTTCTCATCTTCTTAAGTGCTATCTTCACCTCTCCTTGTGCGATGCTACGACAATCGTAGTTATTATGTTGCGGTTTTTGGGTAGTGATGCTTTATCTTTCTTCGTGGTCGACCCTTTCGCTATTGAAGAGGCTGTGAAAGTATGTTTGCCATTGTCTCTTTATGTCTTGTTCTTTGACTAAAACATGTTCATCTTCTTCCTTTATAAACTTCATGATTCCTAGGTATTGCCTCTTTCGATCTCTAGCTTTGACGATCTTGAACATATCACGTTCTCCATTTTTTGTTTCTAATCTTTCGTATATCCTTTTATAGGTTGACTTCTTCGCCTCTGTCACTGTATTCTTCGCCTCTTTCCTGGCAATTTTGTAGTTCTCCATCACTCTCTCTTTCTCCTCCTCGTTTGGGCAGCTTAACACCTCTCTAAAACTCTTTTGCTTATTCTTTATTTATTTTTGTTGCACATCTTCGTTCCACCACCACTACTCTTTATGTACGGTTGTCTTTCATGTAGTTACCCCAAGAGTTTCCCTCGTCGCGTGAGTAATGTTAGTCGCCATAGCCTCCCACATCTGGTTTGTGTCCTCAACTAGTGGAACTGATGTCGCCGAGCTGACTTTGTCTCTAAATATATTAATTTTTTTCGTCCTTCAGACTTCCACATCGAATTCTGGATGGTAATTTCTAACCCTCATGTTCAGTTTTTTGTTCAAAGCTATAACTACGACTAGTAAACGATGTTGCGTCACTGCTGTCTCCCCTGGTATGACCTTGCAATCTCTTCACAACTACCGGTCTTCACGTCTCATCAGAAAATAGTCGATCTGCCTATTGCGTCCTCCACTGTTAAAAGTGATCAAATGTGATTCATTTTTCTTAAATATTTATGACAGGAAAATAAAGCGTTGAAATTACATTCTGATTAGGCAGCGGAACCATACAAATATTTATAAAATTCAATTACATCATTTGGATTCCATGGAGTTCATGTTTTGACATGTTTTATGTTGTTTTTACAAAATTGAAGACAATACTCCTTATTTTAAATTAGAAATCATTTTTCAATGTTTTAATTTAGAGCAAAAAAAAAAAATACAAGTGGCCTATTGTTTTAAATATGTAACATTAAGTGCAATGACTATTTAAAAAGACAAAAATATCCATCAAATCCGATTTACTTAACGGAAATTTTTACCTGAATCATTTAATGTTACATATTTGGAAGAAGAATGGTCAAAATGTTACACAAATAATGGTCAAAATGTAATCCAAAAAATTGTTTAGTAGGTGCAAATGTTGTTTCCTCTTCATGCGAATATATGGATGAAACTTTTCTTATTTTCCTTTATCTCACCCTTAGGATCGGTTCCCAGTGGAATTCTCGTTAAATCCTCACCACATTTGTTCTTTTATATGATTGTTTGTTTGTCGTAGCACTTTTCAAATAGATTTAAAGACATTTTTTTTTTTTGGCAGTGGAATATAATAGAATAAACCAAAATGACTCAATAATTTAGCTGCGCTTTTTATGTTGTGAAGTAGCAGTTGATCGACACAGTTTGACGCAATTTTCATTATGGGTTATCAGAAAATAATCTTTGTGTGTTTCTAACACATAGATATGGTTGTATATATTCTCTAAGAAAATAGAGTAATATTGTTGCTTGTTTGGATAACAAATTCTAATATAGTCAATTAGTGACTACTAAAATCAATAAAAAGGTGAAATTTCTCTCTCTTTTTTAGCATTTTTATTTAAATTAACATACCGATCCTTCTTATATGTATAATTATAGTAGCTCATCGGACTTGTTAAAGCATGTGTCTATTTGTCCATACCTAATCAATTGTTTGGGGGATGTCTAATTTGCTAGCCATTGTCAAAAAGAAGAGAAAAAAAAGGGAAAAAAGGATTCCAAACGTGGTAAAATACAATGAACTATAGGCTTGACATTCCGTAATTATTCATGTTAAAGCTTGTCTCCACTGAGTTTGGATGTTGTGTTTTTTTTTTCTTTCTTTCTTTTTGGAATTTGGGATATTAGTTAATTAAAAAGACCCTCAAAGCGAGTATGATGCTCCAGCTATTGTGGGCCGATTATTGATAGAGAACAAGCTCAAATTGGATGCATAATAGAACTTACCCTTTATTCCACATTCTTAAATATATTATGGAGAGGTGCTCTCCCGTTTTTAAAATATTGTTAATCAAATACGTAGTTCAAAAATAAGAAAAAGTATCTTTATATCTAAGATCTTCTCTAGTTTGCAATCTAACTTTTAAATATGTTATGTTTTTAGAATAAATTTAAATTTCAATCAAACCACCTTAAACCGATAGGCGTGATTGAAGAATTACCCTGTTTAGATTACAACAACAACATCGACAACATTACCCCAACGCCGTAGAGTTTCTCGTCTATGACGGGGTATGATGAATCGGATGTACGTAACTATATACATGTATTAGAAATACACAGAGATTGTTTCTCGATGATCCATAATGAAAATTGCATCAAGCTTGTCGATCAACTGTTACTTCACAATATAAGAAGCGCATCTAATTTAGTGAGTCATTTTGATTTGTTGCATTATTTTTCAAAGTCAAAAAAGAATGTATCCTTGACTTTATTGGAAATGAAAACATATTACCCTGTTTATATTATTGAATTAAATGATTTTTTCGTTCAAATATAATATACTCTCTCTATATAAACTGAAGAGTTCTTGTCGGACTGCTGAATTAAAAAATTCTCGTTCAGATAAAGTATACTCCCTCCATACAAAGTGAAGGGTTCTCACCAAGAGCACTTGTTCTAGTGGTAAAGACTAAAGGTATTGCTGAGGTTCTGTGTTCGAGTCCTCTTATCAGTAGCAGTGGGACTGTGCCTCTCCAAAAAATCCCTCAAACGCGTAGGGCCAAACGGTAATAACCCGTAGGGTCAGGCCGGAGGGGGGTTTCAGGAGTATGGGGCCGTACTGCGGTGGGGCCAGTCACTTTAAAAAATTTACCTAACACTGTTTTAGTCCCCCGAACATAGTCCAACTGGTTCCGGATATGAGTTCTCGAAGGGAGGTCAGGGGTTCAATTTTTGCCAAAGGCAAGAGATCCCCTTTCCAGCAAGTGAATAGTGTGGAGCTCATTGGCCTGTAGGCTTGCCTGCAGTGCTGGGGGCTCCTTATGTAGACTACTGTGTATATGACCAAGCTCCTGCTAGCAGGCCGTTGGATACCTGATTTACATCCCTACACTATCTTTGGGACTTAGTGTGGTAGAGACTATTACGGAGTTCTAACCTTTTAAAGTGAAGGGTTCTCGTTGAGATTGATGAATTAAAGGATGCCTTACAAAAATGGAAGCTTGCTGGAGAATAACAGAACAATCCCAGCTTGCATGTGAGTTTGACTTATTACCATTTCAACTTCTGATTCTTTCTGCATTTGATTCCACGCTGCATATTTATTTCCTCCGTTTAGTGTGCTTTTGTGATCTTTCTAATAGTACATCCCTTTTCTGTCCATCGATGGTAAGAGTACATTTGAATCTTTTTTAATCATTTTTCTGATAATTTTGCTCGTAATACTACAACAACAACCATACCCAGTATATTCCACTGACAACAAAAAATATCGCTAAGGTCTGAAAATGGTGAGAGTCAGACAAAAATTCAGAACTATGCTACCATAGGGCAATTACAAAAATGAAATACAAAAGTAGCAATTTGGAAAATTCAGTAAGCTGAAAAACGATTTGAAATTGCACTATCGTAGCATGTTCCTCTCACCTTTCCAAATAAAAGGCTCGTATTTCATTATCTTGTGTAATCAAATTTACATCGGCAAAAGAATTACTAATCACTACTTAGTGGTACGATTTCCTATCATACTAATGTAATTACATAAAATTGCCTATATCACTCAAAACTGTGAATTTTCTTGAGGCTGTACACTTTCAACGGACCGCGTCATTGATAAACTAGGTTGTTCCCCCTCACCTTTTGCTAAACTAGGTTGTTTTTTCTTTCTTTTTCTTTGCATATGTAAACAATGTCTTTTTATGAATCATCATAATTACTCTAAATTAGTGCTACATACTATTTGTAAAATAGCTTGTGTAGATATTGCTTTGACATGCACAAATGCTAGTTGCCAAGTGGTACTTCCTTTTTGGGGTTCTTATTGCCTTCCTTTTGTTGGAGAATTCGGAGGTCAAATATGGATTTTAGTGGAGAGAATTCAGATACATGCATTTGCATCATCTCTTCGAAACTCGCAAGAAGGTTCCATGTTCTTCTTTTTTTCCACTTTCACCGAGCTTCCATATCATCGTGCATAACATCATTCCCATGGAACAATTTTTTCATTTTTTATATTTTTAATCTCATCTTAACATTTAATGTGATAATTGATCAAACAAAAAAATATACCTCGCGTGTATTCATAATTCCTATTCATAACCAAACATGGTCTAATAGGAAATTGTTTCGGTGATGCGAGGCGGGAGGAACGTGTTTTGCATGCGGCCAATCACGGTCCGTCACTTGACAAAACGTGGAAAGCAAAAATAAATAAAAATTAAAGTCCATATTTCGCCACGTGACGGACCGTGATTAGTCGCGTCCAATACGCCACCCCCCGCCTCCACCCTCACTGAAACACTTCCCGGTCTAATGGGAGAACTGGCATTGTTTTCTTCTCCCAATCCAGGGCCCATGAAAAATGAACGTTTCACTAGAATCCGAACCTTTTTCCCATGAGGAGAAAAAGAGAGGCACTATGGGACACTACACTGCAGCTGTTTTACGTTTTGTCTTTTCTCATGCTTCTCTAAGTTCTGTTGCTTTCCAAGGGCCATCTCTTTCTGCCTATTATGCCACGACTCCCCATCCTCACTACTTCCTCTAAATTTCTCCCTGCAAAAGATGCCCTCGGCCCTGGGCTCTCAGTACCTTTGGAAGGTTGCCTTGTGACTATTATGGGAGCCAAAAGCGGATACCTTTGGCTCCGTAGGACTCCATCACGTCAGCACTAAAGAATTTCGTAGATGATATAAATCAGGAGTTTATTGGTCTTTTAAATTGATAAGTCATTGCTAGGAACACACAAAATGCCTACTACAAACTGAGTCAGCAACCTCTAACCCAATTGGAAGGGATACAATTACTGGCACAGACAGCAGTAAAGCACTCACACTGCACGTGTCATGGTCTGAACATGCACCTTTCTGTGAGCAATTTTTCAATCTGATTACTAACTGAGTTATGCCATGGAGGTGTTCTTATGACTATTCTTTTTGTTACTAACTGAGCCATTGTTTTCTTGGTCTTCTTTCACCTCATTAGTGAAAATACTGTTAAACTTGCTATAATTTCGGCTGATCATATATTTTCTTATATACATAACAATGAGGTCGATGACAAACGTTAAACAATCATGTAATTAAAATTGATAAAATAACTAAGAGAAAAACTTTAGACATATAACAAACCGTTAAACAAGGGTTTAAGTCCTTTGGTGAAGTACAACCTACTAATTTCCATCAACAAGTTGGTTCTAAGTTCACAAACTGTCCATGAACAACCAAGAAACATACCGGATGAGATCCTAGGAGGCTAAAAGTGAGACATCCAATTACGTGTCGTCACGTGTATAAAATCAGTTTTTTTTATAAAAAAAAAATTGCAACACTCCCTTGCTTTTGTACACATAGCGACGCGTGATTGGATGCCTCACTTTTGCCTCTAGGATCTCATCCGAAAACCTATATACACAGCACAAATTTTACAATGGTCAATGACCAAGTATGATTAGTTGTTCATTGACCAATGAAATATGTATAAAATTTATGGGCCCCTTGTTTTGGCCAATCACCTCCTTGCTTGCATGTAGATAAAACTTATTTGTCATCATTTTATTGGGCCACTAGTTGATCAATGACCACAATAAAATTTCTGTATACACAGAACCGGAAACTCCAAAGGATTATAGCAAAGTTTCATATACACTCTTTTTATTTTAAAATATAAACCCTTTTTGAATTTTAACATTACTTAACTTCAACTTAACTTATATCGGATATAAAAAAAGAAATAAGTATAGCCAAAATCAAACAATAACATGATGTTATCTTGGAGCAAGAAGGCGGAATCCTTCGTCTTGGAGCCTCCACCGTCTTAGCCCTATGGAGCATCGTGGAAGATCCAAATCAAGAGTCCAGCGGACTCCTATGTTAGGTGAGGACTTACGAAGTGACCCATACAAGGTGTACTCTGTAAACCAGGTCTACCAACGAAACACCCAAACTGTGCGTATCTTTAAAATTAAACTTTTGACTTATTAAAATAAATTTAAACCCGGTAATAACCGTAATATGTCACAATAACGTGATGTTTGCTGCTGTGACAGGTGGGAACTCCACTAGAAAAAGTAAGACGGCTGTGAGTAACAAATGATTGTTTGGTATTTCCCCGGGGGGCGGGGGGGGGGGGGGGGGGAGGGGGACAATAATTGTTGAGTTCAATGCACCTACCTAAACGACATCGCCCTTATTCGAGGGGAACCCATTATTGTTCCAAGTGACCACACTTATCTATTTGCATGATAGCAACCTGCTCTTTGATCTTTCAGTTTTTTCTTATGAAAGTCCTCATGTTTTCGTCCTTCTGCATTTGAACAACCACAACAACATTACCCGTTTAGTGGTTTCCACCTGTAGTGAGGTATAGGGAGGTCGGATGAACGCAACCGTATCCATGTGTTAGACACACAGAGGTTGTTTTCCGATGACCCATAATAAAAATTGCGTGTCGATCAACTGCTACTTCACAATATAAGAAGCACAGTCAATTTAATGAGTCATTTTACTTTATTCTATCATATTCTAAAATCAAAAAAGAATGTGTTATTGACTCCATTGGAAATGTAAAATTCCTTTTGCAATTGAAGACAACTGAAAATGTTTGAAATGCGTAATATTCAGACAAATTCATTCACTTATACGTTGAAGAACCCCTCAATGATATAGAAAAAAATTTTAGTGAATGAAATCATGTATAAGTGGCATCATAAACTTGGTGGAATAAATATCGATACAAGAGAAAATTTAGTGTATGATATGTTTCTTTGTTAAAAACAAAAAAGAATAAAATTTTCTATCATAGAAACCGACAAAAAATTGATTGGCCAATCTTTTTCAAGACATTCATGTCATTTCATAAAGGTTGCATCCCAAACATGAAAGTGCCCACCTGCTTCGCTGTAAGGCTTTTCGGAGAATGTACCTAAAGAAATGTGTCACAATGAATAGTTTTTTAGATTTTTTTTTTAAAATTTTAGTAAACCTCTAAAGTATTTCAACAAAACCCGTTTAGATATAATAAATTAAAGGATGTATTGATGAATGCTAATTCTCTAGTAATAATGTCATTAAAGTCTTTTTTACTTTTCACTTTTAACTTAATTAAATCGATCTTTTCCCATATGGCGGGGAATTTTAAGGTTGAAATTGTCATTCTTAAGAGTCATAAGTTATCCTCCCCCTCCCCCTCCCCCCTTTGAAAAGCGCGTGTATTTGCTACCGACACCACTCATCTGCCAAACGCGGGCATGCGATGCAAGCACTCCACTCTGCTTTATATATATATATATATATATATATGATGAGCCAAGAAGTTCCCCCCCGTTAGTCAATAACGGCCCCGTTAGTCAATAACGGTCAACACTTGATAAGGTGTAAGAAATGGCGAAGTATGGTGGGTCGGCCCGGAGGATGACCACGCAATCCATCTCGGCCATAGGGCCCCATCGTCATCACGCCCACTTGACTTTATGGTTGTCTCGGCCATATGCTCTCGGTACCCTCAGGGGGTTAACTTTATGGTTGTCTCGGCCATATGCTCTCGGTACCCTCAGGGGGTTAAGGAATTTACCTCGGTTAAAAGGCCTAAATCATCTTTGGTTCCAAGGTCTCATCTCGGCCCGCAGTCCTATCTCGGCCAAAGAGTTGAACTCGGCCAAAGATCTGGTCTATTCATTGGTCTCATACCACCCTTACTGGCATCAGTCACAAGCATCACGAAAGGCCTCTCATTGCTCCTTGGAGTCGGCCACTTTCATCTCGGCATGTTGGTCCCACACCATCAGCCATCTCGGGCACTCTAAAGCGCTTCCAGAAGACTTCATCTCGGTTCTAGGAGTTTACCCCAGGTAATTCTACCGGGCAAAACTCCCAGCCAGATGTCCCAAACCAGCTTATTCA
>AP025056.1:495129-672081 GCA_036186865.1 Eustoma russellianum
TTTGTGTAGGTCAGCAGTTCCCTTGCTACAGACAATTGACGGAGTTCTAACGGCACCACATCAAACGATTACTTGGTGATCAATTCAGACATCATCATATTGGCGCTAGAAGGAGGGCCCTGAACCTCCGTCACTTAATTTTTTATTAACTGTACCATCTTACTTAAACAAGTCAGCCCAAATGGGTAAAGACGCCCGTGAGGGGTTAGGAGAGTCCTCTAATCATCAACGACGAAAAGAGGCCCGCTCAGTTCATCCTGGACAGGATTCCAGGAGGACCGAGCCAGAAAGGAAGAAGGTCCCGGGTATAACCGCGGATGAGAGAAATAAGGCCATGAAGTATGTGGCCGAAAACTTGGATGTATTCGAAGCTGTGGTGGAACGGCTTAAAGGGAAGAGACCCGAGACGGGGGATATGGGGGAAGATTCTACGTCTTTTCATCCGAAGGAGAAGACCCAGTTGCACTCTTCTCACCGTCCCCAGGGGTTTATGGCGGACGCTAGGCGCAGTGGTGACAGAGCCACTACGTTAGAGTCGGTGCCCATGCCCAGGCAGCGCCTGGGTATAAAGCCTAAATCATTTAAAAGTGTTCGACAAGAAGCGGATCCTCGCAGGCCGAGGAGCCGACTTGAAGAACTTAACCCAGAGTACTTGAGGGTAATCCAGGAAAGTCCATTCTCTTGGGATATCGCAGAATATTCGGCACCGGATAGTTTTAAGATGCCGAAGATGGACACATATGATGGCACATCTGATCCAACAGATCACCTCTTTCAGTTCCAGACGGCAATGAACTTAAAAAATGCACCGGACCCACTCTGTTGTAAGACATTCCCCATGTACTTGCGGGGGAAGGCGAGAAGGTGGTTTCAGGAGCTCCCACCCCAGTCGGTGGATTCCTTCAGGCAGTTGGCACAAAAATTTAAATCCCAATTTGTGTCAAGTGCGCCATTCATAAAGAATTCTTCGCACCTTATGACCCTGAAGCAAGGTGCGGAGGAGTCAATATTGAAGTATATGCGGCGTTTTTCTGATGAATCACTGCAGGTCAGTGACCGAAATGAAGGAGTGAAAGCCGCAGCGTTTATTAATGGTCTCAGAGCAGGCCGCCTCTTTTCACAGCTTGCTGAAGAGGGGCCTACTACTTTGAGAGAGTGCCTGGAAAAGGCGCATCAGTTTGCCCGAGGAGAGGAGGCAAATCGATTGAAAAAGGAAGCCGAGCAGAGTACTCGGCGGGAGGTTCGGCCTAACTCCCGAGCAATTCCGACTTGAAGACCAACGCGAACGGCGCAGTGCGTTTGATCGTCCTTGGTGCTCGAGGCAAGCGAGGTCAAGAAGGATTACCCCTTCTGGCTTCAAAAGATAGAATTCTGGCCGTCATGGAAAGAGATGGCCTAAGAACGGACCCGAAGCCCTTGGCAGGACCCAGGGACAAGAGGGATCCAAAGTTGTATTGCCGATATCACCGTGATGTCGGCCATGACACTGAAGATTGTCGGCAATTAGCTCAAGCAATTCGGAAGTTAATTGAATTGGGACATTTAAAACAATTCTATGATCCGCGTTCTCGGCTTCATAACCGTCTAAACTTCCGAAAGAGTGAGCAGAAGGATAAGTGCCGACCTGAGGCACCCCCAACACATCCCAGGTCGGATGATGATGGGGATCGAGATCAGCAAGAGGCTGCAGTTCAGCCACAAATCAATTCCATAATCTACACCATCTCGGGTGGTCCGTCACAGCCAAATCCCGGCGGTCCCAGCTCGTCAGGTACGTCCACTGGGCCTTCCCCGAAAAAACGGAGGTTGTACTCGAGAGTTGATATATGGACCAGAGGATTTAGTCCCGCTTGATTCTAATAACACGGGATTAGTCATTGGATTATGCATCCATATGGCGCCGGATAGAATTGTAGAGGTACGCAGGGTATATGTGGATACTGGGAGTGCCGTGAACATAATGTATTACCATGTATACAAACAATTGAGTCTGGCGGACTCACAAATGACCCCAGTAGCCTTCTCCTTGTATGGATTCACCGGCATGCCTGTTCGGCCAGCTGGCCTGATTACTCTCAGTGTCAGTTTTGGCAAACCCCCTGCTTACCGATGCTTGTGGATGGACTTCGTGGTGGTTAAGGAGAGGTCGGCTTACAATATTCTGTTAGGGCCGACCCGCATTGGTGGCATTGGAAGCTATAATATCACCCTTACATGTTAGCATGAAGTTTCCTAACCCCAGGCGGAGTAGTAACTTTGCAGGGAGATATCCCTATTGCTCAGAATTGTTACGCTGTGGCCACCCAAGGGAGTGGGATCGTCCAGCAAGTTGTACTGGATGATCTCATTCCCCCAACAGACGAATGTTTACAAACCGATGACGCGGTTCAGGAGTTCATCTTAGATTCAGGTCGGCCAGAGAATACAATCAAAATTGGGACTTGGATGCCATCAGAGACTTTGGCTCAGCTTCAGAATCTGCTAAGGGAATTCGCAGAAATTTTTGCTTGGACAGCAGAAGATATGCCTGGAATCCCGACTACTTTAGCAGAACATCACCTTAATGTGGATCCTCAGGTCAGGCCCATTAAGCAGAAAAAAAGAAACTTTGCACCAGAGAGGAACAAAGTGATTGCAGGGGAGGTGGAGAAACTCTTGGTGGCGAAGTTCATCGAAGAAGTCTTGTACCCAATTGGTTGGCTAACCCGGTTGTGGTACCTAAGCCGGACAAAAGCTGGAGAATGTGCGTTGATTATACAGACTTAAACAAAGCCTGCCCAAAAGATTGCTACCCCCTACCGAAGATTGATAGATTGGTAGATTCTACCTTGGGGTATGAGGTCTTTGATTTCTTGGATGCCTTTAAGGGTTACCATCAGATCATGATGGCGAAAGAGGACCGAGAAAAGACCTCCTTTATAACTGAGGTCGGCACTTACTGTTATATCAGTATGCCTTTTGGTTTAAAGAATGCTGGGGCAACTTATCAACGTCTGGTTAACTTGTTGTTCAAGGATCAAATAGGCCGAATTATGGAGGTCTACATCGACGATATGCTGATTAAAAGCAAGGATCCTTGGTCAGTATATCTCGAATTTGCGCGAAGTATTTGTCATCCTAAGAGAGTCTTGCATGAGGCTGAACCCAAAGAAGTGTACCTTTGGGGTGCGAACAGGAAAGTTTTTGGGGTACATGGTCTCCAAAGAAGGAGTGCAGGCCAACCCAGCTAAGATTGAAGCTTTGGAAAATATGCACCCACCTCGGAACATTAAAGAAGTTCAGAGGTTGACGGGGCGAATTGCGGCTCTGAGCAGATTTCTCTCCAAGTCAGCTGAGAGATCGTTGCCTTTTTTCCAAATTTTGAAGAAGAGAACAGCTTTTCTCTGGGATGAACAATGCCAAGAGGCATTTGACTGGCTTAAAGGCACATCTGGCTGAGGTGCCCATGTTGACCTCTCCTGTTCCAGGAGAGACACTTGTACATCTATTTGTCCACCTGTCATGAAGCGGTGAGTGCAGTTCTGCTCAGAGAGCAGGATGCAGTTCAGAAGCCTATCTACTTTGCAAGTAAAGTCTTGCATGGGGCCGAGGTGCGATACCCGAACACTGAGAAAGTCATCTTGGCATTAGTAGTGGCGGCTAGAAAGTTTCGTCCCTACCTTCAAGCTCATCCTATAGTCGTGGTGACGGATCAGCCCCTAAGGCAGATTTTATCTCGGCCAGACACATCAGGCCGAGCTGCCAAGTGGGCAATGGAACTTGCCGAGTATGACATCAGGTACAAGTCACGTACCTCAATTAAAGCTCAGGCCTTGGCTGATTTTCTGGCTGAGGGCATATCAGTTGAGGAAGATCCTCCTTCAGCGCAGGGTTGGACTCTGTATGTAGACGGATCCTCCTCAAGGGAAGGAAGTGGTGCTGGTCTCTTAATAGTGAATCCTCACGAGG
Source organism: Eustoma russellianum (assembly GCA_036186865.1). Classification (NCBI taxonomy): domain Eukaryota; kingdom Viridiplantae; phylum Streptophyta; class Magnoliopsida; order Gentianales; family Gentianaceae; genus Eustoma; species Eustoma russellianum. The sequence continues at coordinate 499,078 of AP025056.1, forward strand.
AAGAGACCGAATATGCCTTACGCTTTCGATTTCGAGGCTACTAACAATGAGGCTGAGTATGAAGCATTGATTGCTGGGTTGAGCTTAGCTCGGAAACTGGGGGCCCAACAAATAATTGCGCGAAGTGATTCACAACTCATAGTCTCACAAGTCAATGGTGACTATGAAGCTAAGGAAGAGAATATGAAGCGTTATTTGGCAAAGGTTCAACACTTTAAAAGGGATGTTTGAACCCTTTAATATTGAGCATATTCCCAGGTCGGCAAACAAACGTGCTGACGCATTATCCCGGTTAGCCTCATCCACCTCGGCCACCATCGGGAAGAAGATAGTTGTAGAATTGGTAAAACATCGCGCCTTTGACGGGAACGAAGTCTTACAGCAAGATTATCGTAATACATGGATGGACGAGATAGTCACCTACCTACAACATCAAACTCAACCAGAGGACAAGTCGCGAGCTCGGCGACTCCGTTTGAAGGCATCCAGGTATGCCCTCTTTAATGATCACTTATATAGGAAATCATTCTCCCAACCCTGGTTGCGTTGTGTACCTGAGGACGAAGGAGATTACATTCTCCGAGAAATGCACTTGGGCATATGCGGGAGTCATTCTGGAGCACGCTCACTGGCCCGTAAGTGCTACTTGGCAGGGTATTACTGGCCCACAATTCGCAAAGATGCGGAAGAGCTGGTCAAAAAGTGCTCATCATGTCAGGCTCATGCTCCATCTTTTAATTTGCCGAGCCATGAAATGATCAGTATATCTAGTCCTTGGCCGTTTGTGCAATGGGGTATGGACTTGGTGGGACCTCTACCACGAGCTCCTGGCTCGGTCAGATTCCTGTTGGTAGCAATTGACTACTTTACTAAATGGATAGAGGCTGAACCCTTGGCCACCATAACTGGGGCTCAAGTCAAAAAGTTCTTATGGAAGAACATCATCTGTCGGTTTGGCTTACCTCAGGTCTTGATCTCAGACAACGGACGCCAATTTGCTGAAGATCCGGTTAAGAGTTGGTGTCTTGATCTGCACATTAAGCAACGCTTTACCTCAGTGGCACATCCACAGTCAAATGGTCAAGTTGAACTTGCAAACAGAATTATCAAGGATGGGCTTAAGAAGCGATTAGACAAAGTGGGCACAAGTTGGGTTGAAGAATTACCCAGCGTCTTATGGGCATACCGGACAACTCCCTCAACTTCAACGAAAGAAACACCTTTTTCACTAGTGTATGGCTCAGAAGCTGTCATTCCTGCAGAGATAGGCTCCACCTCAACACGAGTCGATTGTCATTCTGCTGTGAATAACAGTCAAGAATTGCGGATAAATCTAGATGAACTAGAGCAAAAGAGGGACCGAGCTCACATCCGCATGGCCCAGTACAAGAATCTGATCTCTCAGCATTACAACTCCCGAGTGCGGACCGAGATCTTTTCGAGTGGGAGACTTAGTGATGCGAGACAATGAAGTCAGTCATGCTGAGTCATTTGGGACCTTTAATTCCAAATGGGAAGGCCCTTATCGCATTGTTGAAGTATTCCCAACAGGAGCTTACAAGTTACAAACTCTGGAAGGGAAAACTCTTCCACGGACCTGGCATGTTTCCCATCTCAGACTTCTGCATCAGTGATGTAAACTGCAGCTGCTTTGTATATAAACACAAGTTTTTTGTGATGCCACTTTCAAAAGTCAGTCAGAACACGACTTGAGTAAAGCGAAAAATCTTCCAAGACCTCGGCAGGTCCGAGGCAAAAGACCTCGCAGGTTCGAGGCAAATGCCCGCTAAAGGGTACATTAAGACCTCGGCAGGTCCGAGGCAAAAGACCTCGCAGGTTCGAGGCAAATGCCCGCTAAAGGGTACATTAAGACCTCGGCAGGTCCGAGGCAAAAGACCTCGCAGGTTCGAGGCAAATGCCCGCTAAAGGGTACATTAAGACCTCGGCAGGTCCGAGGCAAAAAACCTCGCAGGTTCGAGGCAAATGCCCGCTATAGGGTACATCAAGACCTCGGCAGGTCCGAGGCAAAAGACCTTGTAAGTTTGAGGCAAATGTTTGATAAAAGAGAATACTAAAACCTCGGCAAGTCCGAGACGAAAGACCATTAAAACGGCAGATCAAGACCTCGGCAAGACTGAGGCATAAAACTTATGTAGCTCTTAAAACAAAATTCTTGAATTGATTTAAGACCAAGACCCTTATGAATCTAAGGGCAAGAACCATTAAGACCTCGGAAGATCTGAGGCAAAAAACTTAACAAAATTTGTTAAGTTAGTTTTGGGAGATGCTGAGATAAAAACTAGAAGGTTAGGACCTCGGCAGGTCCGGGACAAAAGCCAGAAGGGATTCATGAAATCCCCTTGAAGGGAGGAAACTTCTCAAAAAGAATGAGGAAGCAGGTCCTCAAAATTCTGGAAAATCGGTCACAGCTAAATCAAACAAAATTTCGAAGCCGACTTCAAGTCAGCCTGATTTCAAAAGTTTTGAGCTCGGATCCAATGACAGGTTCATTCTGACTTGATAATTTGGATTATGATTCAAGAGAATTAATTGGTTTATACTGACTGACACGATAAGTTAGTTCCAAACTAAAGACTGAGGAAATAACTGAGACAAAAAGCTTAAAGATTCCATTCATGCAAACAAAGGAATACACATTGATGCCTGGCCTAGAAAAAGGAACAAAGAAGAGTCCTAAAGCCTATTCGTCTTTATCATCATCCCTCAAGTCAGCTCCGTCTACAAATCTCTGAAATAATTCATCAAATTCTTGAGCTGCTTGAGGATTAAAAAGCTCGGCTATACGAGGATCTTCTCTGTTCAAATCAGGATGAACTTGGGCGCAGGCCTCAATGGCATTCCTCTGGCCGACCTCCATGGCTGAGCCTTGGATCAAAAGCAGATTCTCTTCGAAAAAGTTGGATTTTCTGAAGTCTTGAATCGCCTTGATCTCGGCGTCAATTAGTTTCTGGCGCAGCAAATTGTTCATCTTCTGCTCAGACTCGAGTTTCTGCGCCAGATCAGCCATGTTTTTCTTCAAAAACTCAACCTCATTAACTGATTGAGTAGAGGCCAGCTCCAGATCAGCCACTTTATTTTCCAACTCATCCACCCTAGAGTTGGAGGTGGCCAATCTCATCTCGGCATCCTCAGCCTTTTGCCGAAGTTGGTTCATCCCCGCTTCCAAGTCAGTGTTCTTCTGAGTCAGTTCAGCTCGTCTCTTCTCAGACTCCTCAAGTTGCCTCCGAGCCGCCACTGACTCTTCAAGAAAACGTTTGCACCGGGTCACCACCTCCATTTCTTGGCTGCGAATCTATTCAAGGGACAAGGTTAAATGGATAAACTTGTTCTCTAGAAAGAACTATTTAAGGGAAGTTACTTACCAGAGCCATGTTAGACATGAAGGCATCAATTAGAGTCGGGAATGTGACCGACCCACACAGCTCAGCATCCGCCGGAAGGACTGCCACCCTATTCAGCCTCTCAGCAACGGCTGGATCCTGAGCTGTATCCCCTTCGTTAAACCCAATCAGGATTGGGTCTTGAAGATTTCCAGGTTGAGGCAGGGTCTCCTCAGCCGGTTCAGCAATAACCTCCTCCGGGGGTTGAGAAGGCCCCGGGTCACGGTTACTGGAGCCTTCACCCCGTTGTCTTTTCCGGGGGCGAAGGCTGGAGCCGTCCCCGGCATCTTCGGGGACCTCAGAATTAACTGAAACCTGAGGCTGGACCACAGTCTCAGGTTCTTCATCAGCAATCACAATCGGCAGAGCTGCAAAGAAGAACAGATAAGTCAAAATATAACCAAAGGTACAGGAAAAAATTCTGTGTAAAGGACTTTACCTGGCTCAAGCTCTGCCGGTTCGGGTTCGACGGCGACATCAGCACTAGAGGCCGGGGGCGCAGCCGATGTAGAAGCCCCTCCAGAGGCCATTGCAGCTAATCGCCTTTCCCTCCGAAGCCTCTTCCTGGCTTGGGTCTCCGACATTATCTCAGCTCGGGATCTGGGGCCAACCATTGCGCCTGCATCCAGGGTAAAAATTTAGAAACTGACAGGAAGTTTGAAAATAATGTAAATTTAAAGGACTCCAATGACCACCTCGGATGGTAGTTATCTGATCTGGAGAAGGAGGCCGAAAATTGTCACCAACAGCTGAGTGGGGCACATCAGCAGCAGCCCAGATCTCAGAATCTACTTTGCGCCAATCAAGGATGATTGGAACAGATCGAATTCTGTCTGCTTCATCGCGGTACTCCTGGCCCGGCCATTTGTTGTGAATTCGGCCATGCCTCCAGATAGTCTCGCTTGGCAGCTCAGAACGAAGAATGTAGAAGAATTTCTCCTTCCACCTTTTGTTGGAAGAAGGAATATTGATGGCAAAGGGGAAGTCAATGTCGGTCCTTCGCTTGCTGAAATAATACCAACTGTGCGAAGACCGACAGGCAAAAAGAGCCCGGAAGATAGTAGTGTTGAAAGGAAAATCGATAAGTCTAAGGAGAAGAATGTAACAAAAAATAAGTTTAAGGCCGTTTGGTTGGATCTGGGGAAGTCTAAGCCTATAAGCTCGCATAATGCGAGTTACGGGCTCAGGAACAGGAAGATTGAAACCCGACTTAAAGTAATCTTCATAGACTGCTTCATAGTTTCTGGGTGGGTCATAAGCCGTCTGACCCGGTAAAGGAAGAAGGGGTTGGAACCGAGCCCTATCAATCTTATAGTGTTTGCAGATCCTCTCCAGGTCGGCCTCAGTCAAAGTTGATTCAGTTTCCTGAACCATGGGAGAAGGCCGACCTCTCTCAATGAACCCCAGAAAAATGAGAAGGATTCCTAGCTGGGGCCGGGGGATTCACGGACGCCGGAGTGGGAACAACCCTCACAGGCTCCGGCGAAGAGCTAATCACCGTCAAAGCTCTGCTGGATTGAGCAGAATCTCCGGTGAACTGGACTAAAGTGCGGATGGGCCGCTCATCGGCGGAAGAAGATCCGCCAGAAGAGGACGGAGAAGCAATATCTTCTCCGCTCCCGGCGGCATAAATACCGCCTTCAGAAATGTTTTGAGAATCGCGGGAAGAGGTAGACATTATGAAAAGCAAAAGAGGAACTTACAGAATTTTTGACGGGAAAAGGAACACGAAAGAGGAACGAAGGCTGACGGTGACAAAAATTGGCCGGAAAATGCAGAATTCGCCGGAGGAGAAAGGATAAGCCGGAACAGAAGTTGCAAGTGGATAAAGAGTAAAAAGTTCTCAGTGAAGCCAATTTATAGGGTTGCGTCTCGGCAACCCAAAGGTCACCTGAAGTAAATAACCCTCGATCCGCGAAACGGCAAGAATTCAAAAAGGTTGCACAATTAATGCTTCGGGCCACGCGTAAACAGTAAATGCAGGAACTGAACCAATCCTGGACCGACACATACACAAACTGAAAGGGTTCTGGCAACGTGCAGAAGAATTTGGCCAGAATCCCAACCGATTTCGGCTAGACATTATCATTAACAATGCATGATCTGCGCCTTGATGGATACAGTGAATGATGTGATCAAAATCCAGTTCCTCATTAATGAAAGAACAGCTCGAGAAAAATCTGAGCAGATTAGTCTGCCCTTTTTAGTTCATCTCGGCCAGACTAATCTGGGGGGCAATTGATGAGCCAAGAAGTTCCCCCCCGTTAGTCAATAACGGCCCCGTTAGTCAATAACGGTCAACACTTGATAAGGTGTAAGAAATGGCGAAGTATGGTGGGTCGGCCCGGAGGATGACCACGCAATCCATCTCGGCCATAGGGCCCCATCGTCATCACGCCCACTTGACTTTATGGTTGTCTCGGCCATATGCTCTCGGTACCCTCAGGGGGTTAACTTTATGGTTGTCTCGGCCATATGCTCTCGGTACCCTCAGGGGGTTAAGGAATTTACCTCGGTTAAAAGGCCTAAATCATCTTTGGTTCCAAGGTCTCATCTCGGCCCGCAGTCCTATCTCGGCCAAAGAGTTGAACTCGGCCAAAGATCTGGTCTATTCATTGGTCTCATACCACCCTTACTGGCATCAGTCACAAGCATCACGAAAGGCCTCTCATTGCTCCTTGGAGTCGGCCACTTTCATCTCGGCATGTTGGTCCCACACCATCAGCCATCTCGGGCACTCTAAAGCGCTTCCAGAAGACTTCATCTCGGTTCTAGGAGTTTACCCCAGGTAATTCTACCGGGCAAAACTCCCAGCCAGATGTCCCAAACCAGCTTATTCAGCTCAGCACCGAGTCACGTGGCGAGCATGCAAGAGCAAGTGTCATCTGACTGACCTCCTTGCCTGTCACAGTATCAAAGCTCTGCCCATGCATTGGCCCAAGCCGTCACATAAAAAAGGCCGAACAGCAGGAGAGAGAAGACAAGCAAGAACAAATCCACAAAAATTACTCATCTTCCCCACAGTGAAAATACAGGTTTTACGAGAACAACTCAGTTCCTTTAAACCTTCATTCATATATAAACCTCTCTACATAAATGGCCCAGACTGACTTGAGCGTCGGAGGGTATTACCCGGGGCCATAAATCCCGGGTCCTCTGACTCTTTCTCTTTGTGTAGGTCAGCAGTTCCCTTGCTACAGACAATTGACGGAGTTCTAACGGCACCACATCAAACGATTACTTGGTGATCAATTCAGACATCATCAATATATATATATATATATATATATATATATATATATACAGTGGCGGAGCCAGGAGTCCCTTCTTGAGGGGGCACTGATAGGCTTCGTCACAGAAATATCACCGGTCACCGTTTCGATCAAGAAAACCGACAAAATTTTCTAGACATATTTTCGTATTGTAACATAAAATACGTAAAAAAACGCATCTACCAACTAATGTACAAAAAAATACACAACAAACAATATGCGGATCATAATTATTAAATGAATATAGTAATATACATGTTCAATAAAAGAAGTTGCTTCACTTTTTATATTTTTATTTGGAAATAAATAACAATATAAACAATACGCTCTGTTTTTAGATATACCATATTAATTGGTTTCTGCAAACCCGGATCACCAATAACATCATCATCCGAAATTGCACATTCTTTATTAACACAAGTACTTTTTTCCCTTCCTTGTGAAGTTGAAGATTCAAAATTTTTCGATTGTCTGATAATAGACTTGTCCACAATTTATTGTTAAACAAAACCTCAAAACATCTGTACTATGAAAAATCAACCAAAACAAGTGCAGGCAAGAAGATAAAAAACACGTATAAAATTAGAAACTATCAAGCCAAACAAATGAACAATTAACAAAAATGCAACACAGTTAGCTTCTTTAATTCTTTTTCTCTTCTAAAATTAGAAACAAACAACTATTACAAAAGCCAATGTTTAACAATGGGCATTTGGAAAAATAGGTTATCTTTTACAGCTTAGTGTCTGAATGCTGAATCAATGAACCAATCATATATGATGTACACAGTTTTCTGGAATGCGTAAAATAGTTTTCACACCAGCAAAAGGCAACACTAGGGATTTGAATGCAACCTAAAGGTATGTGTAGTTCTTAACTTTGAAACGACTTTAGAGCAACCAAATAAAATCACAAAAATGTGTAATTATAGCATCTTCTCCAACGGAATGGCACGACCGTATGCTTTTTTCAAATTAATATGTATCAACTATCAAGCATCAGCCCTCACAGGATTCGTAAGATTAGCAACCAAAAAAACTTTCATCTTCATAAGCAAACTAATGCAAATAAGTCTACTAGTTTTCAAGTTTTAGACATATTTTAGTCACTTAGCATAGAATTGCTAAATGCTAAACAATATGTGACTACATAACAGAGAGTTAGTGTTCTGTCAAGCAGGTACACACTTTGAACTAAATGGTCAAAAATACAACTACACCTACCTATCTATCGGATTTTTTCCGTCGACGTTGGGGGGGCACGTGCCCCCCAGGCCCCCCCTTCCCTCCGCCCCTGTATATATATATATATATATATATATATATATATATATATATATATATATATATATATATATATATATAAGCACTTCAGTCTGCTGCGGCTGTATTAAAAGCTGAGTATTGAAATTCTAATATTCCTATCAAACTTTTTCTCCACACTTTTTATAGCCCGATTCCCTTAATAGTTGGGTTCACATGTCTTTCCACTTCAAAACATGGAAAGTGTAACATTTTTGTGATTTTTTCAAGTGTACTTCCAAAAATAGAATCCTATAATGACCTTCGCTAGTCACGCTTTTTATCCAATTAATTCCCTTGCGGCCGTCCTCCACTCGAAGAGCCACCTACAACTTCGGAAATTTCTTTTATCCTAATTAAAGGTAGTTTTATTAATTTTACACTAGTGTATTATATATATATATATATATATATATATATATATATATATATATATCTCTTCATATCATGTTGATGAAAACAGAACCAACATGCACTCATAATCGATAAGTGTAATTAAGTTGGTTTTTTATAATCACCACCAACTGTCCCCACAAGGACGCAAATCGCCCAAAAATCGGTTCAGCCACTCGGACTCAAATACGTAGCCAGGTCAGCGTCGTCCAAAGGATACAGTACGCCCTTTCAACGTCGCACCATCATCGGTCCATCTTCAGCTGTCTGGTCAGCCTCAACAAAGCATACTCAAAAACTTATACCAAGGTCAATCACTTCGGCCGAGGTAACCCACATCATGCAGGCACTTCCGCCATGTGATACGAATCATGGCGTTAGCTCATCAGCACATTGTCAACATGCATACGCAGGGCAGGACACTTGAAAGACCAAGATGGCTCCAAACATACATTGACTAGTCAAAACACACAAAAAAAAAAAATGAACGCCGCCTGACGAAGGCATGCTCAACAAATTCAGACACAACATGAGATATTCTTATCAAATTACTCAATATTTGTCACAAACATACAAGTTTCTATAAATTCCAAAATACTTTAAATGCTAAATATGAAACAACCTACAAATAATTTGATTCTCATAGGTTTATACAAATATGTAATAGTTAGCTAATGTTTTAGAACTCATATTGTACGCCGTCTTTCTCAAAAGAAGAAATAAACGCCAACTCTTGGATATGTTGATGTAAGTCAGATTAGGTCAAATGCCTGATTTGTGGGGACACCTTGTGTTGGTAACTGCGTAAGATCTTACCTAACTTACAAGGCCGCTGGAGTTTTGATTTACATCCTCCACATATGCTTCTTGAGGATGAGACGATGGAGGCCCCGAAGTAAATGATTTCACCTTTTGCTCCAAGTTGTAAGTCAGATTGGTCAACATTCTATAATCTTTATTCTCTTAAATGTGCAATTTTCATAACAAGTTAAATACAATCATGTCCACTAAACAGTAATGTTATTAATACTAAATTAGATTTAGATCTTTTATAATTTTGAAGAAGAGAACAAACTTTAAAGAGAAATTATTGTACTAAAATTTATTTTTTTTATTTTACATCATATACAAAACCCTACTGGACAAACTTTAAAGAAAAGTTATTGTACCAAAATATATTCTTTAATTTACGTCATACGCACGAGTCTGCCAGAAAGGGGGAGAGCGGAGGTGGGAGTTTGGTTGAAAATCATTTTATAAAAAAAGCGTTTCTTGTGTATTGAGTTTTCGAGTTTACACAGGGCCCGTAAAGGAATTGGATCGCTTCACAATGTGATGTACGTAGTTTCATCTTACACTTTATACAAAAAACTGTTTTTACGGCTCAAAACTATGACATTAAGACACAAAGCAGCAGTCTTTTCATTTGTTTTAAGAAGTGGAAAGTCTTTTTTATAAAAGCCGTCTTTAAATTCTCTACCTTAGTTTTGTTTGTTTGTGCAGCTAGTGTGTTTCTGGGTGTCGCTGTCTTACACCATCTCTATAAAAAGGGCCTTCTACCCCAATGGAGTGACCTCCTCCATTATCATTCATTGCTATCACTAAGCTAATAATACACATAGAAACAGAGTGAAAATAAAGGTGGGTGGAAGTTGTCTTCAAGTGAGTCATGTATACAGAGACGGGGTTGATGTTCCCCTACTTCCATAGTTCACCTCAAGAAATTCAACAGCTCGAAGATTTCTCTTGCACTCTCAGACGAAATGCTTCTGTGGTAACCTTCTTTTGCTGTTTCCCTAATTTCCTGGTAGCAGAACAGTGTTAATTCGGGAGAAAGTTTCAATCTTTTATTTCGCCTGTTGAATTCGATTGCTGCTATTGCGCTGTTCGACATTTTGCTTCTTTGAAGTTTCTGTTTGGGTTGCCTGTATTAGCTATGATGTTCCTCTTATTAATGGATTCTTCCTCTTTTCTTAACTTCATTTGTAACTTTGATGAAAGATGCAAAAAAAAAAAAAAAATTGGAAAATCAGAAGAATATTTCCATTTTGTGTTCTGTTTAGTGAATTAACTGCTATCAAAGAACTCGACAGGCTGATTGCTAATGTGCGTATTGTTTTTATGGAGTGTATAACCGAATAAGCGCAATTACCAGCTTGAAAGATAATTTTTAGTTTCTTCTTTATTTTATCGAGAAAAAAATGATTGCAACTCTCAAGTTTGTATTTTTGTCTTTTAAATTGACGTTAAGTTCTTTAATCTGTTCAGTAGCGCAGGTTCCCCCCCCCCCCCCCCCCCCCCTCTAATGTGCTGGACCTGGGGATAGCGCACTTTCTTGACCAACTCATCCATCACTGGTTATGCACGGAAGCTAGCACGCGTAGTTGTGTTAGTTACCACATTATCGTCCTCTGAAAATAATGAAAGAAAAGCCACAATCTCCTTACTCCATTTCTCAGCCTCTCTTTATCGTCAGATATACAATATGACCATTCTGGATTTTTAATTTATTATTCAACGGTGATGACCCTCTCTTCTTCTGCTTTCGGCATAGTGATATCTGTTTGGTTTGAGGAATCTTGTCGGATGGAATGTGAAATTACAGCCAGATAACCGTGTATTTCCCAACACCGGAGTCAATTAGTCAATATCAAATGATTTTTTGTTTTTATTCGATATCATAATTGAGTCACTCGGATAGAACCGCAAGAACTCTTTACCACGGTGAATATGATCAGCTATATTTGGTCTACCTTTTACCAGTTAACGTGGATTTGGGGATCCTGCAAGATATGGAGCCAGCTTGATAAACGGCAGGTTGCCTTCCAGCTGTGACTTTGGCGAGTTAACTTATATTCAGCCAAGTCCTTGAACCATTGGGTTCTAGTGTTTTATCCAAGGAGATAGTGTATGCAACTGCTTTGTGTCAGTGTCATGCACCTTTGCATTTGATTAGCTTAGTTGGCCTTTTAGATTGTGTTTTCACGAAGGAGATAACTTTCAATCAATTTGAGCTCTCACAGATCGGTTACTTAATTTAATCGAGCATATCAATTCTTATTAAAGAAAAAAAAAAGAAAAAAGAGGGAGACGCTTAATTTTGAAAGTTGCTACAGGCTTTTACCTTCTTGTGGAGTAAAGGATTTTTAATCAACATACATGTATTCGCTGAATGGTTGAGATTTTTGTTACTTCTATGGTAGTAAATGACGTTTTCTTCCTACAAAAGGATTCTTAAAGAATAGGAGCACCTGATTGGCTCCTTCTGTCAATAGATACCTGTTGAGGCTGTAGCACATAGTTTTGGATGCTTTAATTGTTATTTATGTATCTTAATATACTTCTAAGGTTTGTAAATGAATTGTTTGAGCGTAGGAGTATCTCCATTTCTGCTCAATACACACTAGATGAGATTGTTTCAGGTAGTTTGGCAAGTTTGAATATTTTTTTATATGCGGTGAAGTATGTAAAAATCAGCTACTTTTATTTGGTTGCTGTTCCCACAATCTAATTGCATATGACTGTGCTACATAATCTCTAGTTGCCTTTATGATTTTCTTATTAAGCATATGATGCAGGGATCAATAGTGTCAGATTATGATCTTGGAGTGGACGGGGATCTTTTCAAAGCTCCTGAACCAATAATTGAAGAGTCGATTATTAACATCGACCCAATGACTGCTGCGATTTCAGTGATCTCTTCTGAAGGAGAGGACACTGGCCCTCAAGAATTTAAGGTCCCAGATATGGAATCTTCAGCTGATTTTGAACAACTTCTGAGTGACGTATTCTACGACTGCAAGAAGGATATCCTGGCTAAAGAAGAAAACGGTCAACCGTTTTTTGAAGCCCCGAGTGACATACGTCTCATGAACAAGGATGAAAACCTTATACAAGATAACATTGTGTTTTCTCAAGGACCACCGCATAAAAGTGCTAGTTCAGGGTGTTTAAGCTCAAAGGAGAGGATACCTGGGACTTCACAACATCCTAACTTCCTTGATTTTCATGAAATGGATATCAAGACTGTGTATGGAATGCGAAGAGCATTTAGTGAAGGAGACCTTGAGGTCAATTTTGGATGTTCTTTTCTGTTAAATTACATTATATTCTGTCTGGTAATTGAGTTCTCATGTACAAGCAGGATGGTGAGGTACGTATAGTAAGCAAGTAATATGGGCATCCAAGGAGAGTGGGATATTGACGTGCTCTATATGTGATAAATTACAGTATCATAATCCACCCAAGACGACAAAACTTTAAATGACTAAGTTACACGTAGCAAAATAGGATGAATCTAAACACAACATATTTAGTTTCCAAAACCCAGTGGTTAGTAAAATGGCAAAGCAGCCAAGTTGAAGTCTTCCATATGAAGTTTGTTAAATTTTTTTTTTTTAAAGAATTCCTAGTATGCTGAAGCTGGTGCTAATTAGACATCACAGTTAAATTCCATGACTTTACGCTAAATATGTGCTTGTTATGAGGTATTCCTTTTCAATACCTGCAACGGAGAACTTTCTCTGCTATGAGCTTAGTATTTGTGTCCTGATTGGTTATTGTGCAACTGTTGGTTGCAAACTGAGAGAGGTTTACATGTTCTTGGGCTTTCATAAGATATGGTTGGTGTACTAATTCTTGGTTCTTATGCCAGACTCTAAGCAATGGTAACATTAACCATATATCTGCTTTGGAGCAGCAGCAAATCATCATCAGTTGCTCATCCGAAGAGCGCATGGAAAAGCTTTTGAGATACAGAAACAAGAAGGCAAAGAGGAATTTTGGGAGAAAAATCAAGGTAATAAATTATTCTTCTATTCAAATCTGCCACCCTTTTATTATTCTATCAGGTTGGTGCGTTTGGAGTGATGTCTTATGTCATTCTGTTCCAAATTTCCAAGAGTTGCAACTTCTTAAGTGAAGATCTGAAAAAACTACAAAAACTTAATCTAGTTTCCAAATTTATCCTGCATCAACTCGTGCACTCCGTTATCCAATGATCATTGTTTTAGCTCGGTGAATTACATGACTGGGACTCCTTTTACCACCTTATAATTGATTCAAGAATTCAGTGAATATAAGTCATGGTCTTGTCATCTTCAGTATGCATGCAGGAAGGCTCTGGCAGACAGCCAGCCGAGAGTACGTGGGCGATTCGCAAAGACAGAGGAGATGCATGGTTCAAAGAAGCAGTGACTGCCAAGACCTATGGAGATTTTGGGCAAATGTAAAAAGGCAGCAAAAGGCAAGCTGGAGCCCATGAAAGAGAATCAAGAGACTCCATGGTGATAGTGGAATTAAGCCAAATGGAAGAGGAATCTCAGGATACTACTAATAAGAAATTCTTGCTAAAATCTTTCAAGCCTTGTTGCTCTGATATGATGTGATTTGCATATATTAAACAACTTGCTAGTGGTGTACATAGCCCTTGCTAATGAGCAAGCTGTTCGTTTGTCTGTATTGATTGTATGTCTTTTGTTTTTAGTATTACCCCAGTTTCGGCTGGCCCATAATCTTAATCTTTGTCCTAATATGAGTTTTGCCCTTCACAAAAAGTAGCTGTTATTTATCCAATATAAAATGTGACATTAGTTTATGTTTAAAACATGAAATCCATTTATTATTTTTTATATCTTCCTACTGGTTTTAGTTATTATTTCTCCTATCTTAAAAATATTGTCATATTTTGAATTAAACACAATTTAAAAAAGTCAAACTTAGTGGCATACTATTTCTATCTTATTCTTAATTGATTACTTAGTGTAAATTAGATAAGTTATGTAAGTTTTAATTACATGATATAAACTTTGATTATTAATACTTATTTTTTAAAAAGTATATAGCATTTTTAAGACAAACTAAAAATGAAAAACTAAAAATGAAAGGAGACAATATTTTTTAAATAAAAAGAGTATTTGTTTATATCTTATTGTTATTTTTGGGAGACAGAGTATTTGTTTTATCTGGTTACTATTTTCTCGGGTCCTATGTGTTGTGACATTTCTGAACCAGCAGTCTGCTTCGTAAGTGGATCGTCCCAGATTATTGGTTTAGTCTAATAAGGCGATCAAGGATTAAAGCGATTGGGATTGCCTGACCTCCTTCCCGTGACCGTCCTTGTGACCGCCCGCTACGTGTCAGTAGGAGGGTGGTGAGGCTAAGTACGGATGATCCCCATCCAGATATCACCACCCATGCTGTCACGTGACAGGGGGTCGCGAAGGGAGTGAAGCCAGCGGCGGTCAGGAGATCCGGATTAAAGTGGACAAACTTTTTCCTGAGGATATTTTTATTTTGGAAAATTCACTATTTACTGGATGATACTGTAGTCCCACGATTTATTTTAGAGGAAAATACTATTCTCACGCGCCTCCTTTTCCCCTATGATTGTCATCTTTTCTTCACGTTTAAAATCACTTTAATTATATTCAAATCTAAACTGGATACTTTCACTCCAAATTCTTTCAATCCATTTTACACCTTACGACACGTGACACGTGGCATCAGAAGAGGTGATACTAGGTGCGGGTGACCTTCATCTAGCCTCACCACCTTCTGTTACCACGTATCGTGCGGTGAGAAGTGGGGTGAGGGAATCCAAACCCAAAGTTAAGAAACATGTCAAAATTATTAATGGGCCTATAAAATCCTCAAATTTAATTTTATTACCATCTCAACGTGACACTGATATCACTTCTCCTCTCCCACGAGAATCTTAATACTATTGGAGTGAAAGAGGGGGGACGAATTGGTGTGGCATGCAAGAAGGAATGTTGATATATTCTATAAATGTCGAATATAAACCTTGTGTCATGTATAGTATGTCTAACTCCGTATTGATTATGTTCTATAAATGTTAACATAGCATCCTAAACTAATGATATAACTACACAAAACATTTCTTTAATATCACGCGGTTTTATAATACTATAACAATGCTTTTTTTATAAGACATGTATAATTGGTAATTACTATCTCATATTTGACATGGTATTATCCTAAAACCTTACGGGACCTTGAGCTCACAAAGGACTTCTCCTTCCTTTATTAAGTTTAAACGGTCCCTTAAAGAACCAGCCTCCCAAGTCTAATATTTGCTCCTCCCTCTTCGGCCACCGGATCTAGAAAGAGCCACCTTACCTCTAATGTAAGGGACCAGTCTCCCAAGTCCACTATTTGTTCCTCGCCTCCGGCCACTGGATCTAGAAACAACCATTTCGAGCAAAAGGTGAAATCCCTCCTCCCGGGAGCTCCCACTGCTCCAGTCCCAAAGAGCTGCGTGGAGGATGTAAATCAGGAGTTCACCGGCCTCCTAGATTGGATGAGATTTTACGCAGTTACCTACACACTTGTCTCCCCACAAACCAGGCCTTAGCCTAGCAGCAGAGGAACACCCACATTGTCTGGATTCGAACACCCACATTGTCTGGATTCGAACTCTTGACCTCTTGAACCTGAGTATCAACTGAACTATATCTTGGAGCCCAACCACCTGATTTGTTGGGAGGATGTTTGGTGCCCCCACATATACTTGCTGACTCTCACCTCTCAACCACTTTACTATACGTCTTGCTTCACCGCACCGACTCGAGTCATGAAGGAGAGAAAATAAATAAAAATGGAAAGTAAGGGCTTATTCAGTACTGCACTTTTACCGGGAATACATAACATCAAGTTCACACGGTCTCTCTACAGAGCTCCGGCGATGGCTCTCCGGCCAACCCTCGTGAGTAAACACTTTTCAATGCTTTATATTTACTTCATCTGCCTGTTGGTTTCTCAGAATTCCTGGGTCCTACCTCAAATTCCAATGTCAAACCCGTCTATGCAATCCGGTAACAAAATCAGTCGACGAACATAAAATCTTTATAAAACAAAAATAGATATACTAAAATCCACAAAAGTCACTGGGTAACATTAGTTCAGTCACCCCCCCCCCCCCCCAAAAAAAAAATACCAGTCGTCATCGTCTTGAGTGTTTTCGACCCCGATGGTGTACAACTGTGTCTGAAAAAATTAGGGAAAAAAGGTACTTCTTGTGCTAATTATTACTTAGAAGCATAGATTTTATGTTGAAATTGCACTATTCGGACATCCATTTTCTCCATCTTATTCAACCCTTTTTCAACCTGCTTCTATGTCGCTCCCCCACCTACTCCATAGACCGGAGCTTATAATAGAATAGAATAATGTTGTTGATGTCCTATATGCTCCCTACAACGATCAAAAATATTATTCATAAACTAAATATTAAATAAAATCACTCGACTAACATTTCTTCATCCCTTCCACAACCTTTCTACTCCCATGCCACAACCAAAATAACCAATTTCAGTACGATCATCAGAACTCCAATAAAAAAGGAAAGGAAAACCACTGTCACCTTGTCCGACGAGTCTTCTCATGTCCGTTCCTAATGAGCATGGCAAAAGCAATTTCAACAGACCTCCCCCAAACCTTAAAAAAGAAAAAAAAAGAAAATCTACATACGCAGTTGACATGAGACCGCGAAACTGTAACGACTTCACCCATGTCCCCATTGATTTATACTACTATATACAGATAGAGGATACAGAAATATTTCAAAATAAAATAATTTCAAATAATCAAAATATTTCATTCGTGAAAGAAAAAGCTCCATACACATTCTGCAAGTTCCTCCATCACCACTTCTCCAAGTCTTTAGTACAAAAACCTCTGCAAGTCGAAAAATTTCACGAAAAGGAAAATCGGAAACACAGTTTTTTCATCTTTGACCAGAATTTTCCAAATGCCCATGACCCCCTCAGCATTTTGATCCCAAGCTATTTTCCACGAAATTGCAATCACAAAGACTGAAACTTGTCTCAATGCCTCGCCTAAATCGACACATTTTCAGTCTATACATACACATACGCTGTATCTATGTGTTCACCCACGCACATCTAACGCCTTGGCGAAAAAAGTTCGCCCGTCTAAATTTACTAAAACAAAAACTCCCGATTTAAATATGACGTGCACTTCACACACACATTAGAGAAATATATATCTTCTCTCTCTCTCTCATAGAGTAGTTGTTATTGAGAAAGACAGAGCTCTGCCTTGCACAGAGATCCCCATTCAGACCATCTTCGTGCGAGCCTGTTTTTCGATCTTTTTCCTTCCAACAGTTCGATTCTTCCTCAAGGTTTTACCACAATTCAATTCTTTCTCTTTCTGGTTCTGTAAACTGAAAATTAGTTTGATAAAGGACCCAGTTTCTGTTCTATTGGGAGTTAGGGTTTCATAGAGGGAAATTAGGGCTTTTGGGACGGAATTGGGTATTGGAATTCAGTTTTCCAGAGGTAGCGAAGAAAGATGATAATTAAAAAAAAGTTGAAGTCGGTAATGCCGTACTTGAAGAGATGCCGAGTCGCTGACTGGAGCGGTGAGGACGATGAGAGTTCGAGAAAGCGGAAGAAACCGAAACTTAAGAATGGATTTGATGCACTGCACTTGCTCGGAGATGTTGCTGCTGGCGTGGTTCCTCTTCCGTTAAGTGACTACAGTATTCATAGAATTTTTTCCCAGAGTAAAACTTCGGCTGCTGCGGTACCGTTGTCTACCCAAGTTTCTTGCTGTCATGGTGATACAGAGTTGAAAGTCGAGGTTAAAGAGAGCGGTGATCTCTTAGTTCACGAGGCTTCGCGTTCGCCGCTGGTAAGAACTTCGCGAGGTCGTGTTCAGGTATTGCCTTCTAGATTTAATGACCTCAATTATGGACAATTGGAAGAAGGATAAGAGTAAAAATAGCATCAAGGAACACTCATCGGACCCTGAATTTGATCCACTCGTGAAGAAAAATGTGGCACGAAAGTTTTCCAAGGTCCGTGGAGATATAGTCTATAAGAAATGCATTCAGGAAAGAGCCAACTCACAATGTAAATTATTCTAGTTCATGTTCTATAACATCGTCAACTGAATACTTGGACGAGGTTGAGGTTAATCTTGATGGTCACAAAGATTTGCGTCACAATGGTAAACTTTCAAAGGACAAGGGCGGAGATGAAAAGGCGTTTGTATGGTCCTGCTGATTTTGTTTGTGGAGATATAGTTTGGGCGATATCCGGGAAGCCTTTTCCTGCTTGGCCAGCAATCGTCCTTGACCCAGAGACGCAAGTTCCTCAGCAAGTTTGGAATTTCGAGTTGCTGATGCTGTTTGCGTAATTGTTTTTTGGATACTCTGGTAATGGGACCACAGAGGGTAAGCTCTGCATGGTGGTAGTGGAATATTTATGTTCTGCATGCTTCTTCTTCTCGAGTTGTATTTATGTTTTTTTCCCCCTTTTAGTGGTCAGGCTGAGCAGAAGAGATTTTTGCTTGGTTGTAGTGAATATTCACACTGACCCCACAGTGAGAGAAAAAGGTTTTGAGTGTTTCTGTAGTGAATATTCACTGTGATTTCATGTGTATATGAACAGGACTATGCTTGGTTAAGCGTGGGAGGTTATATCCTTTTCTAGACCTATTTAGACAGGTATGTAAAATTGCTTCCGAGAATTTTCTGTTTCCAATCTGTTCAAGAGAAAAACATGGTGGTCCATTTTTGGGTTTAGTTTTCCAGGGGCAGACTGACTTGAATGATAGCAAGCCTGCTGATCTGCGGTCCGCCATTGAGGAGGCATTTCTTGCAGAAAATGGCTTTAATGAGATGTTGCTTGTGGAAATAAATGTAGCAGCGGGTATTTGGAGTATTTTCAGTCAGTTACTGGAGGGCCAGCTGATTCAAATGAGGATCAGAAGAATGCCTGTTCAAACAAGGCAAGTCAATTTACTACTAGTAGTCCATCAAATTATGAATTTCCTAGTTGGTTTCTTTCCAGCGTCTTCTGCTCTCTTGATTATCTGCGATTGGGGACGTCTAGGGCTTATGTATTTCCTACATTGTTCTCTCCATTTAGATGTACATATAAGTTTCTTATATTCTGGCCGACGGCCAATTTTTTTGCTTATTAGTAATTTTTCATATTGGAATCTCATATAATTGGCATATCAACGCTTCTTCTTTTATGCATATCTTTAGTTTCTCTTGCTTGCTGCAGGATTTATGCAGAAAAGAAGGGGCACAATCGTGTGATGCATGTGGATTGAGCTTGCATAAATCACCTAAAAGCACGAGTCATTGGAATCTTGGAACCCGCCAATTGTTGCCTCTTGTACTAGGGTTTGTTACGTCCGTTAGCTCTACATCCTACATAAGTCTCATTAACTGTATCTGCATTGAAATATGTACATGCTGGATATAGTTAAGACAATCAATTGTTGCTTCCCTTGTCCAGCTGAAAAAAATGAAACGGTTTGTGCCATATGCAAGAAGATTTGGAATCATTGTGACAGTGGGACTTGGGTAAGCATAATATGAAACATCCACTCGAAGATATAATTGTACCAGGGTTTCTTTCTTTCTTCACTATTTCTGTACATATATTCAGAATTTGTTCGATGACTTAGGTCCGATGTGATGGGTGTAAAGTTTGGTTGCATGCCGGGTGTGACAAAATGTCAAGCAAAAGACTTAAAGGTTCCTTTGTCTTTTTTACTTCAAATGGTTCTAATCTGATATATTTGTCTCAATCTTAGTGGTTAGGTATTTCTCTTAACAAGCAGTTGCTGTTTTGCATTTCCAGGGTCAAGGAACCTCAGATTACTACTGTCCTGAGTGCAGAGCAAGGTTTAACTTTGAGATATCTGATACAGAGAATTTATATCCTAAGGCTAAGTTAATTTTTCTCCACACTTTGGATTGTTTGAACCGCATTTGTTGATGGATTGAGACATTGAAATCTTAAGAACAATGGTAATCTTTATTTCTAGAAGTAACAAGAGGAATGGCTTGCCTGACAAGGTTGTCGTTGTGTGCTCTGGAGTGGAAGGGGTCTATTTCCCTAAACTTCACACGTAAGTATTATTACTATTAGTTCTATGCTTCTACAAGTTACTGATGCAATGCATTAGCTGGCTTTTTATGCCTTCTGAAGATAAATATCCTTTCAGATTTGAGCAATAGACTCGAACTTCCTGTCCCTCTTTCATTTCTATTCTTTTTTCCCTCTTTGGTTATCGTGGTAAAATAAGTTGTTGGGAGTTGAGAGGAACTTGTAGTGTAGACTGATGCAAATGTTTCCTCAGTGATTTATCGACTATTGCTCTCCCCGTTTCAATAAGAAAAATTTTGGTCTGCCTTACATGTTGCTTCTTTCTAGCTTGAGGTTATGCTAGATGCTATTGATCCAGTATATGGAAAATGCTCTTTGTCATGTTATCTGACATTCCTAATTCTGTTGTTGTACTTCTTTGCTCTCTAATGGCAGAGTTGTTTGCAAGTGTGGATTATGTGGAACAGAGAAGCAGGCGCTTAGTGAATGGGAACGACATACAGGCTCCAAAATGAAGAATTGGAAAACAAGCATCCGGGTGAAAGGCTCCTTGATTCCACTGGAACAATGGGTTGTCCTATTTGCTAATTGAATCATTAATATCTAGAAGATGAATTGCAGCATTGAACACTATTTTTGGTTTGTGGCTTATCCCGTACTCTTGTCTGCTGTTTTAGAAGGTAGTTTACCAGTAATGTTCTTTCCCTATGATTTCACATGGTGCTAAATTTGCATTAGCTAACAAGATGAATTCATCAGTGATGGTGCTAAAGTTGCATTGGCTAACTCTACGGACTCATCAGCGGTTACGTTTTTGTTGGCGTTGGTGTCGATAGTTAGGTTGCTGCCTATGTTGATATGTTTTTAGCTTGTTGAGTCCCATTTCTTCAGAAGTTGTTTATTTCCATTCAGCCAGCATTCATCTTAAAGCAAATCAGGTTACTCGTGGTGAGACTGATTGACGTTTGGCAGACATTTTTCAAGCGTTAAAAATTTACCAGACGAAATGGTTTTATACCTAATTTGTTCTTTGGTAGTTTTGAGTTTTCGTTGTCATGTGCCATTCAAATCAGATGCTCAAATGTAGATTTGGAAAAAGTAATTGCTCCACATGCGCTATATCACTTTTGCGTATATTCAAATTACTCTGGTGCTTTTCTGATATTTGGTCCTCTATCCTCGCCTGAAACTTGTTCAACCGGATTTCTCTTTGTACGACAGATGCTGCAAGCTGCTGAGTTCCATGCACGTGCAATTGTTAAAGAAACATCTGCCAAGCGCCCTTCCAAAAATGCAAGGCGACAGAAACTGCTATCTTTCTTCAAGGTATTTCCTATGCTAGGTTTGTCGAGTTATTACTTCATGACATCCCTCATCTTTTGCTGCTCTTTTAGTAAAGTAAGTGATTGTGCTGATGGATGTGTTATCTTTACAGAGAAATATGAACCTGTTTATGCCAAGTGGACAACAGAAGATGTGCTGTTTGTCGATGGGTAGAGGATTGGGATTACAACAAATCATCATCTGCAATGGGTATGTATCTTAATGGCTTATCTTTAGGAGCTAAACTGTTATCTTGTGTACAAATTATTCATGTGTTATTGCTCGACAGAAAGGAGTTATTGTCGCAATAAGGAAGTGATAATAATGTTAGTTTTATTGGTTCTAGGCACTGAACTTTTCGAAACTCGTGCTGATGTTTGAGTCTATTTCAGATGCCAAATAGCTGTCCATCAAGAATGCTATGGGGCAAGAAATGTGAAGGACTTCACTTCATGGGTTTGTAGATCTTGCGAGACTCCTGATATTGAAAGGGAATGTTGCCTCTGTCCTGTGAAAGGCATGAACTCTGCATCAATTATGTCACTGTATTTATTTATTTTCATTGTTGCATGCAGCAGTTGAAAGAGGAAAAAACTTTTTTTTTCCTCTGTCGTCATTAATTTTTGTTAATCACGCAATTGTAAAGCCGTTGAAAGAGGAAAAAATTTATTTATTTTTCATTGACGCAATTTTTTGTTAGTCACCTCCCAGATGCAGCCTTCCTGCTTATAAATGATTCTATATGAAATTGATAGGTCCAAAGAGTATATGAGCTGCTTCGAAACCTGGTTGCTTCCATCTCTTTATCCTTGTGTATTAGTGTTTTTTTTTTTTTTTTTGGGGAAAATTCAGGAGGTGCCCTGAAGCCTACTGATGTTAAGCCACTATGGGTTCATATCACCTGTGCTTGGTTTCAACCTGAAGTTGGTTTGCAAGTGATGAAAAGATGGAACCTGCTGTTGGTATATTAAGGATCCCTTCTAATTCTTTTGTTAAGGTATGACTGTGGGGTTGTGAATGAGTTTCTGTTTGTATTCTTCATTTCTTTTGGTTAACATAATCCTCTCTCTGTCTTTCTCTTGTTTGCACAGATTTGTGTTGTTTGCAAGCAAATTCATGGTTCTTGCACACAATGTTGGAAGTGTTCGACTTATTACCATGCAACATGTGCATCCAGGGCTGGATACCGCATGGAGGTGAGGTCTTTATCTGGTATTCTAGTTTATGAATGAATGATTGCAGTTTTGTCTGTCTCCGGATATGCATTGTGTTTTGTAGTTGCTATTCCTGTATGTTGAAAAGACTGATACTTCAGAGGTTTTTTTGTCGTTGTGCATTTGGAAGTTACTTGGTAGTGCTATTATGTTGAATGGAGAATAATATTGTCTTCATGAAAACCCAAGAAGTATATGGGCAAGATGCAATGGTTGCGTCAACTTAGCTGATCTTTCAATGTTCTCTATATGTATTATAAATCTTACATGACCTTCCAAGAGAGCATGTCATGTACTTTTTTCTATTCTCTAACCAATCAATTTTTGTATCTTTTTTTGTGGTAAGTATATTATCATCAGCTCTGCTTCTAAAAGGAACACGCTCTTCTGCAAGTATTTGTGCAGGATTCTAGTAATGATCAATTTGGCTATATCTTCTTTTTTTCCTTGTGTATTTCTGGTTTCCCCTTTCTTTTTTATTGTCTCTCTTCCTTGTTCTAGTTTGTAACCCGGATCAAATGTGGTAGATGGTTTGCCACAATTTTCTCCATTCTAACTGCTTAGGTGCTTTCTTTCTGTAACTGCAGATGCATTGCTCGGAAAAAAATGGGAAGCAAATCACCAAGAAGGTTTCTTATTGTGCATACCATAGGTACTGTTCTCTTGACATAGATTAGTCTCTGGGTACACAAGTCTAAGGTCGAAGAGGGGATGTGACACGTGTCTTACTGTTTTCAGTTTCATATGTAATATGTGTGTATTCAGGTAACAGATTTCGGTAGTATTTGCTAGTAGTCTAGGCTGGCTATGTAGTGGAATGTCTGGGTTGGTTGGGAAGGATGAAAAAAGTATTTTTCTTTGATAAATTCATGGATCTTTACATTTTGGTGCAGGGCTCCAAGTCAAGATAATGTTCTAATTGTTCAGACACCCACCGGGATGTTCAATGCAAAGTGCCGTCTGCATAACAAGAGGAGTTCGTGTTCCAGATTAATTTCATCAAACAGGTTGAAGCTTCTGGAAGCTCCATTTGAGGAGGATAATGAGGTTGAGCCTTTTTCTGTAGCCAGATGTCGGGTCTTTCGCAAAGGGAGTTGTAAGGTAATTTACCTATATTGTGGCAAGGGTGTTCTTTCCAGTGCATTTTATTTGTCTATTTCTTGATATTTATAAATTGTGCTTTCTTATGTTGCTTTGGGTTTACTTCTTCTGTCCAGTCTTTATAGCTGTGTAATATAGCCAGGTCTGTCAGTCCTATTCAAACATTTTTTTTGTCTTTGTCACGAGGAGAATTTTGGTCATATTGGTAGTTGCTGTTATTGATTTTTGTTGGATGTTGAAGCAAGTGGCTTTCTGTTACTCAGGGAAAGAGAGCTGTTGAAGATGCAATTCCTCACAGAGTAAGGGGAGCCTGGCGTCATTCTCTAAGTGCAATTCAAAGCCTGAATGTGACTAGAGTGAGTATCCTCACTTTCAGTGACTTTGCCGATTGGGAAGCATCGTTGGGGGTATGAAAGATTGATTATTCATTCTTCTTTCAGGAAAAAGAGGCGCTGGCACCCTTCTCCAGTTTCAGGGAACGCCTTCGTCTTTTACAGGCAAATTGTCTTTCTTATACCTCTGTTCATTAGTCTGTCTCTCTATAGAGTACTTATTTATTGCCACTTTGACCAGAGGACAGAAATGGATCGAGTTTGCTTTGGAAGATCAGGAATCCATGGATGGGGTCTTTTTGCTCGTAGAAATATACCTGAAGGAGAAATGGTATTTTGCTTCATGCCTGTGAAATTGTGTACTTTACACGAGAAAACAATGGAGCCATCGGGCTGTTACAGAAACCATCTGTCTTCCCCCCCCCCCCCCCCCCCCTTTTTTTTTTTCCCAATAGCTTGCAGTTGCGGAGGATATATGACCTTCTCTTCAGGTGTTGTCTTTGTGTCTCCTATTTTAGTTACAACGAAATGCCTCTCCTTGTTTTCAGGTTATTGAATACCGTGGTGAACAGGTCAGACGGAGTGTTGCAGATCTTAGGGAAGCACGTTATCAAACAGAAGGCAAAGACTGCTATGTGCGTTACTCTGATCTTGTATATTTTACTTTTAACTTTGTATCTACCTGGCTTGGGAAGAAACTGATGTTCCTTTTGTGAAACCCTCACAGCTGTTCAAGATCAGTGAAGAAGTCGTGGTAGACGCCACAGATAAGGGTAACATTGCCCGCTTGATTAATCATTCGGTATGTTCTTCAAGTTTACTCTGTTTGATTCAAACCTGCCCAGTTTCTCTAGTACGTTACCTTTTGCCGTTGGCGTGAGGGGCCTCTCTTCTTGTACCTATTGACTGACTTCAAAGTCACGTTCTCATCACCATGTACGTTTGTTTTTCCCTTTGACTGTGGACAGTGCAAGCCTAACTGCTATGCTAGGATCATGAGCGTAGGCGCTGACGAAAGCCGAGTTGTACTCATTGCGAAGACAAATGTGTCTGCTGGTGACGAATTAACGTAAGTTCTCTTTCTGATTATCGCTCAGTAGCTATGGCAATATCAAATCTGGTAAGGTGCTAATGGGGTCTTGGCCCATCTTTTTCCGTTTTTACAGATACGATTACTTGTTTGACCCAGACGAGTGTGACGAATTCAGAGTCCCTTGTTTGTGTAAAGCTCCAAATTGTCGAAAGTACATGAATTAGGTTACAGTAATACCCCATTCTTTCTCCTCAAGGAGGCTCTAACCATATATTCCTTCAACCCGAATCTCAGAGCTGATTGCTTCATTACATAGTCTTCATCCATGTACATTTGATTTTCGAAATTTTGATAGTTAAAAGCACTTTCTGTAAGAGGTCCAGTCCGTTTCTTTTATAGATTCATTTGATTGTCTAAATGTGATTTTCTAGTATTAAAAGGGCGTTTTCAATCAGGCTCTCCCGTTTGCGTAAGGTCTGAAAAGAAGACGGATCGATTTGTGATCTGATGTATACAATTTTAATCTATTGCAAATGATTTTCTAGTATTATATGCTATAATTTTGAAACTGAAAGATCAGCAAGAAGTATGTCGGCCTTTCTGTATAGGAGTCATCTATCTAGTAGCCACGTTGACTATTTATTAGTCAATATTGTTATTCAGTTAATTCTTGGAAAGACATTTTTACAGACTATGATTTCGTCCTATAAAGTGAAGACTAGCTATTTGGTTAATGAATAAACAATTTTGATTCATTAAAGAGCTTGACTTGTAATCTGTGAAAGACTAATTTATTACTAGCCAATAAAGGTAACTCTAAATAGCTTAACTTAGTGCTCGGTTTTTAATTTTCTATATGAAAAATTAAGACAAATCTTTTTCTTTCTTTTTTCCCCTCTCCCCGCGCCACCCCACCTCCAGTGTTTTTATTTTTCCTGAACGGACTAGTACTATAGAAAGAGTACGTATATATTATTTTTATGGGTTCATAAGTTTGTTCGTAATTGGAATAGTAAGCTCATTTGGTCTTGTTCCTTTGTTATAGATTTATTTGGAGGTTAAGTCATAATAGTTTTAGGCCGAATCATGATAGGTCCACCATTGGTGTTACCTCATAAATAAAATTATTATGTAATAATATAAGTATCTCTGTGTATAACCTAATCAACTTGGTAATCAACAAATTCTATAAAGTCAGAGAAGTATAGCGCTATTTTTTTCCGTATCAAAATATTATCTATATAGTCACGGACTCTGCATACCCAATCAATTTCTTTAGTCAATATTTTAATATATCAATCTTGAGGCCCATTACCATCAACATTAGTTTAGATAAACTTTAAAGGGCATTTTTTAATAAAACATATATTTCGTTTTATATATGTTATAAAATCTTACTGGCGGTAGAAACTTTCTACTTAGGTTTCAATTTTTTTTGCCCTCATGTCATAGTGCTCCAACAAGGAAAGAGTTCGATTCCAAAGACACACACAGTGTGGATATTCCACTGTTGATAGGCCACTGTGCATGTTCCACTGTTGATAGGGCGAAGGTCTGGTTTACAGGAAATACTTTGTGTGGGTCACTATATAAGTCATAATCTAATATATGAAGTTGTTGGACTACTAATTTACATTTTCCACATGCTTTTTGAAATTAACTATTTACTCGATCATTCTGAAAATAGATAAAAATGATAAAGTCGTTTTAGTCATAAACATTATCTTTGGCCTCTATTATTTCAAAACACATCTTTTAATTTACACGCTGACAGTGCGCAGGAGACTTGTATTCGGGTTCATCTCCCTTTCGAAAAGGAATATAAACTTGCACGTTAAAAAGAAACTTGAGAGAAAAAAATTGTAACTAAAAATTGAGAGAACGCACTTTTACCAAACAGACCTCGCGGAGGCTAGCTTCGCCGGCATCGGAATCGGTGAATAGGATCCCTTCAGCGCCTCATCCAATTTTGTAGGGGTTTTTTTTTTTTTTTTTTTTTTTTAAGTGTCTGTCATTAGATTATTTCATCACACATAGAACAACCAAACCATGAGTCCGTTAAGGAACTCTGGTACTTGCATAATATATTAAATTTAAGATTACTTGTTTGAATCTTAATAGTGACGGTATAAATGTTGAGTTATGTCGTCAGTTTTTTATATCGAAACGAATTTGTATTAAAACACATTATAAATATCAAGTTCTGAGTCTGTCAGCTATTAAATTATTGTAGGACTTGATTTATATTTTTACGAATCTTCTAGAGGGATTAAGATGGCGTTTTGTCCGCACTTTGGTATCATAATCAAAATCGAAATAGGTGTGACGAAGTATGAGTTTGGATTATATGAGTTTGAGCCTAAAAGTGATAGTGTTTGGTATTGAAGTGAGAATGAGTATGATAGACATTGATGATGTTTGAAACGTATTGGAATTGAAATGAGTATCAAA
The DNA here is from genome assembly GCA_036186865.1 of Eustoma russellianum. NCBI lineage: Eukaryota > Viridiplantae > Streptophyta > Magnoliopsida > Gentianales > Gentianaceae > Eustoma > Eustoma russellianum. The sequence goes on from AP025056.1 coordinate 526,793, forward strand.
TCTGGACGGCCGGAAAATAACCGAAAAAATTTGACCGGCCGGCGGCCTTGACCGGCCATACCCTTCATTCCCCCCATATTGATAGACAGGGAAAAACGATATTCATTCCCAGATATTAGACCGAAACTCGTACATTCTATTTTCCTAAACAAACAACTTTTATGGGTTGGGTTCCAAACCCATATCTTTAATGAAACCCTAAACCAAACACCTTTTGAAAAGAGGTCCCCAAGACATAGCCCAACTAGTTCCGGGCAAGGGTTCTCGAAAGGGATGTCAGGGGTTCGATTCTTGCCAAAGGCAAGAATGCTTCTTCCCAGCAAGTGCATGGTGTGGTAGCTTCTTGGCATGTAGGCTTGCTTGCAGTGCTGGGAGCTCCTTATGCAGACTACTGTGTAAATGACCAAGCTCCTACTAGCGAGCCATTAGGTACCTGATTTACTCCCTACACTATCTTTGGAACTGGGTGTGTCAACGACATTACTGGTTGTGGTTCAACTTTTTGAAAAGACTGGTAGTCATTGCATCCGTTGAACGGGTAACCTCAACATGGCCCACCGTCGACAGTTGTTGGAGTAACGAATAGGCCAGTTGTACACGTGGCACCACTAAAAGACAAAGTCGAGCTGTCGCCAGTCGCTATCCTTTTAAGAATCTAAAATGCAGCCAGTATATTTTTCCATTAATATTTTCTTTTTCACAATTTTATCATGTGCCTCCCACGCCCCACTCTCTCATCTCTATAAATCCACCAACCACCTTGCCAAGACGTTGCGGTTTCAAAATTTAATTTATCTCGTTTGACAAATCTTTTTCCGTTTTCAGTTGGCATTGATATTTTTTAGGTTACGATCTTCCGCATACTGCTCGTAATCCGTATAGGATAAGGACGGGCTTATTATTTTACCATCCTCATATTAATCTGTTATCGTTTCCTGATTTCTTGAAATTCAACATCAAATTTGACTACAAACTCAGATTTTATGCTTTCCTGCCACCAGTTTCAATCGATCTTGTTTTTTTCCTTTGAATTTTCAAAGGAAATTGGTTGTTTGGTGCTCGGTTGATAACGTCGTTCAACAGATCTGGAGAGTTTGTAACCTGATCAAGTTTGGCCGAATTCAGCCCCAAAAAATTTTATGAGCTTCAGTTTCGAATATCAAATCTGATAACCTGTAAATTCTATCTATGTCGGTGGCTCCGGGTTCTTCGTTTCAGACGAAATGCAAAGGATTAGGTGCCCCGACGGTAGCGAAACCTTTCGTGAATCACCAATTGAATGTGGTGGCGTTGAATCGTAGGGAGGGTTTTCGGTTTGTGAAGAGGAGGGCTAGCTGCGGCTTGAAGAAAATTAGCTTCTTGGGTTCCGAAGGATTGCTTCCATGGCGAATGGAAACCACCAAGAAGGCTACAAAAAGGAGGCAATTCAAACTGCGATCTTCGTTGTCTCAGATTCCCGAGAAACCTCTCGGTCTTTATGATCCTGCTTTTGATAAGGACTCTTGTGGGGTTGGTTTTGTTGCTGAACTTTCCGGCGTCGGAAGCCGGAAGACCGTAAGTCAACTCAATGTCCCCCTCCTCCCCCTATGGAATATGGTAAATTAAACGACAAACTGACTCAGAAGGACATGCTTTTGCTATTTTTCAGGTGACTGATGCGGTAGAGATGTTGGAAAGGATGTCACACAGGGGTGCTTGTGGCTGTGAGACGAATACTGTTGATGGAGCTGGCATTCTTGTTGCTCTTCCTCATGATTTCTACCAAGAGGTTTGTTTAAGATTGACAAGAAAATAACGAGGCTGTTTCCTGCTGTTCTTCCTGAGATAAAGGGGTTTTTATTTTTAATCTTTTTGATCCTTTGTTTTGTTCCTCCAAATATTCTTGTAGTATTTTGATTTATAATAACTTGTGAAGGAGAGACGAGGAGGAAATATTATGGTTATTATTATTTTTCTGGAAAGGTTAATGGTGTTCAGCACTTATGAAGTGTTTAAAGAGAAAGCATTGGCTCAGTGAAAGATGTGCTATGACCTTTCCGCAGTCGTTATTATTTAATATTACTTGAATTCTGGCAAATACAATGTGTTAAGGCTAATGGAGTTTTTAAACTTACAAATTAGCTCATGCAATCCGCACTTGGCTATCCCAGACATTGCTAAAATATCTTATGGACATATCGATTCTAGGGATGTAAAAAACGTGCTCTCCGCGTGGCATCCGTTATCAGGTAGCGAAGGATGCTGGCTTTGAGCTACCTTCTCCTGGTGAATACGCAGTGGGCATGTTCTTTTTGCCTACTTCTGAAGACCGAACGGAACAGAGCAAGATTGTCTTCACTAAGGTAACTTAGGATTCTGTAAAGAGAATAGCAATTTGGTCTTTGATCTTTATTCCAATTTCATAGTAACTCTTCTCTTATCATCCATGTAGGTGGCGGAGTCACTTGGGCACACTGTTCTTGGGTGGCGTCCAGTTCCAACCGATAATTCAGGGTAGGGCCAGTCTGCTCTGCAGACAGAACCCATTATAGAACAAGTCTCTTACTCGGGCACCTCAGTCAAAGGCTGATCTCGAACAGCAGGTAGTTGTCCAGGTCACGTAATGCTATTCTATTTTGATGAACTACTTCCAATGTTTTGAGAGACCTTAACTCTGATCAGCATTCTTGTGCAGATGTATATCTTAAGAAGGGTTTCAATGCTAGCCATCCGAGCGGCCGCTAAACCTTCAATACGGTGGAGTTAAGGATTTTTATATATGCTCTCTCTCCTCCAGGTATGTTGAATGGTGTTTGATTATGCTGCGGGTTTTCATCTGTTGGTCTATTTATATTATCTGCACTCAGCTCTAACAGCTCTGAATTTGGTTAAAACTGCAGGACGGTTGTTTACAAAGGCCAATTGAAGCGCAATCAAATGAAAGCGTACTATTATGCAGATCTTGGCAGTGAAAGGTTTACGAGCTACATGGCATTGGTAAATATGTTGTCTTTATACTTTTTTTACTTTGTCTGCTGACTCCACACTTATAACCAACAGCGTGGATCAATTGGTTAACTGAAGCGATGCAAGGTTGAGGAATGACTTCTGAGGCATTGAAGTATGATGATCTCTTAAGTTCTTCCATACCCTTGATCAGTTTGAATTGATGCCAGATTGGATAATTTGGGTGAGTTTGTAAGGAACCTCATTAACATAAATCATGTTTGCAGAACTTCCGGCTTCTTCCATCTTAGTAATTGAAGGATTGTGCTGGGTCAAGGTAGTGTAGGGCCTCCAAGATGTTTGGCAGCATTGACTGTATTGCTGTAGCAACTGCCTAAAACTAATTGCAGTTTGCTCCTGTACGCAAAGATTTTACTATTATTTTCAGTTAAATTGGACTGAGTAATTGTTTATCAAATTCTTTCTTCAGGTGCATTCCCGATTTTCAACAAATACGTTTCCCAGCTGGGATCGTGCTCAGCCAATGCGTGTCTTGGGTCACAATGGGGAGATTAATACTCTACGAGGGAACGTCAACTGGTAAGCCTCCCAGCATGTTGCAAGAAGGATTTAGTCTATTATAACTTCAATATCGTGTTGCAGATCATAATCTTCTAATTTTTCAGCACTCGATTTGTAGAAAAGTGCGTCTGAAGTTGTATGAATATTGTAGGAAGAACACATGCTCAGTTGTTGGCTACCTAGGTGCATCATTTCAGATATAATGCAGACATCTTGTAATGTCAAGAAGAAACCGAATCATTTCTTCTCTTCATGGGAAAGAGAAAAGACCAATTTTCTGTTTCTCTAGGGTCTAAGTTTCATTCTTGATCTATTATTGACCGCTATATTGATTTTTTTGACCCTTAAATCATGGACGCCCATCCAACATATTCTGTCTACCTCTTGATCGATCTGCAGACTTTTCTTATGGGGTCTTGGTTTGAAGGTGGACGTGATTTTCTTTTTCCTCCAATAAATGCATTTTATGTGGCGAATTATACGTTCCCTTCTTCCCTTGCAAGTGCAGGAATTTTTAGGTATCAACTAATCTGTTCCTTCTGATTCAGGATGAGAGCTCGTGAGGGTCTTTTTAAAGTGTGAGGCACTAGGCCTCTCGGAGACAGAGACAAAGAAACTTCTACCTATAGTGGATGCGAGTTCTTCAGATTCAGGTTTGGGCTTATGTTTCCTTTGACCATTTGGCAATCTCTACTGATTATGAACTTTATATTAGAGGTAATGAATAAAGGAACCATCGTTGTTGGGCATCTAGAGGACTTATTTACTTCCTTTAGAAATTAGTGCATGCTGGATTGCTTCATTGACTTCCACTTATCCTGGACACGCGACCATTAATGGATGGACAGGAAGTAATGTGCCTTCCTATTAAACTTGTTATAACTCCGTTTGCTTCTTTTCGGACAACAGGAGCCTTTGATGGTGTGCTTGAGTTCTTGGTTCGATCTGGTAGAAACCTTCCTGAAGCTATAATGATGATGATTCCTGAGGCCTGGCAAACGATAAGAACATGGATCCTCAGCGGAAAGCCTTGTATGAGTATTTCTCCTCTCTAATGGAACCATGGGATGGGCCTGCTCTAATTGCATGTAGGGATGCCTAACATTTTTACTTTCATGTTTATGTTATTCTGATGGATGTTCCTCAAACAGTATACTGATTTGCAGTTACTGATGGCCGCTATCTTGGAGCAAACACTGGATCGAAATGGATTACGTCTAGGTCGCTTCTATGTCACTCACAGTGGCCGGGTTTATCATGGCTAGTGAAGTTGGGATGGTTGATATATCACCAGATGATGTATCTAAGAAAGGAAGACTCGATCCAGGCATGTTGCTTTTGGTAGATTTTGAGAAAGGTTGTAGATGATGAAGCCTTGAAAACAACAGTATTCACTTGCAAGGCCCTATGGTGATTGGCTTATGCGTCAGAAGATGGAACTGTAAGACATAGTAGATTCTGTTCAAGAATCTGATAGAAAAAAACCCACCCATTGCAGGAGTGGTGCCTGTGAGAGTTCAATTATTTTTGTCGTCTCTTGTTTCTTCCCGTTCCCCCTCATTTTTTGACCTTTTCTGACAGTTGATTGTCGATGTGACTTCTAGGTATCAAACAATGATGATAATATGGAAAATATGGGCATTCACGGGTTATTGGCCCCGCTAAAGGCATTTGGGTAAGGACATCTCTCTGTTCCTTTTGTATTTCGATAGTGTAATTTTAGGAATATACCATGTGGCTTGTATATAAATTTTGGCCTTCGTTTGCAGTTACACTGTTGAAGCCCTGGAGATGCTGCTACTGCCAATGGCAAAAGATGGTGTAGAGGCACTTGGTTCCATGGGAAATGATGCTCCATTAGCAGTCATGTCTAATAGGGAAAAACTTACATTTGAATATTTCAAGCAGATGTTTGTACAGGTTACAAACCCTCCCATTGATCCAATTAGGGAGGAGATTGTTACCTCCACTGAGTGCATGATTGGTCCAGAAGGTGATCTCATGGAAACCACAGAAAAACAATGTCACCCTCTCTCATTGAAAGGGCCTTTCCTGGCCATTGAGGAAATGGAAGGAATTAAGAAGATGAATTACACAGGGTGAGTTTATAGATATTACTTGCCCTGAAGGACGCGGTAGCAAGGGTTTGGAAGAGACCCTGGTTAGAATATGTTCGGAAGCACATGATGCAATAAAAGAGGGTTATACTACGGTTGTGTTGTCTGACAGAGGTACACTTGTCTGATTAACATATTTTAAAATTTTGTGGCCAATATCAGGGTCTCATAACCTGGCTTTAGCATTTGTGGGATGTTAACCTGTTGTATGCGTTTGTCACCTATGTAGCCTTTGCCTCTAAGCGTGTTGTTGTGAGCTCTTTTCTTGGCTGTCGGTGCTGTTCACCATTATCTGGTTAAAATTCATGAGCGCACAAGAGCTGCACTAGTTATTGAATCTGCGGAACCCCGTGAAGTCCATCACTTTTGTACACTGGTGGGATTTGGCGCTGATGCTATCTGCCCTTACTTAGCAATAGAAGCTATTTGGAGACTCCAAATTGATGGTAAAATTTCACCCAAGGCCACTGGTGAGTTCCATTCAAAAGAGGAACTTGTGAAGCAGTATTTCAAAGCTAGTAATTATGGTATAACGAAGGTTCTTGCAAAGATGGAGATATCAACTTTGGCGTCTTACAAGGGTGCTCAGATATTTGAGGCTGTGGGCCTTTCATCTGAAGTGATGGAGCGGTGCTTTGCTGGAACTCCCAGTAGAGTTGAGGGTGCAACTTTTGAAGCACTAGCACAGGATGCAATTCGGTTGCATGAGCTTTGCATTTCCTCCTAGGGCCTTGCCTGCTGGTAGTGCAGACGCTGTTGCTCTTCCCAATCCTGGTGACTATCATTGGAGGAAAGGTGGTGAAATTCACCTGAACGATCCTCTAGCTATTGCCAAGCTGCAAGAGGCTTCCAAATCCAATAGTGTGGCTGCTTACAGAGAATACTCAAAACGTATTAACGAACTAAATAAAAGCTGCAATTTGAGGGGGCTTTTAAATTCAAAGAGACACAAGTCAAGGTTCCTTGAAAGAAGTTGAACCTGCCAGTGAGATGGTAAAAAGATTTTGCACTGGAGCTATGAGTTATGGCTCGATATCACGTGAAGCACATACAACTCTTGCTATTGCTATGAACACTATTGGGGGCAAGTCAAATACAGGTATTACTAGCACTTCAAAATTATTTTGGTTGTAGTCACAGATGTCATCTTTACAAGTTTTGGTGCGATCATTTGATTTGATTTTGTTGGGATAGGTGAGGGAGGTGAGCAACCTTCTCGGATGAAGCCCCTTTTTCACGGTTCGATGAATGCAAAGGGGAGCGCAATCAAGCAGGTTGCAAGTGGGAGATTTGGAGTTTCAAGCTATAACCTTACCAATGCCGATGAGTTGCAAATTAAGTTGTCTCAGGTACATCATGGTTCCTATATGGTTTTGAAGACGCGAGGACCATCATGTAATATGTTTCTAGATGTTCTTGCACTACTAATATTCTATTTATGGATATGTTGCTGCCTTATTATGCTTATGAAATGATTTTCATGGACATATACTACACGTAATGATATCTTCACTTGGAAGGATATATGGATGATGTATTCATGTTCCCCTGAGAAATCACTGTCATTTACTTTGAACTTGACAGGGAGCAAAGCCCGGAGAAGGTGGTGAACTTCCTGGCCACAAGGTTGTCGGTGACATTGCTGCCACTAGGAATTCCACTGCTGGAGTAGGACTCATTAGCCCTCCTCCACATCATGATATATATTCTATTGAAGATCTTGCGCAGCTTATTTATGATTTGAAGGTATGTGGCATTCTGCTTCTGTTGCTGTGTGTAGGAATTGTTAAGAGTTGAACTCAAGAAAGAATAGAATGCTAGCTTTGAAGGATAGAACATAAATCTTCTATTAATTCATCATCATGTACAAAACAATGGTTGAGGTATATATATATATACACATTACAAACAAGAAAAACAGAAAAAACACCTGACGGCTACTTTCCTATCATATCACTCAGTTGGTGATATTACAGACACGGCTATAAAATAAACAATATCTTAATTGTAATACATGATTTTCAACACTCCTCAAGCTTGGAATATATGTTGATACAGCCAAGCTTGGATAATAATCTATGAAATGTGTTGGGAGGAACGGGCTTAGTAAGAATATCTGCAATTTGTCTTGTTGATGAAATGTGTCTCAGTTTAAGTGAACAGTCTTCAAGTTTTTCTCGGATAAATGGCTATCAATCTCCACATGTTTTATTTTATCATGATGCACCGGATTTTCCACCATATGGATAGCTGAAATATTATCACAGTATGCCAAATAGGAGATGCATATAATCCAGCTGCAAATCCTTAAGCACTCTTTTAATCCACAGTCCTTCACAAATTCCAAGTGCCAACGCTCTTAACTCAGCTTCGGCGCTCCTTCTGGCCACAACAGCTTGTTTTTTACTTCTTTAAGCGACTAGATTGCCCCAAACAAATGTTCCATATCCTGAGGTTGATCTCATATCAGTTCTTGATCCTCCCCAGTCAGCATCCGTGTAAACTTGAATGGTTCTATATTATGTTTGCCAAAAAATAGTCCTTGACCTGGAGCACCTTTAAGATATCTTAGAATTCTCATAACATCTTGTAAATGAATATCAGTTGGAGCATGGATAAACTGGCTAACATAGCTCACAGAATAACATATGTCTGGACGTGTATGTGACAAATAAATAAGTTTTCCAACTAACTTTTGATATGAATGAATGTCAGATAATGGTTTACCAGTTCTAGAATAAGAAGCACTACTGACCTCAAGTGGTGTAGATACATGTTTGCATCCCATCATGCATTTTCATCCAAAAGATCTAAAATATATTTCCTTTGTGAAATACTCATACCATTTTTATTCCTTCCTACTTCCATTCCAAGAAAGTGTCTTAATAGTCCTAAATCCTTAACTTCAAAAACCATCGACAAATGACTCTTTACTCTATTGATATCAATTATATTGTTACCTGTTAAAATGATATCATCAACATAAACAATGAGTATGGTAATATCCTTACATGAACCAAGACTGAACAATGTATGATCACTTTGTGCCTGTTGAAATCCAAATTTAAGTAATACGTGAGCAAATCTTAAGAACCATGCCCTTGGGGACTGTTTCAAGCCATAAATAGACTTCTTAAGTTTACATACTTTACCTGCATTTTCCACAGTGTCATATCCAGGAGGTATACTCATCAAAACTTCTTCTTTAAGTTCTTCATTTAAAAAAGCATTTTTAATGTCTAACTGAAATAACTTCCAATCCAAGTTAATAGCTAAAAAAAATGATTCTAATTGTATTCAATTTAGCAACATGAGCAAAAGTCTCTAAATAGTCTATGCCATAAGATTGTGTATAACCTTTAGCGACAAGTCTTGTCTTATATCTGTTTAGTGATCCATCAGAATTATATATGAGAGAAAATACCCATTTGCAACGTACGTGTTTATATTCATCCTCCGTTGGTACAAGTTCCCAAGTTCCGTTCTTGATTAATGCTGTCTTTTCTTCCTCAACAGCCTGTTTCCACTCTTTAATACTCATAGCTTCTGTAATTGTAGCATGAATAGTATGCTGATCAAGAGCCTTAGTAAATACTTTAAAACTGTAGCATAATCTGTCATAATTAATCACCTTATTTACAGGATGTTTAGTTGAACAGACTTCAAATTTTGACAGTCTATGAAATGGAGTTTTGGTACATTCACGTGTTCCCTTCCTTAATACAATAGGCAATTCAGATTGAGAAGGACTAGTCTCCTCCTCAAAACTATCAGTTTCAGCTGGATAGGAATTAGTCAAGTTTTGAAGATTAGTTATTGAGACTTCTTCCTTCTAGAGTATACCTGAATTATGGGAGACTGTAATGTAGTTGGTCTGCTTTCCCTTTCTTGGACATGTTCTGTGCATCCCTGCACTTCCTCCTGAATCAATTATAGAGTTCTTGCAGTTTCTGAAACTTCTGTACTTGGATCAGGGTCACCACCAGAAGGTATTCCTCCAGTAGTTAATATGTCAATCACACTCCAGTAATTTACTGGATCACTACTGTGAGAACTCAAGTGAGAAGTAGAGAGATAATAAGGTGTATCTTCATCAAAAGAAACATCAAGAGTAGTATAAATTTTTCTAGAAATGGGACAGAAACACTTATATCCTTTTTGAGTTCCTGAATAACCTATAAACATACACTTGACTGACCTTTTATCCAACTCACCTCTGTGATGAGACTGAAGGTATACATACACAGTACAACCAAAAATTCTGAAAGGAAGTTCATACATTAGTAAACAATTTGGATAAATGTTGAGGAGTTGCTGCTTAGGACTTGAATAGCCAAGTACTCTAGAGAGCATTCTATTTATTAAATAGGTTGCTGTAAGAACAGCCTCCCCCCAAAGGTACTTGGGTACATTCATGAATAACATAATGGATCTGGCAACTCCAAGAATGTGCCTATGTTTTCTCTCAGCTAACCCATTTTGCTCAGGGGTGTAAACATTAGAAGTTTGATGATGTATACCTTTATCAGCTAGAAAAGATCTCACCTCTTTGTCAATATATTCACTTCCGTTATCAGACCTGAAGGTCTTAATTACTTTGTTAAACCGATTCTGAATAAGTGAAACAAACATCTTGAACACATTAGCTAACTCAAATTTGTGCTTCATTAAATATAACCAAGTAACACGTGTGTGATCATCAATAAAAATAACAAACCATCTACTTCCATTTACATTGAGGACCCTTGAAGGTCCCCAAATGTCAGAATGAATCAGGTTGAATGGTTCACTTTTCTGATATGCTCTTCCTGAATATGAAACTTTGGGTTGTCTTGCATAAACACATGTGTTAATACCAGCGAATAAATCAGGTTTCAGGTTCTTGAGATACAAAAAATTGGGATGTCCCAAATGTCTATGCCATAGCAGAATAAGAGCAATTCTAGATACCAAATTATCTATTCTAGAAACAATAGCCTTGTTTTCAGAAGAATAGATATTAGAATCATCTTCAAGAACTCTTGAAACTGATGCTGTCAGTTTTTCCAAAAGAAATAGACCATCATGATGTTTAGCATGCTCAATCTTCTCCTTTATGACCTTCCCCTTCAAAATATCCTCCTGAAAACAGGAAGATGAAGGAAGAAAGTAACACTCAGAAGGAGAGAAGATTGTGAGACACCTACTGTCAATCATGAGTTTTCTTACAGAAATAAGATTGCAGTCTAATTGTGGAACAAACAATACATCTTCCAGTGTAAGTTTATCTGAAATCCTTACATTACCATAGCCAACAATATCTATATTTTGTCCATTAGCAATCTTTACTATTTTAGGCTTATGACAAAACCTGAATGATGTTAATAAAGTATAATTAAATGTCATGTGATGGGTTGCCCCAGGATCTATAATCCACGGTTTGGTCTTACCCTTTGTACCTGAACTAGCCATAGTGGCTCTGACTTGCCTTTGGATGCTTGATTTCTCTGGCTTTCAAGTACTCTTAAGACATCATCCAACTGAGCTTGAGTGAAAGTTGCTTCTGGAACAGAATCAGTTTCCTTTTGTTGTTCCTCAGCAACTGCAGCTCTTGGAGCTTTCCACGAATCAGAATCTGATCTCCATGACCCACTGGAGTTAGATCTTCTAGATGACCCCTGTCTATAGTTATTCTGCCTGTAGAAAGACGCTGGAGGCTTAACAGTACTACCAGGCCTTCTGTAACACTCTTCAATTAAGTGTCCAGTTCTGTGACAATACCTACAATACTTTTTCACATAATCCTTAGATCCAGATTTCTTTGAAGCAAAGAACACTCCCTTATCTTTTTCACTTGTGTGGGAGGTTTGAGAGGTAAGAGCTGAAGATTCAGATGATAAGTTAGGATCAGATCCCATCATAACCTTCATTCTATTTTCTTCTTGTCTAACTTCAGAAAACACAGCATTGATGGTAGGTAATGGTTTGGTTCCTAGAATCCGACTTCTTACAGCATCATAATCTTTATGTAATCCTGATAGAAAACCAAATATACGTCTTGTCTCTTTAATAGTTCGAAACAATTGATCATCCTGGTTGCAGCTCAACTGATAGACTTCCAAAGAATCTATTTGTTGCCAGATCTGGGATAAACTGCTGAAATATTTGCTGACTGTTTGGTTTCCTTGTTTGACATCTTTTAGCTGAGCTTCTAGCTCATAGAGCTCAGAGATGTTATCCCTTTTTGAGTACATCTCCTTCGTTGCCTTCCAAATGCTAGCAGAAGTAGGGTAAAGCATGAATGTGTTGCTGACCTCTGGCGTCATTGAGCCAAATAACCAGGACATAATCATAGAATTTTCAGCTTTCAAGGTGTTAAATTTGTTACCTGTTTCTGCAGGTACAACCATTTTTCCAGATAAATATTCTTTCTTCCCCCTACCTATAATGAATAATTCCACAGCACGACTCCAAGGTAAAAAATTATTTCCATTGAGCTTCTGATTTGTAATTGTAACCGGAGTGGAATCCACAACATACCCCATTGATCCTGATAGCTGTTTCTCCCCTGTTCCTGCAGAGGTGATTTCACTACTTTGATCCGCCATGCAGTTGCAGTTTTAGCTTATAATAATGTAACAAAAGGAAGATATTTATCTAGAATGGAGAGATCGTATCAAATCTAGAAGTAGGAGAATATGAGAAAAGGAAATCAAGAAGAAGAAGATGTAATAAAGATGAAAGAGACAGAATGACTTGTAATGAATGCTTCGTGTAAAGTGAGGCAAAAAAAATTCTACTGATGTAGAAATTGAGGTGACGAGAAGAAGTGTGATAATAAATGAGGTGTGCCTTTTGATGCCCACCTCACGGAGAAAAACAAAATAAATTTTAAAATTTCGATTGTACAAACAAGACAAATGGAATATTAGGTGGAGAACACCTGTATACAAATAGGTGTGCTGACAGCCAAAGAAAAAGACAGCTGTAGATATTTATGGAAACGGTGGTGTCTTCTTTTAACGTGGCTTGGCTGTAACCAAGTTTTTCCTTGAGGACGTTTTTGCCCTTATAGTTTTTTCCTTGAGGATGTTTTTGCCCTTATATTCCTGGTGAAAGACCCTTTTACCCCCGTCTCCTTCGAGAATATTGTCTTCCTCAATACACTATGCTTCAAGAAGAAAAAATTTCAGAAGTAATCTCCAAGTAGATCATATACCAGTGATGTTTTTTTTTCCCTTCAGTTTGCCAGATCAAATATTTTGACAAGCGAGAAATAGTAAGCCTGTGAGTTTATAGAGACGATTGCAGATTTTTGTAGAATCGATATTGATCTGTAGCAAGGTAGGAATTCTTGTAGAGAAATTGTTTTAGAGTATGATTCTTTTCCCTTGCTCTGATACCATGTAGGAATTGTTAAGAGTTGAACTCAAGAAAGAATAGAATGCTAGCTTTGAAGGATAGAACATAAATCTTCTATTAATTCATCATCATGTACTAAACAATGGTTGAGGTATATATATACACATTACAAACAAGGAAAATAGAAAAAACACCTAACGGCTACTTTCCTATCATATCACTCGGTGATATTACAGCAACGGCTATAAAATAAACAATATCTTAATTGTAATACATGATTTTCAACACGGTGCAAGGTTTTTTAGCATTTCTATACACTAGCATTGGTTGTGCTCGATAGCGGCTTAAAATTTAACTGGTTGGTTAATAGAAATTGGTTTTGGTGGTCTTTACATGCAGAATGCCAACCCTGGAGCACGTGTAAGCGTGAAGCTGGTGTTGGGGTCATTGCTAGCGGTGTAGTAAAGGGCCATGCTGATCATGTATTGATCTCTGGTCATGATGGTGGAACTGGTGCCTCAAGATGGACTGGCATCAAAAGTGCTGGGGTCCCTTGGGAACTTGGTTTAGCGGAGACCCATCAAACCTTGATTGCTAATGACCTCCGTGGAAGAACTGTTCTTCAGACGGATGGGCAGCTTAAAACCGGAAGAGATGTTGCTATTGCTGCACTGCTTGGGGCAGAGGAGTTTGGTTCCAGCACTGCTCCTCTATTAACCCTAGGTTGCATTATGATGCGAAAATGCCATAAAAACACTTGTCCTGTCGGGATTGCTACTCAGGATCCAGTTTTACTAGAGAAGTTTGCTGGAGAACCAGAACACGTGATTAATTTTTTCTTTATGCTTGCTGAGGAGTTGAGATAAATCATGTCTCAGCTTGGTTTTTGCACGATTAATAATATGGTGGGTCGTTCAGGTATGCTTGAGTTAGATGATCTGATTACGAACAACGGGAAGCTGAAAAATATCGATCTCTCACTATTACTCCAACCGGCAGCTGAGATACGGCCGGATGCTGCCCAGTATTGCATACAGAAACAGGATCACGGTTTGGATATGGCATTAGATAACAAACTTGTAAACTTATGGAAGGTTGCTTTAGACAAAAGCATTCCCGTATATATTGAAACGGCAGTCTGCAATGTGAATCAGTTGTTGGAACCATGCTTAGCCATGAGGTGACAAAGCGCCACCACATGTCAGGACTTCCTGCTGATACAATTCACATCAAATTCAGTGGCAGTGCGGGGCAGAGTTTTGGTGCTTTTACCTGCCCTGGCATATCAGCCTTGAGCTTGAAGGTGATATCAATGACTATGTTGGAAAGGGATTATCTGGTGGAAAGATCATTGTGTATCCTCCAAAAGAAAGCAAGTTTGACCCAAAGGATAATATTGTAATCGGAAATGTTGCTCTTTGTGGGGTGACTGCTGGGGAAGCTTATTTTAATGGTATGGCAGCCGAAAGATTCTGTGTACGCAACTCTGGGGCAAAAGCTGTTGTGCAAGGTCTGGGCGATCATGGTTGTGAATACATGACTGGGGGATCTGTTGTTTTTTCTTGGTAAAACTGGCAGAAACTTTGCTGCTGGCATGAGTGGTGGTGTTGCCTATGTTCTTGATGTGGATTCCAAGTTCATATCACGTTGTAACCCTGAGCTCGTTGATCTTGATAAAGTAGTTGAAGAAGATGATATTGCAACTCTTCGAATGATGATACAACATCAGCGTTACACAGGCAGCCAACTGGCAAAGGACGTTCTTTTGCAGTTTGACAACCTCTTGCCTAAATTTATAAAGGTATTTCCCAGGGACTATAAGCGTGCTCTTGCCAGCATAAAAGAGAAGGAAACTACCAAAATGGATTCTGAAAGAACAAGGGAGAGAATTGAGGATCCTGAAGAGGCTGGCTTGGAGGAGAAAGATGCATTTGAAGAGTTAAAGAAGATGGCTTTTAAATCATTGAACGAAGAAGCTAATCTGGTAAGTGCTTATATTTAATTTTTTCTATTACCTGGATGTAATTTTTGTTTTTTACTGTAGCAGTAAATAAATCAAGTAAAGGAGAAAATTTGCAATTCTGTAATGTTTTCTGCCTAGATAGTAATCTAGGCAGATTCACTTACTATTCTTGATTCCTACATTGTCAAAGATTCTCGAACTGTTTCCATGATGCTTCTTCTAAAGCCTTTGTAGTACTTGGGAGGCACGTTTCCTCCCACAATACCATATATGCAAAATTTGCAAATTTTCACTGCTAGAGTCTACTTTTGCCACGTCAAATTAGTTTTATTCGTTTGAGCTGCCTACCATATATTTTGGTCTGTTTGTGTGGTATGTTTTTAGAATTTTCGACTTGTCAGTCCCAAGCCCTGGTAAAGGGATTGACAACCAGTGTAAAACTGTCAATAAACATGATTCAGTTTACACAAATATTGAAACGAATGGTTTTTTATTTGACAGGTGGATGAGTCCAAATTGAATAAGAGACCAACCATGGTTACTGATGCTGTGAAGCACCGAGGATTTGTGGCATATGTGAGAGAGAGTATTTCATATAGGGATCCGTATGCGCGTACAAAAGACTGGAAAGAAGTAATGGAGAAATCAGAACCTGGCCCACTGATTAAGACACAGTCTGCCCGGTGCATGGACTGTGGTACTCCTTTCTGTCATCAGGTTGTCTATTTTACATCTTAGCGTCTGTGCAGAACCTTGTCGTCCCATTTTCATGTATGCTGTGATGAACTAACCTGCCTGCTTTGCTGTATCTTATCTTATGTCATAAACAGGAGAATTCTGGATGTCCTCTGGGCAATAAGATACCAGAATTTAATGAGCTTGTGTACCAAAATAGATGGCGTGAAACATTAGATAGGCTTTTGGAGACCAATAACTTCCCTGAGTTCACTGGGCGAGTCTGTCCTGCACCTGCCACCTTGTGAAGGATCGTGTGTTCTTGGTATCATTGATAACCCTGTGTCGATCAAAAGCATCGAGTGTTCTATAATTGACAAAGCCATTGAGAAAGGATGGATGGTACCAAGACCTCCCACAAAGAGAACAGGGTATGGTCAACTTGAACTCTAACGTTCTTCTGTATTTGTTCATGCAGTTTCCCTTATTAGATTTTACGCTGTTTGGTCTGTATGCATTTGATTTTGAGTTAGGAACTATATATCTTATTGTCTCTTTACAGGAAAAAAAGTTTAGATTTTGAGTTAGGAACTATATATGCCCTTAAATTTTCATTTTGTTTATATTCTATTAAATTAATTTTAGAAAACATGGTTGACGTTTACTGTTTAGTCCTACTTTTATATACCATGATATACAACAACATTCGATTGAGTCTTTATATTTCACTCTCTCAAATAGGCCTGCGTCATGGCTTCTTAGGATCCCTTAAAAAACATTTACCATTATAATTGTAATGATCCAGTTTCACTTTTCGTGTGTCCAACGACCTCACTATGGGTCTAATAACAAATACTGTATGTCAAGTTTATTTAACTTTATCATTAGTTACCTAAAAATAATAAATCATTGTTGATATATACTATGACTATCTATGTTTTTTTATATACACCAGGGTACGATCACTTTATATAATGTGATATTTTTTTGGTCTTTACCTAATGTTTCATCTTTAATGCTGTATATGTATATTTTAAATGTTTTGAGTATCCATATAAATATGCCCCAATGGTGCAATAGGTCAATCTTATATGTTTTTACTACACCTATTCTCATTTCAAATAAGAAAATATTTTAATCTTATGTCATGAAAAATGTACTATTGGCTTTCTTAATAATTCATACATGAGCTATAACCATTTCATCTATTTTTGTTGTCGTGATGCTTTTTTTAATTGAAATACCAGATACACAAATAAATTGTGACAAGAAACCAAATCTGAATTTGAGGTAAGTCCTCAAAACCAAACCGGATATTTTAATTCAATTTAATCCGACAATCCGAGTCACAGTTAAAAAAAAAAAAAAAGCAAAAAACAATATACTCGTAACTATCGCGGGTTTAGATCAAATTAGACCGATAGAACCTAGATGAGTCTACTCACTATTTGTCGTTTGGATCTATTTTAATTTCACAAATTTTACAATGGTCAATGACCAATTATGATTAGTTGGTCATTGATAAATAAAATTTGTACAAAATTTATGAGCCTCTTGTTTTGACCAATCACCCATTTGCTTCTATGTAGATAAAAGTTATTTGTTATCATTTTATTGGGTTAATAGTTGATCAATGACTACAATAAAATTTCTGTTTTTCTCCCATGTAGATAAAAGTTATTTGTCATCATTTTATTAGGCTACTAGTTGATCAATGACCACAATAAAATTTCTGTTTTAATTTTTCAAAATAAAGACGTTTCCAGTGCCTGATAGAGGATAACATCGGACTCAACCAGCAACAATGGTCACATATGATAATAATGCAACACCAACACTTTTTTAATCTATTTATTTTTTTAATACGATGTGACACCATCTTATGCCCCCTGTTTTGATTCAAAATAAAAAAGAAAAAATAAAGAAAGAAAAGATCTAATAAGTTCTTACGATATTCTTTGTTTTGATTACAACAACAACAACACATACTTATATCTTAATGACATCAAAAACTATTGCTAGGATCTAAGGAATGTGAGAATCAAACAAACAATATCTATATCACAACAGGCGGGATCTCTGACCACCAAACGCTTCACCCCCCACGTGACTGTCCGCCACGTGACAGCAGGTCCTTTGTTACCGCTCCCAAATGAGGGTCAGGCGATCCGGACTGCTATCACAAAGAGGGACCTCTAGACTCTATGTGTATTTCTATAGTTAATGAAGAAATTTAGTAGGATACAAATAAAAAGTTTTTGATATAAAAATTGGTAAATGATTAAGGGGGTACAGGTAGTTTGGCTGAAAAAAGGAAATACATGTAACGGACGCTTTATTCAGGCCCATATTCGTCAAATCGCCTAAATCCAGCGAGTAATTACCTGCTGGGAAATATAAAGAGCCTTAATTACTCGTCCCCAGTGAACTTATAAAAACTCACCAGTTAGCCAAAAAAGAATACCAAAGAACCAGCAACTAATTTTCACCCCCTAAAAAGCAAGGAGAAGAAGGTTGTTTATGTGAGTGGGAGCCTCCCACTCCGGTCGGTCCATTACTTATCTGCAATTCAGTGCAAGGGATAGTTTACCAGACATAGTACGCCATTGTTCTTTGTATACGAAATCTTGCAATTTTTTCTGATACTTTCCTCTGGCATCGTTGCTTCTTTTTTTTCTTCCTCTTTTCACTTTACAATTTGTTTTAAGTCTTTTTTTTCGATCAAAGATCCCACGGTTCTTGATTTCCAGTTTATGTGGGTTTGGGTATCGGATGCTGTCCGTATTCTTTCCGAACCCCATGATTGAAGGTATCTGATTTTCATCTAATTTAATAGCACGGAGAGAAGGAAAAGAAAAAGACGTGACAAGTAATATTGAATCAGTTCCATAATTCGGTAGACGAAGATAGTTTCAGTTTCCCTTTTTTCTTTTCTTTTTGTGGGTCATACTGGTGGATAGCTTACTTTTTTCTCGTCCCTCTGTGGAAATTTGGGTATTTCACTTTCGCGGAAGTCCGAAAGACTCCTTTTCTTGAAATTCTTTCTAGAGCGGTTGGCATCTTGCTTTATGGAAATGAATTCTGATTGCGTTACTGACGTGCAACTGTTAATTGGACTTTTAAAAGATGTAGGGGTCGGGGCGAAAAGATAGAAGAAGAGAGCTGGAGCCTTTCTTTTTCCAGATGAGCTTTATATTTTATTAGATAAAGTATTTTGGCTTCTGTCGATACTGTATAATATGTATTAATGTTTTATCTTTCTTTATATATATTTTATTTGCTTTGACTTGGACTTGTCGTTGAGACCAATCTTTATATTTAATATTTGTAGACTTGCTGTCAAGATTTGGGATATATCGTGGTATCGGCATTTTGTCCGCTGTTTCTTGGCTATATTATTAAATTCTTGAAGCACTTCTAGTTCTTTTCTGGGTTTCGGAGATAGTTTCATCATTCTCTTGAGTACTCAATTTTCTCTATCTGAAATTAGACCTCCAAGTAACCTTCGTAATGTTCTTTTCCATAGGGAGTCCTTTCATTTTTTATTATTTAAATTTTCTCTTTCCTTTCCCTTTAATTTTTTTGGGGGTGGGGATGGGGGTTTGGGGAATGCTTGGAAGGGGTAGCGTAATCTTTCTTATTATGCTTGCTTGTTATGATGCTCTTGTTTAGTGTGAATGAACAAGTTTATCTTTGCTGGTTATAGAGTCTGGAGCCTAAGAAGAAAAAGATCTTATATGGAGGTCGATGCAGGAAAAGGTTTGGGATTCGAGGGGACAATGGTTAGGAAGGAAGATGGCATCTCTACGTCAGGAAATGTTGCAATCCCAGCTTGTTGCTTGAAGGCTAGGGCCGGTGCTGAAGATAAGGAACCTTCGATAGTTGTTTCTGGATGGTTCTCTGAACCTCAGACATCCTCTGGTCGTTGCTCTAATATTTTTCTTGATTTCTTTAACGTTGTAGTCTTTTATGAAGGCTGTTTGCTGACTATTATTGAAGGTCACCTTCTGCAGAGACAAATGGCAAGCTATTATATTTTAACAATCCAATGTGGCCAGGTGCATATTGTCATTCTTCCACTTGCCTGAACGTTGTACAAATGTGTATGAATCTCCTTATCTCATTTGTGAACTTATTGTCTTCATTTGGTTACCAGTTTTTTCCCTAGTACATCAAATCACATTGAAATTATTTCTTTTTACTCACCATTTCTGCAATTCACTTTCACAGACATTTTGGTTTGCATATCATACTTATCGTGGTTGCTTGTTCCATCTATCGCATCGAAGTAGTGTATAAGTCGCAAATTTTTAATTTTTTTTACATTATTATTACTAATTATATTTTTTGACCCCGCATAGGCTGTATTTTTCCATACACCAGGGTACCTGTATCTTAAATCTTTAATTTTTTTTTTGCCTTTTTAATGCTTTTTTCTTTTTTACCCGGTGAAGCACTAAAAGAGTTCGGTACTTTCTTGCTAACTAGATGTGGGATTTACGGGGCTTGGGGGCCGGGGGGAGAGGGGGGTGGGGCGAGGAGTTAAAGAAGTTTCTGAACAATTGTCAGTGTATTCCGGAATTTTTTAAACTTTGGCAGACTTTTCTTGGATACATATCACTATTATACAGCATCAAGTGAAGGCATTATGTCCCATAAAGGCATCTTCTTGCAGTTTTACACCTGATTTTACATTTGAAGTGATAATGTGTTGATACATGTTTTCCAGTAATACTTGATATAAGTTTTGATGAGGCTAGGGTTCTTGCTAGAAAGGCAGCCACAAACTGTTCCATCTCTTCCTATCGTTATGACAGTATGATAGTTTATTGTGTTTGCTCAGGAGAAGCTCATTCCATCAGGGTAGAGAAGATTTTGTTCCAAGATAAATCTGACTTCCAGGAGATCATAGTTTTTGAGGTGTTCCATCAAGAAACTTGAATTCCTTCATTATGTGCGCTTTATACCATCCGCTGTTTATCGCTATCATCATCATGTACTTACTTTGGCGTTTGTCCAGTCCTCATCATATGGAAGGGTACTTGTGCTAGATAATATTGTTCAGTTGACAGAGAAAGATGAGTTTGCATATCAGGAGATGATAGCACACCTCCCCCTTTGTTCTATTCAATCGCCTAAAAATGTAAACATCTACTTCTTGCTCATTTTAATTTCTTCTTGTTTTTGTATTAGTCTGCAACTCCAGAACCTAGTTTTGGCCAAAAAAAAAAAGGAAAAAAGGTAAATAAGTTCCAGAACCCATTATTCCAGTACATGAGCTATTCAACAAATTCACTTGCGCATTTCTTTTACTCCTAGCGACTTTATGCAGTTTGAATGATCAGACATAATCCTTTTCTTGTTTGTTTGTCTTGTAAAGTTGCTGAAGTTTTGCTAAATAATATTTTTTATTTATTGAATATAATTCGCCTTGCTAATTTGCAAAAATAGGACCGGGACAACCATGCCCTGCCTTGAGTAATACTTGGATGCTTGCATGACCTAGGTTTGCAGGGATTTGTACAATCACCACTGGTCCCCTGAGATGCTAAGAACCTTGCACAATTTCTATAAAAGTAGTAATCTGCCAACCTGATGTTCTCTTTGGGGAACTTCATACCGTCCTTCATAGATTATGGTGAATATTATTAGGACACGTTTTTGTTCAACATACTGTCATTATTGCAAACTCAACTAAATCAATTTGACCTATAGAGTTACCGTATTTGGTTTCTGGTGTAAGCATGTTGATCTTGTTGGAGTAGTTGATTTACTGTTGATTGATTTCTTACTGAATTCTTAAAGTGCAGGTTCTTGTGGTAGGTGGCGGTGATGGTGGGGTACTTAGGGAAATTTCTCGTCACAGCTCGGTGGAGTTGATTGATATCTGTGAGATAGATAAAATGGTTATTGATGTAAGTAGCTTAATGGATAACTAGGGTTCCCATGCATGGATGGGTTATTGTCAACGTGATGCTTCAAATTTGTGGTTGTAGGTCAGTAGGAAGTTCTTTCCACAACTAAGTGTCGGGTTTGATGATCCTCGTGTACAACTCCATGTTGGTGATGGTATGCCGTTTTTGCAATGCAGTTTGATCTGCGCTGGAATGTCAAGTTTGAGTTTATTTTTCAAATAGAAGTAAAAATAAATGATGTTAGATGGAAGGCAGGCCTTTTGCCAGGCTATCCTCCTATCCTCCTGTTCTTTTTTCTGTTCATTTTGTTGATTAGCTGATATTGCTGGTTTGATGCAACCATACCTTGCAAAAGCATAAGATATTGCACTCACACGGGCACATACATGTATAGATAAAGCCAGAATACAATCAAATTGTTTACTAAATACTTTCTTTATTTGGGGTTCAAACAGCTGCTGAATTTCTGAGAGATGTACCTGCGGGAAAGTATGATGCAATTATTGTTGATTCTTCGGACCCTATAGGTACGTGAGCACTTTGACATGGCTACTGCAATGCTTTTTTGAGCATACTACTTTTTTTTTTCCTTCGTGGATTGTATTTGTCTTTTTTGAGCATACTACTTTTTTTCCTTAGTGGATTGTATTTG
This sequence comes from Eustoma russellianum, assembly GCA_036186865.1. Classification (NCBI taxonomy): domain Eukaryota; kingdom Viridiplantae; phylum Streptophyta; class Magnoliopsida; order Gentianales; family Gentianaceae; genus Eustoma; species Eustoma russellianum. Next base: position 548,963 of record AP025056.1, read on the forward strand.
TCTTTTATGATGCAAGGTCTTTTATGATAGTTTTTAAGTTTATTAGTCTGTGCTTTGAGTTTGAAACAACTGCTTGATCATCTTGCTTTTAATTTTTTTTAAAATTTTTAATGCATAAGGATTTTGGATCTTTAAGATAGTAGAGGGGTTAAATCGCTTTTCTTAGTTGTGATGTTACTAACTCCGACACTTCTGTAGGTAAAACTGCATGGTTTGTCCATCACCATCTCCCTCCCAATGCCTTCCTTTTTGCCCTGATGCTCATCCATCGTGATTGTTTTTCTGGTTAATTTAGCTTTTCTGGCCTTCTCCTTGCTTCGGCTCCCCCCTTCCAACACCCTCTCTCTTTCTTCTTTGCCTCTCTGTTTAGGTCGTTCTGTGTTCTCTAGTTGTCCGCAAGTTGCTCTTTCCTTGATATATTTTAAACAAAGAAGATAGCATGTCTTTCACTGGTATGATTAGTATTTGGTTTGAAGTAAAAGTATTTACGTACTCATAGCACTAATAAACAGGCCCCGCTGAAGAACTTGTAAAAAGGCCATTTTTTGAAGCACTTGCAAGAGCGTTAAGACCTGGTGGAGTACTTTGTAACATGGCTGAAAGTATGTGGCTCCATACCCATCTGATTCAGCATATGATTTCTCTTTGTCGAGAAACATTCAGAGGTTCTGTTCATTATGCTTGGACAAGCGTTCCTACTTATCCAAGGTGTGTTTGTGTTCCACTTCATGTCATGTGACTCGGCTTTTGAATTTATCTCTTGGCTGAACTTGTATTCTTAATAGTTATGATTGACTTTCAACTTTTTCTTTCATGTTCTGTGCCTGGTTTCTTAAACCGCGTTTAAGGGGTCATATGTATAAGAAAAAATGCAGTTCTTAGTGATATCTTTTACTTCTTTGCAGCGGTGTAATTGGATTTATTATATGCTCTACCGAGGGTCCTCCTGTGGATTTTTTGCATCCGGCCAATCCCATTGAGAAGTTGGAAGGAACCGCCCAACATCAACGGGAGCTTAAATTTTATAATTCAGAGGTAAAGTTTCTACTGCTGACCACTGCTGGTTTGGCCTTTCTTTAGCAACTATGTTTATTCGGAAAGTGATGCAAGCTAGCATGGTTAGGATCCACTCTCCACCTCCAACAATCTTTTCCACAAGGGTTTAGGCACAAAGAAGGTATCTTCTCCTTGCTTCCGTTGCGAAGAAAACGCTGGATTAAGCAACACCGTAGGTTCAAGTGTACGTTGATAGGCAAACCTTCTAGGCCCTCCTAGACGGCACTCTAGTCCTTGGCAGTCACCCTCAATTTGCTTAAGATTGAGAGTTATTAGCCTTGATTTTTGATGCAAAATCAAGAAAAAACAAGTTTCACTCTTTTGGAAGAAGAAAACAAAAATCAAATTTTTATTATTGTTGTCATGTTGTGGCCAGCCTTATGACTAAATAAGGGTGAAATTTTCAGCCCTAAAACAATTCAAAAGACAAACTTTATCTTAAAAGCCTATCAAAAATTTGAAAACAGATAAATTACAATTTGAACTAGAATCTATCTTGAAAAGTGAAGTTATCTAGGCTATTTCTTGCTCCAGCCGATTTTGATATGTTTGGATGACTTGGTGGATCAATTTTGTAGGTTGAGATAATCTTGAAACGGTCTTCAAAAAGTTGGTTGAAATTTCATCTTGAACGGACTTGAATTTGATCTCAAAATTTCTCTATCTTTATCCTATAATGGCCGTATCAATCCCTCCTTCATAGAAAAGATTCCACCCGAATCTTAGCGTGTATGCCATGAGGGAGAAAGATCCATGATAATGCAACAAATATGCCAGGACGCACCCAAACATTTCGACAAGGCATGTACGCATACTTTTACTTTGATATGTTTAGGGTGAATAAGCAACCTAATTAAGAAACATGCACCTTCCAACATGCATAGGGTGATTTTCACATGCATACACAATAGGAAATTCCTTTTTCTTACTTGTTGAGGATGCATGAAGATGTGACTTTCATAATGCAACTCAATGTACGCATGCTCACATCCTAGAAGTGGTCCAGCAGACGTCACATACAAGGTAAAAACAGCCCGGTTTTGTCCAGCACACGTTGGACACGATTTGGACAAGTTCGGAGCGAAATCGTGCACTAGAGTGCAATATCGGGTATATTGTAAGAGACTTGGCATTCACCTATCTTTATTACTCTCTTTGACCTTTATTAGCCTCAGATTGATCAAGAAACAAGGTAGTAAGAGAGAAAAGAAAGTTAGAAGAGTGCACAAAGTTCTATTTCCATTTACTCATTCGGATTATTTGTTTTTGGTATATTGTTTTCTTTGTTGTTTCTGTTTTGTAGGTTCACAATGTGGAGTAACATTCGTCCAATCATAAAAAGGATGCAAAAACGTTCTGACAAAACGTACCACCTCTTGAAAGAATATGAATCAATTTTACTTGCATTACAAGCTAAAGAAACTGAAAATTTGCACGAATCTAACCATACTTCTAACGAACTGGACGTTAATAACAATAATGAAGTAGTTGGGCTTGATTTGCGTGTAACCAATTCTGATTTACATGAATTAGATGTTACTACTCCTACTGTTTGTGATGAGCTAGAATGCATTGATAATGTTAAGCATGAAGCAGAAGCCATACAAACTGATTTTCTCATGAATTGCCATATTTCAATGATTCATATGCCATACATGACGATTTGAGTGACGACGTAGGTGAGCTTTCAAATGAGTTTGATAGTACACTTAAGCACGATAACTTAGAAAAGCATAAATGACATGTTTTCAGCAATCCCTTATTTGAATGTGATGAACATGATTTTACTTTGCATGAGACACCTAAATTACATTTAAATACCTTTGTGTATGATAACCCTATGTTTAATCATGAGTATGAAACTGATTTTTATGATAAGGAAGGTTTTATCTCAAATGAATCATAACCCTATGTTTAGTCATGAGTATGAAACTGATTTCTATGATAAGGAAGATTTTATCTCAAATGGTTCAGAACATGATTCAAGGCTTCAAGGTATATTTCTTAAAATCCCAATTACGCCACTTTTGTCACAAAATCACGCCACATCATATGACATTTGTGTGTTTCCCTTGAGTGTTATTTACATGCATAAGAAATATGATCTTTCAATGATTATGCATCCTAAACACACCAGGAAGAAGCACTTGTTCAATACTTCATTTCAAACACCATTTCTAGGATGTGAGCATGCGTACATTGAGTTGCATTATGAAAGTCACATCTTCATGCATCCTTAACACGTAAGAAAAAAGAATTTCCTATTGTGTATGCATGTGAAAATCACCCTATGCATGTTGGAAGGTGCATGTTTCTTAATTAGGTTGCTTATTCACCTTAAACATATCAAGGTGAAAGTGTGCGTACATGCCTTGTCAAAATGTTTGGGTGCGTCTTGGCATATTTGTTGCATTATCATGGATCTTTCTCCCTTATGGCATACACGATAAGATTCGGGACGAATCTTTTTCAGGAAGGATGGATTGATACGGCCACTATATGATAAAGATGGAGAAATTTTGAGATCAAATTCAAGTCCATTTAAGATTAAATTTCAACCAACTTTTTGAAGACCATTTCAAGATTATCTCAACCTACAAAATTGATCCACCAAGTCATCCAAACATATCAAAATCGGCTGGAGCAAGAAATAGCCTAGATAACTTCACTTTTCATGATAGATTTTAGTTCAAATGGTAATTTATCTCTTTTCAAATCGTTGATAGGCTTTTAGGATAAAGTTTGTCTTTTGAATTGTTTTACGGCTGAAAATTTCACCCTTATTTAGTCATAAGGCCGCCGGCCACAACATGACAACAGTAATAAAAATTTGATTTTTGTTGTCTTCTTCCAAAAGAGTGAAACTTGTTTTTTCTTGATTTTGCATCAAAATTCAAGGCTAATAACTCTCAATCTTGAGCAAGTTGAGGGTGATTGCCAAAGACTAGAGTGCCGTCTATGAGGGCCTAGAAGGTTTGTCTATCAACGTACACTTGAATCTACGGTGTTGCTTAATCTAGCGTTTTCTTCGCAACGGAAGCAAGGAGAAGATACCTTCTTTGTGCCTAAACCCTTGCGGGAAAGATTGTTGGAAGTGGAGAATGGATCTTAACCGTGCTAGCTTGCATCAGGAAGCAAAATTTTTTGTTTCACAGCTGCCTACTTATTAGACTCTGCTGCTTAAATGCACATTTTAGCTATAAAGTGCAGTTTGATTCATAGTTTATTTGTCTTGTAATTAGAATGCTTTCTCTGCCATAGTCCGGTTTTTCTTTCCATCCTTGAATAGCTTAAGGGGTGTTTCGCGATTTTTTTTTTTTTTTTTTTTTTGAAATATACGTGTTTGATGAGGGTCTTCCAAGTGCTTGTTTAAGGGACTTTTAAAGTGCTTATGAGCAGTGCAGTTTTGAAAATAGGTATCCACCAGGTTGTTGTTTCTCTTGAACCTACTTTTAAATAGGTTCAAGAATAAGCATCCTCCAACAAAATCCCAACAAGAACATTTGACCACGAGCAGCCTAATTTTCCAGGTGAAACCATTAAACTCATCTGAACCCTTTTCTCTTCATAACCATCTGAGGTTCACAAATTCGAGGTCACCATTGGTGTAATTCCCTTATAAATCTGATATCAGCAGCCTTTTATGGTTGTCTTCCTGTAGCCTCAAAAGCAAGAAAGCTTTCCTGTATGTGAAACCCCATAACCGCCCCGACCCCAAACAAAAAAAAGGGAAAAAGAAAAGGAAAAGAATGAGATAAAAATCTGCCATGACGAAGAATTAAGGAATGATTGAAGGTGTCTGTTGATAGGTTGATATCTGTGAAGGCAGGGGGTTGTTAAGGGGACAGGAGATGGGTGAGGCAGGGAGGTGGGGAAGGAGGGTGGGTTGTGCTGGTTTAGGATATGTGAAGAAGGTACATGAGGCAATTGGAGGAACACTTAGGGTTTTTCTATTATGTTTGTGTGTGCCACCATTTTTTCTCGTTGCACGTGAAGGAACTGGAATACAGATATAGGTTGAAACCAGCTGTTTAGTTAAAGGTTACTGCTATAGTCTACCTTTCTTTATGTAGTCTATATCTGTTGCCAGTTTAAAAGAAAAGTAGGGAGTGGGGGTCTTTTGCACAAGGGAATTGGTCAGGGAGGTAAGGTTGTTGCTAGAAGAAAAAATCAACTTACTATTATGGTTGTATTTGTGTACCCTTAGTTCCGACCTGTGAACCTTTTGTACACTGTAAATAACCTTGTATACTTTCAGGAGGAGGGAGTTGAGAGATGGTATGAGATTGTGAACGCAGTAGAGGGAGACAAAGGACGAGATGAATGGAGAGACAATTAGAAAGATAATGACTTATATGACATTTGGGGACAGGATATAGTGCACTCTAGACAAAAGATCGATGTACGTGAGCGCACTTAGTGTGTTAAGACTTTAGTGTTCTTGTTTAAGTAAGTTGTTCTGAAACCGGATTTCTTTCTAGTCTTTTGGCAAATGTACCCTAAACACAAGCGCGTTTCTAGATAATAGAGGGATTAAATAAATCATTTGCTTCAAGTATGTTGTGTGTCCTGGAGGACAGGGTACACTAAAACTGAATTATAGGGCTTTGGAATTTTAAAGGGAAGGGATCAATGCAAAATATCAAGCGATTCGAATTGAGAGTAGTAGTAAAGGTCAAACAGGTAAAGCCCATGCCAACTGCCAGCAAGTCGATATCCATATTGGAGTTGAGTGTTGGTCAAGTACGGAATACATTGTTTGAGCTTTATCTGCATAACTGGTCTACATTTAGAAAGTGAAATAAAAAAAAAATAACTCGTCTACACGGTAGTTCTTTTGCTTAACAGAAATTTGAGGTTTTCTTGGATTGGTAATCCTTTTACGAGCAACGAGCTCTGCATTGTGAGCTCGAAATAGAGAGCTCAAGTTCCCTTTTCTTTTCCGGTGGGAACCTGGATTATTTGATTTTAGTTTTAGTTTTTGGGTGAAGGTTATGCATGCAATAGTTTGCATAGTTCTTTATGTTTTATTAAGAATTTTGGAACATATTGCTATTTGCTTTGTCTTTCTGATTTCACCAAACTGCATGTCATCATTCATTTACGCTTTCTTTTGCCGTTGTTTGTTTCTTCTTCACTCTATTCTTTCGTTGGTAATGTTGACAGGTCCATAGAGCTGCCTTTGCGTTGCCTTCTTTCCTCAGGAGAGAGCTGTCTGCTTGATATTTCTACAAAAGCAGCAGCAAAGCCTTGCAGCTATTTTTTTTAGCACCTTTATCTCCTAACTTGTATTCATATGTAAGCTCAGGCTATGGCCCTGTTTGGATTGCATTGATCAACGGCTTCCTCCTCCTGGCTTTACTCCCTCTTCTTGATTGCGAAAAATAGTGAGACTTGGACAAACTGCAACATATCAAATTGTACTTCTCCATAACCGGTTTTCAATTCTCCTCGTTCATGTGGTCTGGATAACGAGTATATGAACAGTATTTACTGTGGTAATAGCAGCTAAGATATATACACAAGTGAATCCTTGAACATTGGAAAGGCGAATGAGTGACATATTTTAGAAAAACAAACGGGGACCGGCCCAAGACTGCCTTTTCGATTTGTTTCATCGGTACGTTAGAGTTCACCTTCATTCGCTTTCCTTTCTCATCTAGCTTACTGAATGAATAAGATCAAGTTTATTTTTTTAATTTTCATCTAACTCACGATTGAATAAGATAAAGTCATCATAATGGCCTAGCACGCATCCCATGGAGAGACTTGGTGGCCATAGCCAGAATGAAATATTATTTAATCGTGGAAATGCCAACACGTCCTTTGTTATTCTCTTAAACATATATAGATATATGGATTCTTTAACGCTTCCTTTTGTACTTTCTTAAAATCTACGTATCTTGATGTTACTCCACACATTTTTTCCTTATTTTTTTTTAACTGAAATCTTTTATTGCAGTGTGATTATACTTTTTTCTTTTTTATAACTTCAATGTAGTGTGATTATGCTAAGAACTAGCACTAAATCTTTATACTTTGTTTTGGTCATGGATGAACTCATTACATACATCCAGAGCTAGTCCTACGATTTATATTGTTTCCCTGTGATGTAGTTTCGCTTGATAAGACTAATAAGAGTTAGATGCCAAGTATTGTGGTGGCATGATATAAGTATGACTCAAACACTAATGTCAATAAAGATTAATCTTTTTCAGACTAGCGAAAACGAGAAGTCCGATTCAATTGACATTCAGTAGTGTTTGTCTATAGTGATATCGTAGGGTCTGAACAGACGTCAAGCCTGGAATCGACTAGACAAATTCAGGTCATCACAAGCCTCTAGTGATGTCCAATAAGGATGTTTGTCCATTAAGGATGTGAAATATAAAAACTCGAAAATATGGAAGGGGTAAAATATAAAGATCCAAAGAAATCTCATATTAGAAAGAAGGAAGGTTGTGACATCAAAGTCGACTAGGGGTGTACATGGTCCGGTTCGGCCGGTTTTTGAGAATCTTACGGACCAAACCGTTTCTTACGGTTTGGAAAATAGAAAACCAAAAACTGAACCAAACCAATCAACAAACCGTTTGACCGGTCCGGTCTAGTCCGGTTTGGTTTCGGTTTTTTCCGGTTTTATTCACCTGAAGCATTGATAACGTTGATTAAAAAAGTCAGAATTCATAATCAAAATTGAGGACAAGTTTTCTTCCTGATATGATTTTTTTCAAACTAAAAATGAAACTATACTCCCTTAGTAGAATAATGTTATACCTTAATTTATCATAGAATATTATTATACCTTAATTTATCATGTCTTGGCAAGAAACTCATACTATAATAATTACACAAAGTACCTGACCCTCAACAAAAGGATGGATTAAGGTGATAGAGTAGTTTAATCGAAAAATCATCCAAGTGTCCTTAATACTCAATCATGTAATCACGTTATTTGCATACAAAATAATCATCTAAGTAACAAAATTTCAATTCTTTCATACTTTTACGGGATGATAAACAATGTGTGGAAATAATTATACACTAAGAATTACTAAAAATCAAAGAAGTAATTAAACGAGGATAAATAAATCAAAGCAAAAAACTAATATTTTCTTAGGTATAACCAGACAAATCCACTAGATTCAACCTTTGTCCACCAAAAAATGATTAATCAACTGAGTTTTTCCTCCTCAAGTCATAAACATCCAATAAAAAACAAACTCACAAACAACATAAACAAATAACTAAAATACTACTATAATGTATAAAATATAATTAAATATGTAATGTATAATCAAATATATATATATATATATATATATAACCGGTATGGTCCGGTTTATACGGTTTGAAATTCTTAAAACCGGAAACCGGACCAAATGAAACAGTCCGGTTTTTAGCATTTATTAAACCGACCATAAAACCATGGTCTGGTTTTTTTACGGTTTGGTTTGGACGGTTTGGTGCGGTTCGGCCGGTTTTTAAAAAGCATGTACACCCCTAAAGTCGACTAGCGTCAACATGACGGAATGGCCAAATCCTGAAGGTTATTAGGATTCTGATCCCTTGGTGGGGCCTAACATGTCCTATTAAGGGTGAAAAGCAAATGCCTAGAAAAATATTAAGGGGGCATAATATAGATGCCCAAAATCCGACATTGAAAGAAGGAATGTGATGACATGATACATAGGCTCAAGTATTAAATGTTAACCAGGATTAATCATTTCTAGGCCAGTATAGACAAAAAGTCTAATTCAGTTGACAATCAATAATTTTTGTATATATTGACGATGTGAAATCTAAATAGATGTCAAACCTGAAATCAATATGGCAAATTCGGATGGTTACAATATTATTAATAATATTTTACATGTACAGCGATTAACAAATATCATTTACAACAACAACAACATATATACATTATATCTCAACGACAGCAAAAACTTCATTAAAATTAATAATAAATAAGTTTAAAAGAAATAAAGTCTTATAATTATAAATATTGCAGTAAATCTACTCACTCTTACTCTACAATTGATCTTATTCTTGGTTCCACATGTGAGGGGAGGGAGAATAAAAAGCCATGTGACGAGATAAAAATCAATATGGACTGACAATTATAAGTTTAATTAGGTCGATGTGTTCATGACGTGGACCAACACACAACGGGCGACCTTATAAGAACGTAGGTCGTCTGAGATGCTAATATCATCCGAGGCCAGACACAACCAACACACAGTAGGTCGGCCAATTAGAAGGTAGGTCGCACTAGCTCGAGCACGAGAGTTTAGACAAAGTTAAATCAGTTCAGAAGGCTTCAAGTATGAGAATTTGAGCACCAAGTCGTATCAGCTCGACTCGGCTCACTAAAAGAAGCTCGGCTAAAGCTGCACTCGCCATGCGGGCAGCCTCTATTGAACTCTGCGGCACCTGACGCTTATTCATTTCCACTTGGCTTGCATGCAAAAAAAAAAGTGAATATAACTTAGCAGCACCTGACATCTTCAAACATGAACATGCTCAATCAACGACTACAAAAGACATTCTATCTACATAGCATGTTCGAATGTTCAGAGAGATTCAGAAACATTACCCTCGATGTTCACAAAATACCCGCAAAGAAACATGTTCTTTAAATTATAGTAAAAAAAAACAAAATATTTATAATGAAACTATCCACAACTGACTTGAGCATCGGAGAGTTTTCTCTAAATAACAAACTCTACAACCTCTAACGTTGTTGATTTCTTGTGGATTTCCATAGCAAATTCAATGGTTTTTATTCAAATCATCGTCAGAATCTGGGTGACGAATTCAGCTTGGTCACCGTGAATCTTTTTGAGACTAAAAGATCACGCAAGAATAATTTAAGATAAAGTAGCTATGACATTAGCAGTTCATTAAAGTACTCAGCGAGAGGTACATGAATGATACTGCATACCTGATTCGGGTTGCGATCACCTCACCTCCTTCCCACTGCCTGCTACGTGACAATTTTTATAAAAAAAAAATTCCCTCCCCCCAAATACCCTCTCCCCCACCCTTTCCCTTCTCTCTCCTCTTTCTCTCCTGCTGCCTTCCCCCTTGCCGTTGTCCTCCCCCTTCATTTCTTTTCTTCTCGCTTTCCCTTCCCTTTCCCCCGGTTACCCCTTCCTCTCCTCTGATCTTTCCCCCCTATTTCCCTCTTCCTTCCTCTCCTCTCCTATTTTTGTCCCTCCTGCCGCCCGTCCCTCCCCTCCCCTCTGTCAGCCGCTCCAACCCTCACCGGAGCTCTATTTTATCCTTATAAAAAAGGTGATCATTTTGTCTTTAACAAATAAATTAAAAAATTCATGTATGACAGAGTGTGAGGGGATTAGAATTGGACGAGTGCTAAAGTTCATTATATTTACTAGAGTTCAAAACATTATTTATGTTTATTGACCAATTTAAATAGAAAAAAAGACCAACAAAGGGGACAGAATGGTTCCGGCGAGGGCTAGGCTGGGGACTCCTTATTTATGAGGCTCCGGCGAGGGATGGGGGTGGCCGACAAAGGAAAACGAAGGGATGAAGAAGGGAAGGGAAGGGGGGAGAAGGGATAGAGAAAAAGAGGAGAAGAGAGGAGGGGGCGTCCAGGGGCGAGGGAAGGGAAAGGAAGAAGGAAGGGAAAGGGGAGGGCGGCGGCGAGGGGGAGGGCGACATGAAGGAAAGAGGAGAGAGAAGAGAAAGGGTGTGGGAGAGGGTATTTGGGGGGTTGGAATCTCCTCACCCCCTTCTCCACCGTCCGACACGTGGCAACAGGGGAGGTAGTGAGACTAGATGAAATGGATGGAGAGGAAGAGGTGTATGAGGGGGCTGCTGTCACGTGGCGGGCGGTGGGGAAGGGGATGAGGAAATCCCATTCCTTATTTGGGGGAGAGAAATTTTTTTTAATTTAATAGCTGGACACGTGGAAGGGGGTAATTTTTTTTAAATTGCCACGTGGCGGGTGGTGGGAAAAGGGGATGAGGGAGGGTGGGGTGAGGTAATCCCAACCCACCTGATTCCCTTTGCACTACGATGTTGCCCATACATGAGTCTTATATGCAAAACATATTGTATTATAGAATTGATTCTATTTTGAGAAAAATGATAAAATCAAAATTTTCTAAGACAAAATATCTTCAATAGTTATAGAGACACAAGAGTATCTAAGACAAAACATTGACGTCTCTCCATATATTATAATTTACACTATCATAAAAGATCAAAATAAATTTAAATTTTGAGACAGAAATAATAGCTCAAAGTGAGGCGCATGAGCGATGCCACATTACTACTCTTCTCACGGTAATACTATACATGCAAGATCTATCATAATTTCACAATATTATGGAAAATAAGAAATGGCCTATTTTTTTTAATATCATGATATCGCATATATTAGTATTATTCGGAGACTTAATATAAAATGATGTGGAGATGACATCAATACCGTTAGAGATGAAACAGTAATGACATCATCATCTCCTCAATCAGCTTTTGGAGCAAAATGCTCTATCCTGAATACCAACCTGACATCATTCCCTTTCTCTTCGGCGAAATCGCAGGCGAAATCCCTAACTGATTGAATCCGCCATGACCGCCCCTCCAGAGCCCTCTCCAGAAGAAATTGATCTGCTAAAACGGAGTACAAAGAAAAACAAACGGGATACGAGTGCTTTCGTTGTGGATCGTGGGTCAAGAAACACTTGGTCTCCATCTCCGCCACAAGGATGGGCCGGAAAGTCTTTCGCGGCGGCACTGAGTACGGAGCAACCAAAGAGCGCCATTTATACAGGGGTTGATGAGGATGACACCTGGGAAGTTGATTGGCTTGACCAACTGCGCTCAAGGAGCAGGCACGAAGAGAATATCAATACACCATGGCCCGAAATCGAAATTTCTAGAAGCCGATGTATTGATTTGTGGATGCCTTGGAGAAGAGCCTTGATTATTAAGCTTCTAGGTAAGTCCATCAGTTTCAAAGTACTTACTGATAGATTAAAGGAACTTTGGCATTTACAGTACGGGATTGAACTGACTGACCTAGTAGATAACTTCTATTTAGTCCGGTTCTACTGCAAGGACGATTATGAATATGTGCTTAATAAGGGTCCCTGGAATGTGATGGGTCATTATCTAACTATTTCCAAGTGGTATCCATATTTTAATCCAGATGAGGCTAAAATCAGAAAAACTATGATATCCTGAACTGCCTATGGAGTTTGTTGAGACAGAGCTGTTGATGGAGATGGGGAATTGTATCGGAAAGGCAATACGAGTTGACGACCACACCCTCACAACACAAAGAGGCAAGTACGCTCGCGTTTGCGTCGAAATCGACCTAGATAAACCCCTAGTCCCTCAAATCAAACTAAAAGGACCTCAAAATCACCTCCAGAAGGTTGAGTACGAGGGTCTTTATGCCATTTGTTTTCATTGTGGTAAGTTTGGACACAAGGATGGTGATTGTGTGGTGTCGAATGAAACCAACTCCCTGCCTGAGGGAAGCTCGGCTAAGGGTGACAATTCGAAGGTGGATTCCCCTACGATTGAGTCTCCTTTCGGACCCTGGCTCATGCCCACAAATAACCGAAGGAGAAGGGCAGTCAACGATCGAACAATGGCGGAAGTTGAACAAAGCAGAGAGCACGTACACATTGCTAAAGAGGTTGGATCAAGTGAAGAGGCGTTTAAGACTCCTAAATCAAAGCAGTATGGTCAGCGGATGCCTGCCTTAGGTAAGGATCTTCCCCTTAGTGCCCGAGTTAATGCATTAGAGGTGGATGAAGTTGATGAATCCAACCAACACACTATGAATTTCCCTGAAATTCAGCATATATTCCGGCAGGGCCAACCCAACCTATCGCCAACTATATTTACTAGCGCTGACAAAACAAAGCTACCCCCCGTGCCCCTAAATCTAAAAAACCCGCTCAAATCAAACTGCAAACCAAAACCAAAAGCTCTAAAGCCCGCGTGATCCAAGCCCAGATACAAGAGAATATACATCCAAACCATATATATAGTCATACCATAACCCCATCCATAATGATGTCTGATAATAACTGGCCCTCCCTTCCCACGAAACAGTCACCTGAAACATCACCCCCTGGCCTACCCAATAGCCCGTGTACAAAGAGACTTACACAAACCAACAGCTCGTCTCTAACCCACATAAACCATCCCAACATAGAACCTCAAAACATATGCAACTCAATGTGCCTCTCTGAATCTCCCAGGTGGAAGGAGAATCCGCCCGATGCATTTTCCCCTCAAGAATGCAACATGGAAATGCTAATGAACGTCGAGGAGGATATTGGCCCTAGCAATATGGAACCCGATAAGTCCTCTATCCTGTGCCGAGATGATGCAAGTATGCTAGATGAGAACTATCTGCAGCAAGGCAGTGGGGCTGCACCCCACAAACCAAGTTGTTGATAATGAAGATCCTGACTTGGAATTGTCGAGGAGCATCCTCCTCTAAATTCTTTCGAAACTTAAAGGAAATTATTAGAGTAAACGATCCAGCTATTTTGTGTTTAGTCGAAACAAGAACTGGTAGCTATAATGCAGGGAGAATACTAAAGAAATTTCAATTCACTAAGATGGCGGCAGTCGAAGCGCGGGGCTATGCCGGCGGCATTTGGTGTTTTTGGAATGAGGATATAGTTAAGCTCGAAGTTGTCCAATATGATAACCAGTGCCTCAACTTGGCTATCATTGCTGATGATCAGGTTCAATGGATTATCTCTTTTATTTATGCCTCGCCAAAAAAAGAAACAAGAGCCCAGTTGTGGGACTACCTTGCGAACGTCGGACGAAGTATCTCAATTCCTTGGTTAATTTTGGGTGATTGCAACGAACTTCTGTCTCAGGCTGATAAACGAGGGGGCAGAAGGTTAACCATGCAGTTAGCCAAAGACTCCAGAACATGTTAAATCAATGCGATATGATCGATCTTGGATTTTCGGGTCCGGCGTTTACTTGGACAAACCTAAGAGAGGACGATGATAACATTATGGAGAGGCTAGATCGGGCATGGGCGAATAGTCCGTGGCATATCAAATTTCCAGAAGCCTATGTTGAACATCTTCCTCGTACACACTCGGATCACTATCCCATATGTTTGTCTCTGTCCAACATGTGCACACGTCTATGGTGAGACCTATCCGATTTCAACTTATGTGGCTGATGCATAGTGAGTTTGAGAAATTCACCATGGATAACTGGGAAAACCACCTGGAGTTGAAGGAATGCCTGCAAAACTTTATGAATAGATTACAGAGTTGGGATGCGAATGTTTTTGGCAACATTTTTACACGGAAAAAAAAACTTACGGCCCGTTTGCTTGGCATCTTAAGATCCCTAGCCGTCAAGAAATCCTCATTTCTACAAATGCTGGAAGATCAACTTGTTAAGGAGTACAACCACACATTGGAACAAGAGGAAGTATATTGGTTTCAGAAGTCGCGGGCTGAATGGATCCACTGCGGAGACCGTAATACTCGATACTTTCACCTTTCCGCCCTTTGTCGTAAAAGGCGGAACCGGATTGGAAGACTTAAAAATATGGAAGGCATTTGGACAGATAATCACGAAGAACTCAAGAATCTGGTGAGGAATTTCTACGCCCAACTGTTTACAGCTGAACAAATCGACCAGCCTCCTCCCGAAGCTTTGGCCTTCCCTAGCCTTACTGCAAATGAATTACACAGTCTGAACCGGGCAGTGTCGGATTTGGAAGTTGAGCAGGCGGTTTTTAGCTTGGGCTCATATAAAGCGTCTGGGCCTGACGGTTTCCCTCCGATCTTCTTCCAGAAAAACTGGCCAACTGTTGGCGCGTCCATCACCAAATTTGTACAACGGGCATTCAGGCAAAGTGGTTTCGACCCTGACCTTAATAGGACCCTTATAACACTTATCCCCAAGCAAAAAGCCCCTGCGACTGTCAACCATTCTCGACCGATTTCGTTATGCAACGTAGCCATGAAGACCATCTCCAAAATAGTGGCGAATCGGCTCAAAAGCTTCCTACCCCAACTGATCGAGGAAAACCAAGGAGCCTTTATTCCCACAAGGCAAGGTATCAACAATGTGGTAATAATACAGGAAATGATTCATTCCATGAAATTCAAAAAGGGCAAGACGGGGTGTATGGCGGTAAAGCTTGATCTGGAGAAGGCCATGACCGTATCGACTGGTCCTTCCTGGGGAAAGTTCTTGAGAGTATTGGGATGGAGGAAAACCTACATGCCTTGGTAATATTCTGTTTAAAATCGGCTAATCTGACAATCCTATGGGATGGGGAGCAATTGGAAAGTATCCAGCCGACGCATGGTATCCGGCAAGGGGATCCGGTGGCGCCATATCTTTTTGTCTTATGTATGGAGGTGCTGGGTATATGGATTAGGCATCATGTGAAAGAAAATCTGTGGAAACCGGTGAAGGTCACTCGTAGAGGCCCGGAGTTGGCCTACATTATGTTCGCAGATGATTTAATTCTATTTGGGGAAGCATCCGAGTCTCAAGCCCGAATTATGCAGAAGGTGCTCCACGACTTTTGCAGGTGGTCTGGGCAAAAGGTTAATACGACAAAGTCGAGGGTGGTCTTCTCTTCAAACACGCCACGGACAACACAAGACAACCTAAGCCGCGTTTTTGACATTGAAGCTGCGGACGATTTTGGTAAATACCTGGGTCTCCCAATCATTCATGGGAGAGCCTCGCCAACCACCTTTCAACCAATCTTGGACAAGGTAAGAAGTAAGCTTTCAGGATGGAAAATGAATTCCCTTTCACATGCGGGGAGGCTGACTCTTGTACAGTCAGTGACTTCGACAATTCCAACGTACTATATGCAAACAGCTCGCATCCCTGAAAGTATGCTTAACAATATCGAAAGGCTTAACCGAAAATTTCTGTGGGGGGAAGCTGACAGAAACAGGAAAATTCACCCGGTGGCATGGAGTACAGTATGCAAACCAAAGGAGATGGGTGGTTTGGGCATTCGGAAACTAAGTAACTTAAATAAGGCACTGCTTGTGAAGCTTGGATGGAGGATGATTCAAGAACGGGAAACTCTTTGGGCCCGGGTCTTATGGGAGAAGTATGGTGACCCATTGGACGATAGTAAAGTTAATCATAACCCCTCATATATTTGGCGTAGCGTGAAATACGCCATACACCTACTTAAAGATGGATGTTTGAGAGCCCAGCAAACTCATTCAAATGATAGCGGTAATATACCGGATTTTGATTGGTGCACAAAATCAAACAGAAAATTTGACACAGGTGCAATTTATCAACTCCAGCAGGATCCCTACGATCACGGACAGGATAAATGTTGGCTAGCGATTTGGAAACTAAAGGGTCCCCAAAGAGGAAATTTTCTCTTGTGGCAGGCAAGGCAAGGCCGACTTCCCACCACAGAAAAACTTCATCGTAAGGGCATCATCGGTTCTGCCACTTGCACGGTGTGCAATAAAGACAAGGAGACGATTATGCATGTCTTAAGAGATTGTAGCTGGTTGACCAGAATCTGGAAGCATTTCCTACCGCCGGACCAATAGCAGCAATTTTTCAGTGTGCAAAACGAACAGCAGTGGATTGATCAGAACCTGGAGGATAAATTTGGCAGGAGCGAGAATCTTGTTAGATGGAGCTATACTTTTAGAGAGGTGGTCAAAAGTGCGTGGTTTTGGAGAAATGCTATTTTACATAAAACTATGGAGTCTCTCCCGGCTTCAACGGAAGTAAGCAAAAAGATTGAGAGCGATATCATCTTGCTTCATACATTGTTTGTTAGAATTGGCATCGGGTAATAGCGAATCTGCTCTACTGACTGTATAGGCTTTTGAGGATGTAAACCTGATTGTTGGCATTTGTTGTACTGTTTTACATATTTATCTAATGAGATCAGTTTGTTCGGAAAAAAAATGCTCTATCCTGGTTTTAAGGATCCCCACTATCTCAATCCTAAAAAACATTGTGGAAGATGCAAATCAGGAGCTCAGCATCTTCATAGTCATAGGTTAGAGAATGTTATACACAAACATTGTGGAAGATGTAAATCATGAGCTCAGCATCTTCATAGTCATAGGTTAGAGAATGTTATACACAAGGAGCATACATAAGATGTCTACGACAAACTGAGTTCTTTTAAAAGAGGTGCATGAGCACTCCCACGTCGCTCCTCTTTTACAATAGAATGGACATACATATATATTATGCATGTAAGATCTAATATATTACGAGATCCACCGCATCATAACAAAGACCAGAAATAAATTATTCTTTTAATACCATAATATTTCAAGTATGATTTTAGTGACGTGAGAGGGGATATGGAGCGGCTTGGGATCTTCTCACCCTAATTTTCCTCATCCTATTTGTGACCGCGCGACACGTCGTTGCAAGGAGGGATGGTGAGGCTAAATGAGGGTCACTTACATCTAGCCTCACCACCCCTTGCTGTCAGGTGTCGCGGGATCACGCGTCACCGCACTCTTTTGCGGTGAGGGGATCCTATCCCATATGGAGCACCTCCTCAAAGTGCTTAGAGTGGGAACGCATGAAGGCTAGCCACGTAGCTGCTTGTCTTCGGCGACGACCTTTCTACGAGCCAGGCGTCTTTCTCGTACGTCGTATTCCTATGTTTCTTGTCTCTCTGAAGTTTTTTGAATCACCATTTCACACCCACAAACATGAAGAAAATAAACATTCAATTAAATAATTCATTCTTCCATTTTCTTTAAGCTTCTGCATGTTCTTTCACCTCTGGGCCTATCAGATTATCTTTATTATCTCTTGATTCCCAAAAGAATAGTACGCAATAAGCTTCCTGCTTCTGAATCATAGCTGAATTAAGTAAAACAAATTCATTTTCTTTATTTCTCTTCTGCCTTCAAAATCCAGCTGATTCGAACTCGAGATTCGGATTTTCTAGGATATTCACTGGTATATCTATCGGAACCCGACCTGTATCGAGCTGCAGGTTTTCATGTTTCTTTTTTTCTCCAATTAAATGCTTGAATTGTTATTACTGTCGTTATTAATCTTTTTTCCTGAACGATTGAAATTTTATAGGGATCCGCTCTTTTCAAGATGTGTTTTCCGGGCTATTCGGGTCGTCTTTTATGAGTGTAAGATCCTATCACCGTCTGCATAATGATGTAGATTTCTTGAGATTCTTTTCCATGGCGAATGTTTTACTTTGACAGGGCATTTAATCATTAGTTAAATGCCGGCCATGAAATGGAGGGGAATTTCGGCTGTTTATACTTATAATTGGAGAGTGGGCAGCTTAGACTCTGTTTTTTTTTTAATTATAAATTCAAGGTCCTACGGTAGCTGGAAACGAATTTTCAAATGGGCTGATTAGTTTGAGCTGAATATATGAAGAAGATAATATAGGCGTCGAGATATTCGGTTAAATTTTATTTTCCTTTTTTTTTTTACTTTATACGAGTAAATCTGAAGAATTGTTTATTTTATTCAGTGTTGGTACCTCAATGGATGTTTATATAATTTTTGCAAGAATACATCTTTCGTGATTTTTCAGTGCTGAAGAAGATTGAAAGTGAGCAGATCTGTCCCCCCCCCCCCCCCCTCTCTTCTTCTCTTCTTACAGATGAGTAATTGGCGCCATAAACAGGAGTGAATCAGTTAGATGTTATGCATCAATTGGCTGAGGTCTGTCTTTGGGCATCCTGGAAGATACGTGGAAGTACAACAAATAAGCAATATTTGTAAAGGCTTCAATGCTGTTCAGAGGTTAAATAGTTTTAGGATTTGGAAATCTGTTATTGCAAGAAAGATGATGGTGGATACTGGTGCAACTGCAAAAGGTGGGTTTGGTGACGATGTTTTACCTGTGAAGGATGATGATGGTGGATATGCAAGTGGAGGATGGAAGAGGTGATTCAGATGTTATCTTGGTTCAACTGCTCCACAGTGCTTCTATTTGTTTTCAAAAAAAAATTGTTGAAGCCCATGTGAACTTGTTTTTCTAGGTTGTTCTGAAATTGCATTTGATAAATGACTCATATTAGAATCTAAATGACCCTGCTCTCAAACACAATTGAAGTCACTGATTTTTTTTCTTTTTTTGGTAAATCCTATCTCTAAAAGGCTCCTTGTTGCCGTATTTGTTGCTACATCGTGTTTTTAGTTGAGGGGTTTTACTAGTTTTACAAGACATGGGTTAGGTTCCTGAACTTTTGGTACCTCCTTTTCATGCTAACTGCATGTAAATCTAAAGGAATAACTACTTTCTAGATTGTTGAAGATTTCTTCTTCTGTTACACTTCCATGGAGTGAGGGATTTTTCCTCATACATGAGGGTGTACTTGTGGATCACAAAACCAAACAAGATGCCAAAGAACGTGGGATTAACAACTTTCACATGATTTGGCATGTCTGTATGGCTATGGAAGTTTTCTTTGGGGTAATTGTATGACCATGAGAGTACGTCATTACTTTCACATGTTATGGGTAAAGGGAAGAGCTTTTTCACATGTTATGGGTTAAATGAGAGATCTCTCCCACGGGGAAGAGCCCCCCCCCCCTTTCCTGGTGTGGACTTTATGTAATCTAATATGATGTGATTGGCCTAGCATGGAAACAGGCTCTTTCATGCGCTGAGGAATGCTTTTCTTGCATTATGGGTCTAAGTAACCGGAGGTTTGTGTGTCCCCTCCATATTTGTGGCTACAAAATTCTAAGCTGATGTTGCTCTCTGCATTTGGCATATGACATTTCTATATCTGTATACTGTGTAAGTCTAGTATATCAATTGCCATCAGCTTACTTACGGTAATAAACATGCATTCATGGCGCATATCAGCTTGGTGTGGTAATATAGAAAGCAGTCATGTGATTGAGTTGATCATTTGTATGGCTGTATCTGTTGCTCTCCCACTGGTATGTCCCCTCACTCAATATCATAATAGATTAAAACTGATTCTCCACAAATTTCCTGACTTGAAAAAATAAGGAAAAAACAGAACTTTTCTCTGTATCTCCGTTCAAATATAAGAATGTGTGATGTCCTTTTGTAAATACTGGGTCTTTTTCTGCTTCGTTTCCAGATGTCTACCACCTGCTTAGCTCATTGTTCTTTATATACAAAATGCATTGTTGGGTACACTTACTTCCAGTGTGCTCTGCACTGCAGCAAAGATGGAAGTCTCAGTTGTGGTTATTCAAGCTTTAGAGGTAAGAGGGCTAGCATGGAGGATTTTTATGACGTCAAAACCTCCAAGATTGAGGGGAAAACAGTTTGCCTGTTTGGGATTTTTGATGGTGAGTTCCTTTCTTTTTATAGCATAAGCCAGTGCTTGGCAGTTCTCACAGGTCATTTATGAATAGTGTGAGACTTGGCTAGTTGCTACCTTAGTGAAGTCCACTTAATCCCTTCTTATATCCGCTTGCAGCTTGAATGGCCTGCATCTATTTGAAGAAAAAGGTTAACTCCTACTAGTCTGATAGAACAATTGTTCAAAGCAGTGTAGGACTGGAGTCTTGATTTGCACGCTTACTAGCTCCCCACCTGACAGCTTCTGTAAGAAGCATGGCCATCAAAATGTAGCTGCATGTAAATACTGTTTATGACTGCCAAAATGTAGCTCTTGTAAACGCTGTTCCTTCACCCGTGACCTTTTCTGTGCTCTTTTTTCCCCCTTCTTGTGGGGGAAGGGGGGATTGACGTCCTGTTGCCTGATGAATTATGAAGGATCACTTAATAAGAAAGTCACTTCTTTTCAAGAGAGAACACTGCGTTTGTGTCTGATTATATGTTCCCTTTTGATCATGATGTGCCAATGCAGGTCATGGTGGCGCTCGTGCGGCTGAATTTTTGAAGGAACGTCTATTTGACAATCTCATGAAACATCCAGAGTTCACTAAAAACACCAAGTTGGCTATAAGTATGTAGAGATCATTTGACATTTTGTGCTGTTCGCTTGTCCTAGTGCATGGTTATTGTTATGGCACTCTAGCTCTTACCCGTGAGCATAATCTGGCTACTCCTTCCGTTTTGTAAAGTTTGTCCAATTGAGTTGGAAAGACAGACTGTCCTCCCTTATATATCTCCTAAATGTTGCTGAACTCTGAACGGAGCCATCATGAAAATATTAACTCAAGCATTCCGTAGTCCGATATGATTGAAGGAGAAACAAACTTTTTTTTGAAAAAAATTTTCCGGTGCCTTTAGAGGCGCTATCCTGCATCTATTACATCATGTCTAAATGGATTTTGTCCTTTCCAAAGATGCTAAAAGAAAATGCTTTGGGAGTGTGAGATGGACAGTCTCCGAAACTTTTGCTATTGGATTAGCCATACACTTCACATGTTTCAATGCAGAATACTCAACAGTAGGATATGTGTGACGAGAGAAGAGTAATATGGTAGAGATGGAACGGGAAATAGCTTCTAAAGGGGAAGAAGGGAGTGCGGTGTGGAGAAGTGATATTTACTGAAAAATCTTTCCGTCATGGATGTGGGCCAATTATAGGAAGAAGGTAGTTTTGTAGGCATAAGTAGGTTTCACCCTTTGATTGGATTTATTATATACTCCCTCCGTCCCAAAAATATTGTCATCTACTTTGGTTTGTCCCAAAAATATTTCTACTTTCTAAAAAGAATAAGTATTGGTTGTCAAAGTTTCTCTACCACACATTCAATTAACATTTGCTACATGATTGCTCTCTACTTTACCTCAAGTAACCAATTGAGGGTAGAATAGGATAGTAACCTACAAAGTTTGGTTTCTTTAAATTGTGCTCAAGTGAAACTAGCTCAAGTCAAACTATGATATTTTTGGGACGGAGAGAGTATATGTCCTAGTTTCCTATTTAAGAGTGAAGAAACCAACTTGGTTTTTGCTTTTACCTCACTCTTGAAAGTCAATAAATTTTCAGGGGAAACGTATCAGCAGACCGACAATGACCTTCTGGAGTCGGAAAAAGATACATTCAGAGATGATGGTTCTACTGCTTCTACTGCAGTTCTAGTAGGCAATCATTTGTATGTTGCCAATGTGGGGGACTCTCGGACTATAATATCGCAAGCTGGAAAAGGTACTTCTGTTGTTCTATTGCCTCATGATTACCTCTCATTCGACCCTCTAGATTGAACATAGTCCCATCTGTTTTTTTCTTGTTCACCTTTTTCTTTTGTTTGCAGTTGAAGCTTTTCCGGAAATGATGGATTCATTAGGCAATTATTTTTTGTTTTGCAGTATATGTGCTTTGGTTTCTTGATTTGTCTAATGTGTATTACTAAGTTATGCACACAGCATACGAAGAATAGTAGAAAGAAGTATTTTTTTCTGCCATTTAAGCTATATAATCACTACTGAGAATATAACCCCTTTATTTTGTATCATTTTGTATTCTTTTTTTTAGTGTTTCTTTTGTTTATAGTCTAAACGTCCGGTGCAATTTATTGGTGAAAATTTATATGGACTTTTGATGTAGATCTTCTTTTGGCGAGCGTAACTAGATTGATTTTGAAAGGCGTTTCATGGGTGTTTAGTCTCCTGGAAGCATATTTTATCTGACATCCATTTAAGACTTCATGCATAACAGAAGTTTCTGTCAAATAGTCTTGGTGCTATTACTTCTCCTGAAGATGAGAAGATGTGATTTATAGATGAGCACACGTCCTTTCTGGGGTTTATTGTCTTGACGACAGGAGTTCTGCTGTGTATCTTTTCTTTCGAGACATGCAAAATCTTGCTAAAACATATGAGATGTGTTTTTATGTTTCCAAAACGTTTTCTGGTTATCGGTGAAAGCTCGTATATTGTGAAGAAAAACCCAGGACGTAGAATTCCCGTCAGTGAGACAAGAAATGCACCTTCGCATCCTGAAAATGAGAGATATATATGGTAATGTATGGGAATGTAGGGTTGCCACTTGTTATTTCATTCTGGTCTTTCTTGTTATGTTATAACAAAAATAGCCAATTAACAAGCCATGAACCTTGAAGTTACTCTAGGGCTGTTTGAGGAGCCTTTCTCATCTCGAGCAAATAGATGTGTTCTAAGGGATATCAATTTAAAGTTGTTCTATCATGGTCTGAGCTGATAATAGCTTCAACCGCTATCGGTCATAAGTGGTAACTGCATTTTTCTTTGTTAAATATGGCAAAGCGAAATCTTGTGTCAGTGGTGATATAATCATTACAGTTCCATACCTTATATCCGTTGTTTGATGCACAGCTATTCCTCTCTCTGATGATCACAAGCCTAATAGAAGTGATGAACGCAAGAGGATTGAGAGTGCAGGAGGAGTAATAATGTGGGCAGGTATGACTGCAATTTCTTATCAGAATGATGCCATATATTATTGTTGAGAACTTGGTTCTAAATACTAGAGACAAATAAAATATATGCCTGTAGACATTAGCTCATCTAGAGTTGTGACTTTAGATTTTTTGAAATTTTCATTCTTTTTTCTACTTTACTGTGGTTCTTTTTAGGAATACGAATCCAGAAAACTGGTGAATCAAGGAAACATGGGATAACTGTAGTATTGACTACGATTTTTTCAGACCTAATGTGCTAAGTTGAAAACCGTACCTGGATGATTGTTGATGAATAAAGCAATTGAGTAATAAAACTTATTTCTATGTGTAGAAATGATAGAGGTAAATAGTGCCGTTGAGTTACTGCAAATAAACTGGCATGATGACAAAGACTGTAGAGGGCAGAGAGCCGTTGTATAGCCGTTACTCTTCTTATCTCTCTTATTCGATGTTGTATATAAAGCAGGCATTGTTGTAGTCTGTTGTGTAATGAAGAATTTGATTCTTCGAACTTACTGTAAATTTGCTCTGTTAATGAATACAAGTGAATTCCATTCTTCTCTTCTGATTGTTCAATCTTGTTATTAGAAATTCTACATGGTATCAGAGCTTCCTCAGAAGAGAGAAAATTTAGACATTATAATTTGATCAAAGAAGCTCCAACAGTGGAAAAATATATCTTCAAAATATATGTGCTCTGCCCAGATTCAGTCATCAAAGATTTTTGCTTCAAGGTGACAACGAAGAAAAACAGAGGAAGACGGAAATCATTAAAGAAGTTTCGTCAATTTTTAAGGCTGGGGCTATTTCTGTCCTTTTGCAAGGAAAAACAAAATTTAGACTTCGTCAAAAACAAGAAACCAACTTTCGTCAAAAACAAGACTACCTCGTGATCTAAAGACGATTGTTTCTCGTTTCTGGATATCTACGTGTCTGTCAACAACGCATACACGCACGAAAGGAAAGGAGTATTTATCATTTTTTGCATTAAAATAATCTATTTATCACCATTGCATTAAAATTATTCTGCCAACCATTAATTCATTTCTATCTCCAAGAAGCGGTGATTTAGACAACACTTCTCTTCCCTCTTCCCAAAAACGTACTATTTCCCACTTTTCACATCCTTCTTCCCCTTTTACTCTTCCTGTGAATCATTTCTTCCTGACGTACTATTTCCCTCCTTTCAGTTCTTCTTCTTCAAAGCTTCAGATCAATATTCCTTTTTCTCCATAGATCCAGTTTCATTTTCTTGAGACAACAATATATCTCATCTATCCACTATGACTGATCGTGGTAGTGAGGCGTCTGCAACTGAAACTGAACCAAAGTTCACTCAACCTCAACTTGACGCATTGCTCAGGGTTCTTGAGAGTCAGAGGGCCCAAGTTCAAGAGAATGAAATCCAGGCTACTATGGCAACCACAGGTATGACTGGTAAGTCACTGGAATGGATTATTGACTCAGGAGCAACCAATCACATGACATTTGATAACTCTAAAATGAAAAATTTTAGATCTTTTGTGATTCCTAAGAAAGTAAAAATTGCTAATGGAGACAGCATTGCTATTCTAGGTCATGGTGATATCCAGCTGTCTGATATGTTAACTCTTAAGCATGTCTTATATGTTCCTAAGCTAGACTGCAGTTTGATTTCTGTCAGAAGTATAGTAAGTGATAATAATTGCTGGGCTGTATTTTCACTGTCTAAGTGCTATTTTATTCCGTATGCTACTTCTTGCTTCCAGGAGGAAGCAGTGAAGCAGAAGGATACCAAGGGAATGATTGGTATGATTGGCAGTGCTAATCTAAAAGGAGGACTGTTCATTTTGGAAAATGCCAGATCAGACCAGTTTTTGGAAAATGACAAGTCAAAATCTTTTGAAGATCATTCTAGTGTCTATTCTTGTATGCAAAAACAATTTGCTCCTAGAATAGATAACACTACTTCTAGAATGGATCTTATTATGTTATGGCATAAGAGATTGAGTCATCCCAACTTTATGTATTTGAAGAAATTTAAGCCTGGACTGTTCAATGGTATTTCTCTTCAGAATTTAAAGTGTGAAACTTGCTTGTTTGGTAAACATTCTAGATCTCAGTACCCAGCAAAGCTATACCAAGAAAGCCAACCTTTTAACCTCATTCACTCAGATATATGGGGGCCTTCTAAGGTGTTAAATGTTAATGGATGTAGGTGGTTTGTCATTTTTGTAGATGATCACACTAGGGTTACATGGATATACTTGATGAAGCATAAATCTGAGTTATATTCTGTGTTTAAAGCATTTATTTTTCTGATTCAAAACCAGTTTGGTGTGACAGTGAAGACCTTTAGGTCTGATAATGGTAGTGAGTATCTAGATAAACAAGTAAAATCTCTGTTTATTGAAAAAGGGATTCATCATCAAACATCCAATGTTTATACTCCTCAACAAAATGGAATTGCTGAAAGGAAGCATAGGCATATTCTAGGTGTAGCTAGATCCATTATGTTCTCCATGAATGTCCCTAAGTATCTATGGGGTGAAGCTGTACTCACCGCTACTTATCTGATTAATCGAATGCCATCACGGGTCTTGAACTTTATGAGTCCTAGGGAGAAGTTGTTGAATCTGTTTCCACATTGTCTTTTACTCTCTGAGTTGCCTTTCAAGATTTTTGGGTGTGTGGTATATGTCTATATTCAGTCCCATCTCCGGGGGAAATTAGAAAAGAGATCGGTTAAATGTGTTTTCTTAGGGTATTCTAGTTCCCAAAAGGGATACAAGTGTTTTTGTCCCACTACAAGAAAGATGTATACAACTCTAGATGTCACATTTGATGAGTCAACACCATACTTTGGCCCAGACTCCTTTCATGGTAAGGGCGAACATGATAATTTTTGGAGTATTATAGATGTGTCAACTGTGGGGAGTATATCTCCTTGTTTGTCTCCAGGAAATCCAATCTCAGCAGAAGGAACGAAAGGACCAAATGGATCCCAGGAGTTAATGACCTCGGAGAATCAAGTGACCTCAGAGAATCAAGAAAAACTTGAACTGAGGGAGAAACATCAACTGCCTATTCTACAAGTTTACTCCAGGAGGAAATCAATGCCACAAGATGTTTCTTCGGTCCAGTCTCCGTCTCTGTCTCCGTCTCCCCACGAATTCCCAAATTCAGGTACTAATACTACTACTGAATCAGAACCTATATATATTAACCCTGAATCTCATGATGATGATCTGCCGATTGCCGTGCGGAAAGGGACAAGAGACTGTCTTAAATTTCATAAGTTCTTGGGGAACAAGGGATATCGTGCACTGTATCCTTTACATGACTTTGTATCTTATGACAGGCTAAATTCAGATTTCAAATCCTTTACTGTGAGTTTAGACTCACAGGTTGTTCCTGTCTCAATAGATGCTGCACTAAAACAAAAAGAATGGAGACAAGCTGTCAACGAAGAAATGACAGCCCTTATTAAAAATGGTACATGGGAGTTAGTTACTGCACCTAAGAATGTAAATCCTGTTGGCTGCAAATGGGTATTTTCCTTGAAATACAATTCGGATGGTACACTAAATAGACATAAAGCTAGGTTAGTAGCAAAGGGTTTTTCACAAGCTTATGGGATTGACTATGTAGAAACTTTTGCTCCGGTAGCAAAGCTTAATACCATTAGAATTATTTTTTCCTTGGCTGTAAATCTAGATTGGGGACTTACACAATTAGATATCAAAAATGCTTTTTTGAATGGTGAATTAAAGGAGCAGGTATTCATGACGATTCCCCCAGGATTTGAATCGGACAAAACCAAAGGGAAACTTTGTAAACTAAGAAGGTCCATTTATGGTTTGAAACAATCTCCTAGGGCATGGTTTAGCAAATTTACTGAAGTCCTATTAGTGTATGGTTTTAAACAAGCACAAAGTGATCATACCTTGTTTACTTATCAAAATGGCAAAACAGTTACAATACTCATTGTTTACGTTGATGATATTATTTTGACTGGCAATTGTTGTAAAAATATATCCTGTGTTAAAACTTATCTTTCAACCAAATTTGAAGTCAAAGATCTAGGTCCTTTAAGATACTTCCTTGGGATGGAAGTGGGAAGAAGTAAGACAGGTATGATTATCTCGCAACGGAAATATGTTCTAGACCTTCTTCAAGAAACAGGTTTACTTGGTTGTAAGCCATCATCAACTCCTATGGAAACTGTTCGTTCCTCTGAATCGCAGCATCTTGAGGTACTGAAAGATATTCATTCATACCAAAAGTTAGTTGGTAAGTTAATTTACCTATCACACACAAGACCAGATATTTGCTATGCAGTAAGCTATGTTAGCCAATTTATGCACGCACCAACAAATTTACATCAGCAAGCTGTGATTAGAATTCTTAGATATCTAAAAGGGGCTCCTGGCCAAGGTTTGTTTTTTAGTAAAAATGATTGCAGGGACATTCAAATATATACTGACGCTGACTGGGGAGGTTCCAAAGCTGACATGAGATCTACAACTGGATATAGTGCGTTCCTTTGGGGAAATCTAGTAACTTGGAGAAGCAAAAAGCAATCGGTTGTGTCACGCAGCAGTGCTGAAGCAGAACTACGAGCATTGGCACTTGGTGTTTGTGAAGGGTTATGGATAAAAAGAGTTTTGAAGGATTTATACCAAGATACTGATGGGTTGAAGATAAAGACTTTCTGCGACAATATGTCCGCCATCCATATGGCAGAAAACCCGGTGCACCATGATAAAACTAAACACGTGGAGATTGATAGACATTTCATTAGAGAAAAACTGGAGGATCAGTCTCTGAAACTGGTGCATATTGCTTCCTCTGAACAAGTTGCTGACATACTTACAAAGGCTGTCTCTCCAAGACTATTTCATAAATTGATAGCCAAGCTTGGATGTACAAACTTGTACTCCAAGCTTGAGGGGGAGTGTAGAAATGATAGAGGTAAATAGTGCCGTTGAGTTACTGCAAATAAACTGGCATGATGACAAAGACTGTAGAGGGCAGAGAGCCGTTGTATAGCCGTTACTCTTCTTATCTCTCTTATTCGATGTTGTATATAAAGCAGGCATTGTTGTAGTCTGTTGTGTAATGAAGAATTTGATTCTTCGAACTTACTGTAAATTTGCTCTGTTAATGAATACAAGTGAATTCCATTCTTCTCTTCTGATTGTTCAATCTTGTTATTAGAAATTCTACACTATGGACATTAGCAGATCCAGAGATGGAGCTTTAGATTCTTACTACTAATTCAATATTATCTATATAAGTCATGAACATGAATTTGTAAATTTAATTTTAGATTTGAAATGAGATTGTTGCCCTTATGGATAAACTTGTAATGCTTACCTAACATGCTAATTTCTCAAACAAAACGCCATTGATTCTAGACTCTAAACTTGAAGACTTGTGACAAAATTATGCCCTCTCACTAAAAAATCTTGTTATGGATTAGTAGCAGGATTTGTATTAATCAGTTATATTCGTGGTCTGACATGCTTGAAATGATTTTATCGTGAAGAACATAAATTCATTGAACCATTACATGATGGGCTCTCCGTTTATTTATTGCTAGGCACTTGGCGGGTTGGAGGTGTCTTGGCAATGTCTCGCGCTTTTGGGAATCGCATGCTAAAACAATTTGTGGTTGCTGAGCCTGAGATTCAGGTAAAAATTCCTTTGGTTATCCATTGTTTTAGTGTCATGCTTGAACAAATGCTTCTAGAGGAACCTACTAATTTATTATTGCTATTTCTTGAATGCTTTTGTTTTCATGTGCTCAATCCACTAGACACTCCCTTAATAGTGATATCCAAGAGATTGATTGGTCGTATGCTTATGATGTTTTTTTTTTCCCTTTGAATATGTTCTTAAATATTGTATTAGCTGGTAAGGGATTTGGCTGAGAAGAAAAACCACAAATGTACGAATTGAAAATTTTTTTCCAAACAATCAGGATAGAATAGCGTCCAGGAATTTTTAAAGCGCAATTCAGAATGATGTCTTAGGAGTGTGCCTAAGACGCCATTCTGAATGATGTCTTATAGAAAACCAGTTTTTAACCCGCACAAGCAGTATTGAACATTGGAAAAGTGTCACACAGAAGGACACCATTTAGATGGCCGTTCAATGCCTTAACGCCATTCAGAAGGTCGTCATGTGCATGATGCCATTCTGAAGGCCGTATAAGGTACTGGAAATGGCTTGAAAATCTTGTTGCAATCTTAACAAAGTGAAAATGGCTTCAAAAGTCCAAATTTCTGTATAATGGAGGTGAAACGGCGAATTCTCACAATGAAATTTCATATAATTGTGCTCCTACGAAAATGATGAGGGTGCCTGTGATATCGTAGATAGAGAGTTTAAAGAACGAGGTAAATCAAGATTGGAGCTAGATGCATATATTGAAGCAATTAATCTGATTTTTCGTTATTCCTTGGAGTCTAATGCGGCTGGTTACATTTACAATATGGCTAGTATTTCTAGCGAGGAAGACTTGAAACAAGCTCTTGTACCAATAAGTTGTCCAATCCTGTCGTGTGACTATTTTCCAGGTCTTAATACTATTTTATTTTCCCAGTCTTAATACTATTTGTGGGGTCAAAAACTGGTATTCTGCATGCCATGTTTATGAATGGCATCTTAGATGTCCTCCTTAGACGCCTTTCTAAATGGCGTTTTAGGTGTTCCTGGGTGCCGTTGTAAATGGTGTCTTGATTGTTTAAGTTTTTTTTTTTTTTTTTTTGATTTGTACTGCATTTGTTGCTTTTCTTATTAAAACTATAATATTTTTTTGAAATTTTTCGGATGTAGCGTGTTGTCAGCTTTGTAAGTAACATCACGCTCCTCCTGTGCTTCCTATCGTTGAACGAATATTGACCAAACTTAATCATTCAGGACATGGAAGTTAATGAGGAACTGGAGTTGCTCGTACTTGCTAGTGATGGAGTATGGGATGTTGTGCCTAATGAGGTCGGTCCAATGACATTGACATCGTTCTAATTTCACGTTTTATTATATAAGACTTGCATAAATACTGAATCCTTGAGATGTTTCTGAGGTTTTACGTATTCTCATTCATGATAATGTTGCCTTTTTTCTTTTCTTTTTTTTTCCTGGTGATGGTGGTGGTGGTGGTCAGGATGCTATATCATTAGTGAGAACAGAGGAAGAGGCGGAAGCAGCAGCTAGAAAATTGACAGAAACCGCGTTTACTCGGGGAAGCGCTGATAACATCACTTGCATAGTGGTGAAGTTCAGTCATAAGAAGGCTGATTCAGATCCAGAAAGCTCCCAGCAAGCTCAAGAATCAAAAATGGAAAGCCCTCAGCAAGCTCAAGAATCAAAGATGGATATTGATGTTGTGAAGAATGATGTTTCTGTTTAGGCGGTCGAAAAGCTGACCGCTTCAGGTTACCTGCAAGATATGCAGATGGAGACAACAGATTTGTTCATTCGTTAGTTTCTTGCTTGGATCAGTATTGGGAGGTGTCTAGGTATCTGATGTTTTGGATATTATTGGTGTAGCATTCGGGTTTGTTTACAGTTGGATATGTGGTACAACATTTGAACAAACTATTGTCATTATAGTTGCTTAATTATTAAATTTGTGTTCGGTTAGACTCTTATCACTACAGTATTTCGATCAAGATGTATATGTGACTCAAAATAAAAGGAAAATTCCTTGTTCAACTGTCGTCTCCATTGGTTACCATTTTAGTTTTAGATAGAAAGTTATTTATCTGTTAAGTATCTAACTCTAGGTTAAAGTTTTAAAACGAAAAACTCACAAATATGTTGGACATGCACATGTGTTTAGTTGTATAGCCATGTTTCCAAGCCACAGTATGCATCAACTGAGGTGAATCAATTAAATCATTCATGCCCATATATTGTTTCACCTCATGATTCTCATCTATGCCAAACATGAGGTGAATGGTTATGAGGTGAGCTAGTACTTCACCAGGAGAATATTTCACAAAAATTTGTTTCCTTAAGAGGGATATGGTGCCTATCATAACATTACATTAAAAGTGTCAATGAGTATTACTTCGGCTGGTAAGGTTCGTCTACTTCATCTTGTAAAGTTTTATGTTTGAATCCCGCTTCCATTAATCGTTCTTAGTGGACAATCTGTAAATTCTACTATAAGCTTTCGATGATGCTGGTGTTATGCCATGGCTCTTTGATGTGGAAGCCTCCTCCCTTCAACTTTAATTTTTTCTCACATACAAAAAAAAAGGATAACATTACATTAAAAGTCAAAGTAGACTATCTAAAAAAAGTCAAAACTAGAAGCTTAACTCTTGAAACTTTAAAGTGCATCTTTAGTATTGTGAATGCATTACAATGAAGGACAACGCATCTGGACTGTTAATAAATTACTTATTACCTTCTCCATTGTGCACATGACATAACCACTGGGGTAATGGGACAATTAAATCTGATTTGGATTAGAAGGTTGACACATTTAAAAATGTCAATTAAATCTGATTTTTTTTTATTTGATGGATTCAATTTTATAAACGTGAACATAAGAGGTTCATAAGTCATGTTCGAGTTGATCTGTTAATCGAGAACTTTCAAAAAATTCTAAATTGACGAATCAGGTTTGTAGGTTATGTTTGGGTTTGACAATTTTATTAATCAAATTATTTCTTTTTTGGATCAGTTAGATTAGTCAGTCAATCCACGGGTTGATATGAATCCGATACACGTTTTCGCTAACCAGTTTTGGTTTGACTCAGTTCTAACTCGAACTTGCAAAGACCAAACCAAAATTTACGAGGATCATGTAAGGGTTCGAGTCATGTTAGCGGGTGTATCGAAGATTACTGATCTAAATGTGGAACGCTTGTTATATGTTTATATTTTATTGGAGGAAATGTAAATACTTATTTTTTTTTGAAGCGAAATGGTAATTATTAAGATGACTAATATGTTGTAATTTTTTAAGAATTTTTTGTTTTATAAGATGATTTACGACTTCGATGATTGGTAGTTACGATTAGAGCTACTTAGAATACAACCAGCCGAGATATAAAACCTAACCACGTGTTAATGCTAAAGGTGAGGTAAAATATGTGGTCTCCGATCATGTCACGTGTACAAAATAAGTTATTTTTTTAAACAAGAGCAGCATCACCTTTTTAAAACTCTGCTTTTTTACACGTGTCGACTCGTGATTAGAGTCCTCATATTTTGTCTCATCTTATCTGACTCTAACCGAGGTTAAAAGTTATTGGCTGGCAGACAATGGTTAAAGAACCATGGTTACATATGAAACAAAAATAAAAGAAGAAATTGTGGAAAAAGATGAAAAAGCAGCATATTCTTGTCTGAATCTCCGGCATTAGACAAATTTTTAGGGCGTTGCAATTGGCAGTTCTCCGTTGGTTCTGAGAGGTGTTTACCGAAATCCAGTAGTTGAGGGCCTGTTTGCATTTGAATTTGGTGGGAAACTCTCGATGGCCAACACCAACTTGAGCTGAATTGCATTTACTCATTTATCGAAAGGTAATCACTTTCGATTTCGTTTACGTTGATTTCGACTTCATTGAATCAAATGTAGTGTTGGAACTGATTTTACGGCCTCTGGTTTTTGTGCGGCATTATTTCAAATTGACGCTGAAATTATTTCAACCGTTGCTTATCTTTTAAAGTTAAACTCTCACTAACATCAATATCCACTTGGATTTATGTGGTTGTATAGATTTCTTGATGCTGTAAGAACGGTCTTTTCGCAGTGCGCTTGCTTAATACTTTCCTAGTTTTTGCTTGTTTATTTCTGTCATTTGGAGATCGGAACTATGGTTATTTTATCTTTTCGGGTTATATTTGGTGTATTGTTTTAAAGATTGATGCTTTTAGCTTGTTCTGTACTGCACTAGCTGTAGGCTACGAATAATTCACATGTTATGGCTGTGAATGTTGATCGGTGATGGTTCTTCACTATGATCGATGAAGGTTCTTCCCTATAGCTGTGAAGGAATATGTTGCATTTTGCCTTTTATGATGGCAGAGATAGATTAGAAAATGCGATTCTAGTCTCTTGGAACTTTGAAATTCATGTATACGTAACACTGTTTATCACACTTGGTGGGGCGATTCGCCTTTTACTGTGCTTAAGATACTTTAAAATTTTTGCTGAGTATTGATTTATCCTCAGCTAGACTAGTCCATGCCATAGTTCTGTCATGCTGGTATAGGTTCCTACTTGACACCCATCTTGTGTCAACTTAAGCTTAGGCTAGTAAGTTGTGTAACGTTATGTCTTCAATTAGTTTTTATCAGGATTGATATATTCTGCAGTGAATTGTTTTAATTCCAATATGTGCAGTGTTTTGGTGAGGATATTACTTTACTGAATCATTTGATTAGGTTTAATGAGAATATAGATTTACGACTTCACTAGGTTCTCTTATCATAGTGTAAATGTTCAATGCCGTGACAAGATGATTTACTTTTCATCACGGTGTTGCTAATTTTTCGAACCAGATATCATTGTTTCTTTATGTTCCATTTCCAATGGAGTTAGGAACACACTCTTATTTGACTTTGGAATACGATGGAATAAAACAAAATGATTCACTAAATTATTTGCGCTTCTTGTATTGTGAAGTAGCAGTCAATCGACACAAATTGATGCAATTTTCATTATAGGACATCCGGAAACAACGTCTATGTGTTTCCAACACATGGTTAAGGTTGCATACACCCAGCCCTCCCTTACCTCCCCCTCTCCCCAATAGGCGGAAGCCTCTAAAGCAATGGGTTAACGTTGTTTCGTTGAGATATAATTGTTTCTTTGTTCCTGAATTTACTTTTTTTTTAAAAAATCATCTCCTAATCTTGATTCCACTTATACATTGTTTCTTTTATACTTGCCTAGTTTTTGCACATAGTTTTGAGGATCTGTTTTGTTCAGGAAATGGAAAACATTGCTTTCTATTTTACATTCCTTGGGGATATACATGAGTTTCTGTTGTGCTGCTTTCTGCTCATGGCGAACTGAGGAACAACTCTACTACGGAGCTTTCTTGAATAATGGAGTGCAACAGAGGCGAGGCTATTCGTGCCAAAAATGTCGCTAATGATAAGTTAGAGAAAAGGGACTTCGCCGCTGCGAGGCACTTTTTGTTGAAAGCTCAAAGTTTCTACCCAGAACTAGAGGGTCTTCCCCAGATGCTGACCACTATTGACATTTATATGTCTGCTGGGAATAAACTTGACGAGGAAGTGGACTGGTATTCAGTGTTTGGAATAAAGCCCACAGACGACTATGAAACACTCAAGAAGCAGTACAGGAAATTGGCTCTTTTAGTTCACCCTGATGTAAATAGATTGGCTGGCGCTCATGGTGCATTTAAGCTTCTTTGCAGGGGATGGAGCTTGTTATCTGACAAGTCTAAGAGGTTGGCGTATGACCAGAAAAGGCTGTCATCTACAGGGTTCCAGCAGAATTGTCCAATGCATGGTAGTAGTTCATCAGTGCCTCAACGAGCAAATGGATTTGATAGTAGGATCTCAGCAGGTCCAAAAACACACCACAGTACTTCTCAGACACGCCCTGCCTCAGTTCCAGCACCATCACAGCCAAAAATTGACACTTTCTGGACTATATGCAACCATTGTAAGATGCACTATGAATATATGATGGTGTATCTCAACCAGACACTTTTATGTCCCAACTGTCACCAAGCGTTTCTTGCTTCAGAGATGCCTCCACCTTTCAATTATTCCAAGTCTTCCATTTTAACTTCCCACAATCGGCATCAGAACTTGGCTGATCCTGCTCCTGCTAATAATTCATCTCATTCAGGAAGAAATGCTTTCTCTGCAGCCGAAGGTTCCAGAGGCAGAGATGGTGAAAGTTTGGCTAGTGCATCAGTGTCAAGGAAAAGTGGGTTCAATCCTGGTTTTTCTGTTATGTTTAACAAGCCCAGAAGTACTAGAGATCTGACTCCTGTTCAACCTCAAAACATACTGATGGACAAGGCACGCAACGTGATTCTTGAAAAGCTTAATGAATGGAGATCACAGACATCAATGAAACGCAAGGACATGAATACTTTTAAAGATCGCGAACCTAGAAGGCCAGGGAGAAATGGCTTTAACGTTGAAGGAAATCACCTTAACGGGAATGTTGATTTATCTGGTACTCTGATGGCTGACCGAGCAAACAAGTGTTCCAAGAATGTGAATGCTGGCGAGTTAGATATCTCTATGTTACCTTCAATGGATGTTCCAGATCCTGAGTTTCATGATTTTGATCTGGACAGAGATGAGAGTTCATTTGAAGAGAATCAGGTCTGGGCTGCGTATGACAATGACGACGGCATGCCTCGCTTCTACGCCTTGATTAATAAGGTAATATCAAGGAAGCCGTTTAAGGTGAGAATCAGCTGGCTTAACTCTAAAACCAATAGTGAATTTGGTACTATGGATTGGGTAAGTTCTGGATATCATAAATCATGTGGTGTATTCAGACTTGGTAAGCATGAAATGAACAAGTCAATAAATTCTTTTTCACATAAAGTTCAATGGTCTAAAGGACCGCGAGGAGTTGTTCACATATTTCCCAAGAAGGGGGAGATCTGGGCGATGTACAGATATTGGGCACCCGATTGGAATGAGCATACCCCAGATGAGGTGGTACACAAATACGATATGATTATAGTTCTTGATAATTACAATGAGGAAGGAGTGTCAGTTGCTCCTCTTATCAAGGTTGCTGGTTTCAAGACTCTGTTTCTTCCTCATCCAGAACCCCAAAAGGTGGTGAGAATACCAAAGGAAGAGATGTTTCGCTTTTCTCATCAGGTGCCTTACTACATACTTACCAGGGAAGAAGCTCCAAATGCTCCAAGTGGTTGCCTAGAGCTGGACCCGGCATCTACACCATTGGAACTTCTTCAAGTCTTGATTGAGACTGGTGATGGGGTTTCAAAAGAAGGGATGTTGCTGGATTCTCCAGTTACTATTGAAGGGAAGATCGAAGGAAATGGTGACATTGTGATTGGAGAAGATGATGAGGAGAACCGAAGTAGTTAAAAGATGAAGATTACATTTTTCTGGAAGTTCCAAGATCATTTTTGTCAGGAAAGTGAATGTAGTGAACTAAAGGCTTTTGATCACCACCAAGATCAACGTTAACCAGTTGTTACTCTAGTAAAAAAGGCAGATCATCTCCAGATAGGTAATTATACATCTTTCCTTAAATTTAACCTTTTCTGCGGTTGTCTTGGCACTAATGATTCTGCTGTTGTTAGATTTAAGATAGTGTAATCAATTGTATTACAGGTGTGAAGAACATTAGCATTTGAGGTTTACATTCAAAATATTCGTGCATGAATATGATTCTGTGGGTTCTCACCATATCCCAAGTTTCTGTTCGGTCTCCACATTCTGATATCTTTATTTGTCAAAAGCAACGTTCTTGCTGTAGTTTCATCGGCCATACTTATAGCAGATTCAGTATACTTAAATAACAAGCATGGGTTGTCATGAGTATATCTTACTGTCTGAGATTAGTGCAGGCTTTATATCATCATCATCATACCCAGTATATCCCAACGACAACAAAAGCTATCGTTAGGGTATGGGGAGGTTGAGCGGCAGACAAACAATACCTCCATCCCTAGGGATTGAGAGTTTGCTTCCAGTGAAACCCCCGGCTCTGGCTGTACCTGCATAAATGACACAATAATAGGAATATGACGTCTAGTGTGTTAGTGAGAAAATTCAGTAAATACAAATACGAAGCTCCCGATATGCAAATGGTCATTAACGTGTATATGCACATATAATGCAAGATAAAGATAAAAAAACAAACAAAACCAAAAAAAGTGCAAAAATCCACCCAAAGAGTAGATAATATCTAAGCCCCTAAGTATACTCTAAGGTGTCCTTATATTCTCTCTAAACCTCGTTAATCTTAATCCTCGGCCTCTATGAACTCCTATCTTAGACCATGTCCTCGAAGAACCCATAAGGCTTCTTTAACTGTTCTAATGTAGGACTTGATGTTACCTTAAATGCTGGTACAAGTTTTATATGAACAGGAAAATGGTTATTATTGCCCCAAGGAATCATGTTTTCAAAGGATAAAACATGAAGCAGTGGAAAACAGATTGTGGTTTTTCTTGATTACGACGGCACACTTTCTCCGATTGTGGACGATCCTGATCGTGCCTTCATGTGCGCTGAGGTTACCGGAGACCAACTAAATAAATAACGTAAGTGTTAATCGAAATGTCAGTTTAGAAACTTTGACGGTCAATATATTACTATGTTTTGGGACGAACAAAAGTAGAAAATAGAACAATATTTTCAGGAGGTGCTCCGGAAGTAAGGAGTAGCTAATACAACAATAACGTTACCCCATTGTCTTAGAGGCTCGCGCGGGGTATGGGAGGGTCGGATGTACGCAACCATATCCATGTGTTAGAAACACCCATAGGTTGTTTTCTGATGATCCATAATGAAAATTACGTCAAGCTGTGTCGATCAACTGTTACAGTGCAGTCAATTTAGTGAGTCATTTTGCTTTGTTCCATCGTATTCCAAAGTCAAAGAAAAATGTGTCGTGACTCCATTGGAAATAGAAATTAAGTAACGAGTAGCTAATGACATATTGAAATGCTGTCACATATTAATTTACATGACAGCAAGTATAGTTATGATTAGTCATTCATTTGATTTGCTTAGAGTAACTAATCATAAATACCGGTAATATTGTAAAATTTCTCAAATAATTAAACCCCTGACGTGTAATGATTACATAATTTATATGTATCCGGATTTGGGCCTTATACATATGAAAGTCCAAGTAGTCCGTTGAAGTGGGTACATAATTCACACGTAACCGAATTTGGGCTTTATGCTCCGGTTTCAACAAAAAGGAATGGCACTCCGGGCCATTCCTTTTGGGCTTAATATATTGGTCATGCTCCCGTTTTTTCTTTCAAAAAATGAAATTTCAGCTGGGATGTACGCCTACTAAACCCAACCAAAAAAAAAAAAAATTAGAAGAGGTCCTTTATCAAATTCCAGATGGAATACATGGGTTGAACTGATAAGGTTAGTATTTTATGACATTGAGGTCACAGGTTGGAGCTGCGGAAACAGTCTCTTGCACAAGGTGTAAGGTAATCATGTGTACATCAGATCGCGAAGCGATCCAGCCTCTCCCCGGATCATGCACAAACACGAAAGCTTAGTGCTTGTCATTTATCAAATTCCAACAGAAGTGTATGTTTAGCTTGCAATATTACCACAAAACGATTCGCAATTAGCAGTGAAGTCCTAAGAGAAAGACGTGTGAGAATAGTAGCTAAAAAATGTGGGTAATAAAAAGAAAGTGCAAGAAAATTCAGTGTATGAAAAATGATGGTGAGGTAGATGTGATATAACCAAAAAGTGATTCTTTGTGTTTTGTGTATTAATTCTTATTATATAAACCACCACTTTAACATATTATCTTTGCACAAAAAAAAAAGTACTTCCAAAAGGAAATGAAATTACAATAAATTGTATTATCTACATTTTTCTTACTCATCCGACTTATTTTCGGACCACAGTTCATATTCTATTTCGTATCAATAACAACAACAACAACAACAATACTCCATTACCTTAGAAGCTCCCGTCTATATTCAATTTCTTATGGTATAAGAATATTTATTTGTAATACTAATCGAAGCATGACCACTAGGCTCATACATTCGTTTAATCAATCAATACCCTGTATATACTAAAAGTAGCAAAAACTATCGTTGGGGTCCGAAAAAAGTGAGCGGCAAACAAAAAATATCTTTTAATGAGACATGTGGCTCTATATGTACCTACATAAATGACACAATAATAGAAATATAATGTGGTAGTATGTTAGCAGGATTACACATGAATCTTATCAAATCAGTAAAAGGAAAGAAGTAAGGAACATCGTCCAAAGGTCAACTTAGAGTTTCATGCACTGAGCATTTTCAACTTAAGTATTGAAACACATTTGTGGTACTTTTATAACCTATTTACCACTCTCTTATGTTTACTAAGAACTATGAATATACTGATTGTGCTAGTACCTATTTTTTAAGTTTCAAAACTGGAGCTGGAAGCGTATTATGGGTTTGACGATGATATTAGGTATCAAATCACATTAATTATACTCATAGAGAATAATCCAGTTCTGGAAATGAAATCATTTTTCTTTCTAGTTATGAGCTCGAAGTTTTCTTGAGTAAGGATGTCTAATTCAGAAATATCTGCTTTTATGATTCGAGTGGATCATGAGTAAGATTTTAATGCCAAAGTAGACTGTATTATGGGCCTATGATTGTTGAAATACATTTCTTGATTTATATTGGTCCGGAAGCTCTATGCATCTCAGACATGGTTTTCTTCTATAAAAATATCAAAACCTGGATAACTTGGCCGTTAAACCAAATATAGCATTAAATACTCGTCTTCAAGCATGGTGTTTATTTATTGAAAAATGGTTAGCTGCACTTATATATCATGTATGGTTCAATACGTACAACATGGGACAAGAGTGATTCATACATGGAGCCAGTTGCAAAAGAAATTAGCAAGTGGGTTCAGCTTAGACAATGATGGGAAAGACCAAAACAAATCCCGGCAGCTGGAGAAGGATCTCCTGGGAAACAATGCACCCAAAAGATCGAGTCCAAATCTAGGAGAAGAGGACGTTAGATCTCGGCTTGCTCAGTCAAAAGAAAGTGGTGAACAGGGGGAGGAGGGGACCTGGGATAGGATCCCCTCACCGCAATGGGGTGCGCTGACGCGTGACCGCGCGATACGTGGCAACAAGAGGGGATGGTGAGGCTAGATGCAGGTGACCCTCATATGGCCTCACCATCCTCCTTTGCTCCCACGCGCGGTCACAGAAGAGATGAGGAAAGTGGGGGTGAGAAGATCCCGGGACCTAACCCCCAGGGACCATAGTAAATATATGTCAGGACGTTGGGAATAACCATAAAAAAGGGGCTGAGATGCTGTGTAGTCCTTTTCCTTTAAATTTCCAGGCAGCACTTTCAAGCAGTCTTCTTTTTCACACACTAGCCACACACACTAAAAGTCGGCTCTGCTGCCCCTCTGATCTCTGTCTTCTAGGATTTTCTTTTGTTTTCGTTTTGTTTTTATTAGGAAAAGAAAATTTGTGTAGTCCCTAGTTTTGACGGGTTGAGATCTCCTCACCCCTCACCCCCTTGCTGTCACGTGTCGCAGGGTCACGCGCCACCGCACCCCCTTGCGTTGAGGTGATCCTATCCCAGTTTTGACCTCTTGAGAGTATGACTAAATCGGACTCGTCAAGTAGATCTTTGACTGTGATGCAGACTGAAAATATTTTAAATTTGTTGTCGAAACCTGTAGAAATCAACAACGTTAGAAGTTTTGGGGTTGTGTTATTCTAGAAAATCATTCGACTATAAAGTCTTTTGTAGATAATTTCCTTTGTCTAATGGTAAATAATGAGACTCTATATCTATATAAGTGTTTATGTATCACTATCTATGAAGAATCTTAAAGAGCACTCAAGAGCTTCTCTGGATATATCTTTAATTTCTATGAATGAAATGTTTTTATGTCCCTTGGTCTTTGTATGTTGAAATTGTCAAGTGTTGTCAAATACTTTGTTCACTTTAATGCATGTAATACATGTGTCGCTGAATGAACCCCGATTGTCGTGATGTCAAAATTTAGCTGTTCACACAGTGAAAATAAATTTAACAGAGCTTCCTTCACCAAACTTTGTGAGATGTTCCGTTATATCCGAGCGAACCAGTGCAGAATAGAACAACTTGTCCTATACTTGAGTTCAAGTAAGTGATCTCTTAGGCCATCTCCAACCCAAAACACCAAATTTTGCACCAAATCACCTATTTGGTGTAATAAACAGTAAAAAGTACTCCAACCACAAACACCAAAGCTAACACCAAATAAGAATATTCCCTCAAAGATTCTTCTATCATTATATTTTTAATTCATTATTATAAATATTTTAACACGAATTTAACATTCATGTAAATTTAATGTAAGTATTCATTCCAGATTTTTGTTATATAATTTTTTTTATAACGAAATTAACGAAATTAAAATTTTTATAACAAAATTAACGAAATTAAAATTTTTATAACGAAATTAACAAAATTAAAATTATTATAACGAAATTAATGAAATTAAAATTAAATTAATATTCTTAAAATGATGATGTGGAGGATGAATAGTGATTTGGTGCAATGAATAGTGTTGCGCCTATTTGGTGCAACACTATTCATTTTCACCAATTTGGTGCAAGCTTTGGTGCTTGGTTGGAGTGACATTTTGCACCAATTTGATGCAAGCTTTGGTGCTTGGTTGGAGTGACATTTTGCACCAATTCGGTGTTTTGGTGCTCCCATTGGAGATGGTCTTAGGTCTTAATTGTAGCTGATGTCATGTCGATCTTTTATGTTTTGACCTCATGCGGATCTCTTATACATCTCAGAATCCTAGAACGATCTGTCCCAATCCAAATTTAGATTTTCATATTCGAGATCTATCATTAATGGCAAATTCTAGGTGTGGGTGTTTCGAACCACATTGTTAAGGTGATAAGTGAAGGCCGTATGTTGTGAATCTTCTCACATTTATTGATTTAGAGAAAAATGGATGAATTACATCAAGATTTTTAGGGTTGCAGGCATCACCTCATATACAAGTTAAATAAACTATTAGAAAGGACAACGATATATTACATATACAAAGTCAATCACATTTTATATTAATATCTCGTATTGTCGTTGTGAATTTTATCCAAATGTATCTAAGACTGTCATCCAATTATTTCGCACATTTTTATAACGATTATTAGTATATTGTGTATTTACAACAGGTATCCACACGTTTTCATGTTTGTTACAAAATCATGATATTTAACAGAAAAGTAAATTCTTAACGGCAGTTTTTTTCTGTTAAATATTATAATTTTATAACAAAACTACAAACATATGTGTAATCATTGTTTATGGAGTAAAAGACAACTTTAGAATATGATGGAATAAAGCAAAATGACTCATTAAATTGGATGCGCTCTTATATTGTGAAATAGCAGTTAATCGACACATTTTAACGCAATTTTCGTTATGGATAATTAGAAACAATATATGTGTATTTCTAACATGTGGGTAGAGTTGTGTATATCCGACCTCTTCATATTTCGCTATAGACGAAAGCCTCGAATTCAATGGAGATAATGTTGTTGTCGTTGACACACGCGTGGGTTTGTGCTGACGCC
This sequence comes from Eustoma russellianum, assembly GCA_036186865.1. NCBI lineage: Eukaryota > Viridiplantae > Streptophyta > Magnoliopsida > Gentianales > Gentianaceae > Eustoma > Eustoma russellianum. The sequence continues at coordinate 591,642 of AP025056.1, forward strand.
ATTGCTGGTTCACAGCATCTTTCGTTGCGGCTACGATCGATAATGAACTTTTTCAAATCTAAAATAATCTTCACAGAATACCCTATTTTGGTCCTCTTATATATCAAATGCTGTTTCTGGTTAGAGAATCTCACATTAGCTAATTTGAGAAAAAAAATACATGGCTTATATGAGGATGAGGTACCACCACTCATTGCCCTAAGGTTTTGAGTGGATATGGGCCTAACTTCATGTAAGCTCAAGTTTCAACATGGTATCAGAGCAGGTTTAAAAATGTGGACTCACCCCTTGCCTGACCCATGGTTGGCCACTTAATGTTTCCCCTCACCTAAGTCCAGATGTTCATGCCTGGCTTGGGGTTTATGATTGAGGGCAGGTTGTAAGGTGCGTGTGTATGTCAAGCCACGTTACCACGTGAGGGCGGGTGTTGAGAATCCTACATTGACTAATTTGAGAAAAAAATGCATTGTGATTGAGGGCAGGTTGTAAGGTGCGTGTGTATGTCAAACCACGTTGCCACGTGAGGGCGGGTGTTGAGAATCCTACATTGGCTAATTTGAGAAAAAAATGCATTGCTTATATGAGGATGGGGTACCACCACCCTTTGCCTTAAGGTTTTGAATGGATGTGGGTCTCATCTCATGTAAGCTCAAGTTTCAACATTTCTATCTAACACCCACTTGGATATCATACAGGCTAGTGGTCCAATAGCTATTCTATGCCCCTTCCCTTTTTATTTCTTCAGTGATTTCCCTGGTAGATTAGGGCTATAAATGTTCAAATATCACTTGGTCTAAGGTTTATATGACCAAGTGAATCCAACTTCTACAATCATTTAATATAAGAAATGAGTTTTGGGTGCCTTTTGGAGACATAATCCCCTAATTATGAGCTTGTGATTGGAGGATAATACCTTTAGTGTTACATTGAAGATTCAAATTATATCAGCACACGTATGTAAGAATAGCAAAGTTTGCCTTCAGGTAAAACATGAAGATTTTCTTATTACCAAATAAATAAGCCTAATATGAAACCAAGTAAATTATTAAAGAATATGTGTTTAACGTTATAAAGTTTCTCTTACATGAAGATATCACCCCAGCTATTTTGGTAGGCAAAAGGAGCATGTTCACGACAAGTTTGGATCTACACATCCAAAAGGAATGGATGAAAAGAAAAACATCCATCGACATATATGGATGTTAAGTCACTGCGTTCTCTACTACGTCTTCTATGAAAAAGAAAAAATAGTTTATACGACAAATGTTAAGTCATTTTACAAGGATTACTTAAAAGGAAAAAAAGAACGTTATGCAACAAATATTAAGTCAGCGTCAACTCTCACTTATGTCTAAGCGTGTTCTATGAAGACCTATTATAAAAAAAAAAAAAGAGTTATACAATAGATATTAACTCAAGCTTATCCTGAGGACTTCTTAAAAAGAAAAAAGAACGGTTTATATAACGGATGTTAACCCACCGTGTGTTTTATGAGAGCACAAAACAGTGCAGAATAAAGTGTAAAGTCACCACGTGTTCAATGACGTGTTTTATGATGACAAAATAAACGATTTTCAATTGAAAAGAGATCATATACAACCATACCAAAAGTCCAGTGGAGCACAAAAAGTGGTTTGGTTTTGGATTTTTCTTTAGTTAACTAATTTGCCACGCTATACATATATTACGTACTCTATCAAATATATCATGCATTGCAACAGACGCCCCTGGTCTAGTAAAGACATCCTCAAATAAAATCTTATTACGCAAAGTCCAGATGTAATAAACTGACTCCTGGAAAATATACGGCCACATTGCACCAAGACGTCCATCCTGCCATTGTGGTGTTAGGTTCCTGTCAATCCAACCATTGACATCTGTGTGGTTATCAAAGAAACTTGAGCAACACGAAATAGGAACCATACTGTTCCGTAGTTGTCGTACCCAGTTACAGTCCCTTAAAGCATGCAGGATGGTCTCTAGTGACTGATTGCATAATCCACACATAGGAGAAAAAAAAGATTATATGTTCTACAAAGATTTTTTAGGAGAAAAAAAAGATTATATGGCAGATATTAAATCAATGCCAACTTTACCTCAGTCCACGCTTACTATATAAACAACAACAATCATATCCAGTATATCTCAACGACATCAAAAGCTATTGCTAGGGTCTGAGGAGGGCGAGAGACAATCAAACAATACATTCATCCCAAGGGATAGAGAGTTTAATTCCAGTAAGAACTCCGGCTCTATATATGACTACTCTATAAAGATTTATTAAAAGAAAAAAAGAGTTTTACAACAAATGTTAGATTACATAGTGTTGTATTTTTATTGAGAAAAAAACGATTTATACAACAAATGCTAAGTCATTGTATATTGTGTGAGGAAAAAAAAGGTATGTATAAGAAATGTTAAGTCACCGATGTCTACTACATGTTTTATAAAGAAAAAAACAAATTATGTATACAACATGTGTCAAGTTACCACATACTCTACAAAAGAGAAAGAAAAAAAATTTATGTGACAGATTTTAAGTCACCAACAACTTCTCCCACGTCCCTCTCTCCAACGGTGTTGTACAAGCTCTAATTTTATAATAAAAAAGTTTTATGTTTTTATACCAGTGATTATAATGTGTAATGTAATATTAATATTTTATAGTATCATGTTAACATATGTAAGTGATACACTTTGCTTTAGCTTGTCATATTAATTATAGATAGTTAACTCATAATGTTGAAGAAATCGAAACTGAAAAAATTCTGAAAATAAAACGGTATGGTGGTGATTATGAAACATACTCATACAAAAAAATTTGAGGCACGTCCACAAGCAAAAGGAATGACACCATAGTAATTTAATACTTTATATAGTAGATAGTTGTTTAGCGTTTGATGTCGTTGGAATATATTGGGTACGGATGATGATGTAATATATAGCTGCTTACACTATATAGTATATAAACCAGAACTAAATATATTTAAAATATCAGAAACTCCTTGATCCACGTTATAATTTTCACCCAAAATCTTCTCCCAAATATATCTCGATATTATTTCCTCCTTTGAAAACGAATAATTAAATGAACGACCATATACTCTCCGACGCCGGCGAACAAAATTTGCCAACGGAAATCGGCAAACCGGCGATACACATAACAAAAAAAATTTAAAAAAAAAATTAAATATCTTCAAACTCTTCACACAGCTAATACAGAATCTGCACTACCAAAATCTTCTGTGTCTTGTAAATACTCATCGATTATGTCCAGTCCCATAGAAAAATCTTCACCTGATTCCTTAATCTCCCCGAGAAAATCATGATCGTTCGGCAGCCCACTGAAAAACCCATCAAAATCTTGGAACTCGTTTGTCGATTCCGGAAGGGTTTCAAACAATATCTGCTCCGGCGGCTCGAAATTGAAAAAATCTTCAAAGGATGCAATGTCAGTCGGCATGAATTCATTTGAATACTCCGGCACAATGTTCGCCGTCTCCCCTTGACATTCCACAACTTCTTGACCAGCCGCCGGCTTTTCTATAAACTCCTCAAACTGTACCTCACCGGCGTTACACTCTTCAACTGGTGGTTTTTCCGCCAGAAACTGATCGGACTCCTCGCCTGATTGAGTTGTTCTGAACCTTAAAACAGAGGTCGGAGAAGCAAGATTCCGAGATTCATCCCCGGAATCATCACTAGAAACCTCCGGGACGATGATGTCCGGCTTGTCTTTCGCCGGCGGAGTTATGAAATTGGTCAGGGCGTCGGCTCCCCGGAGCGTGATTGCGGCGTTGTCATACACCATGGCCGCTTCTTCCGCCGTTTCATAAGTACCTAACCAAAGGCGGACCCCACGTGAAGGGTCTCTGATCTCAGCTGCCCATTTCCCCCACGGCCGCTGCCTGACGCCCCTGAACTTCCGGCTATTTCCCGCCGGTTGAACATTTTCTTTAACTTTCATTACCTTCTGCTTTGCTTTAAGAGCCCCCGACGTCGTTTTATCGCTGTTATTGCTAACAACATTTAATTTTCGACACGTTTCGACTTTGATTTCACTGACATAACGCTTAACACGCCGTCGCCGGGAAAACCCGTTCTCTTCATCGGAAGAAGAGTCCGTCGCGTCCGGATCAGTGACCGAAACCCGGACTGTCTTCGGAAAATCAGGATTTTTTCTGGGCTTCGTAACAAGTTTGTTGACTAAGTTCCGGTGCTCAGAGTATTTCACCGGATTAAAAATCGACTGATTCATATGACTCATTTTTCAAAACAACAAAACAAGAATCGGGACAAAGACTCATAAAAAGGGAGTAGCAAAGGAGGAGGAGATTACAAAATTGTATCTCTCTACCAAAGTGATGGAAGAGAGAGAGAGAGAATCGGAGAACAGTATTTGGTGTTTGCGGTGGAGAGTGTGTCTCTTTTATAGGATCACCCAAGTTGATACTAATACAGTCCTACTAGACAACCTGCAGACATGTTTTTTTTATTATTATTTTCCTTTACTTATGTCCTTTTCATTGGACCAAAAAATGAAATCCCTACGGGATCTACCGTTCCAGGCCCAATAAGCATATATAGAAGATGTAAATCAAGAGTTCAGCGACCTAGACTCTATAAGTATATATGAAAGATGTAAATCAGGAGCTCAGCGACCTTCTAGATTGACTGATATCTTACACAGTTATCTATACAAGGTATTTCCTACAAACCATGTCGTAACAAAGGAACACTCAGACTGTCATTGTCTCTGGAATCGAACTCTTGAAGCAAATCTTAACTCGAGTACCAACGGAAACTTAAGTCCTTTTCATTGACAACACAAGGGATATTACTATTATGAAAAATATTTTATTTTTTAAAAACGTTTCCTATGCAATAAGCTTTCGTATTTGTACAGAATCTGCGTTTTTGTGTTTGTAGATGTTCATTTTAAATTACTATTATGCAAAATCATCTATATGTAAGATGATTTCAAAAAGATAGGATCTTTGTTTAAAATAGTTGAATAACTATCTATCAATAAAAAAGATATCTTCTCAACTTTTAATTTACAAGTTTTAAGCTGTTTAACAATAACAACAACTTTTTCCCCCCTAAAATTAAATACATGTTGTAACATTTTTTCACTGGTTGTATTAGTGGCTTGTCAATACGAAGGAATTGTGAGGGAAAAGATTAATGTAGAAAGAATAAGAAATAGTCAACTCACATGCCTGATTTTTAAGATCTTATTCTTAATTTATCGATTTCAAATTGGGAAGTTTTTTCGTTTAATTCAATGTATGTGTAAGATCAATTAAATTGATCCATTGGCTTGTTTCATTCCACTCTAATATAGATTACTAAAGTCAAAATTTGTACATATTAGTTTTCTTATTTTTGTTGAAACTTAAACTTGCTTAAGTCGTGATAACTTTATTTTAGATGTTTAGTAAAAAAAATTTACCAACAAACACAAGAGTCTTATTTTAACCTTTATTATGCTGACACAGAGGCCGTTAGAGCTGGGTATTTCACGTTTTAACAATTATATGTTTCTTATTTTCCTATAAAAGAAACAATGACATGTTTTTTCACAAGTAGATTGACGACGGTCAATTAAGAAATCATTATAATGTTTTTAGTATATTCACCGGTCAATAAATGTTTTGTTAATCTTCACGAGTAGATTAACAAACATTTATCTTAACAGATGCTACAATTTTGTTATAATCTTCATCGTGATGAAAATATAGGTTGTTAGGGTCGCGTATTTCACGTTGTCAATAATTAATTGTCTCTTCAAGAGGGTTGTTTGTTCACGAGTAAAACTGCAATATGTAATAGTTACTACTTCTCTTCAAACAACGTATTTGTCTCTTAGTTTTAGTTTAACATGCCACGATAAAATTCACCATTTTTTTTTTTGAGAAAAAAGATCTTCTCATTAACTGATAGACACATGGGTATGTACATCAACTATAACAGCTATCGTGTAAACCAAATATCATATTAATTTGGATCTATATCTAAATTCATCATCTCCTATGCTATTCGAATATTTCGAACTCCATCAAAAATCATACGAATAATACTATATGCTTCAGACCGATATTCCTTTAAAAGACTCTTGTTACTTGAATTTCATGCAAAGAGACTTAACTATTTATAAAAATTCACCATTTAAAAAAATAAGTACTGGAGTAATGATAATCACTTAACTACTGTTTCGAACGTGTTCTTAATACAGGAATATCATTTTCTATCAAATAATGTTATAAATTTGTGTAAAAATTAATTCTTTCGTAGGATAAGAGAGTATGGTAAATAAAAAGATGGTTTAATTATTCATGACCATGTAAAATTAACGTACTGACTGTAATCGTCAAAAATAAAATCTAAGCATGTATATTGTAAACATCTATTAATCAAACCTACTAACAAACACAGCAATTTTGGTTTCAATGTTGATCGGTGGTGACAAATCAACAATTAAATATCTTAAGCGGAGTCTTTCCTTACGAATAATATGTCAATTTTAGTGTTTATTTATTATCGTATCGGTTGATAAATGTATTTATAAAAGAACCCTAAAACATATTTAATATTTAAATTTATTACTGGTCTAATCATTTCATCAATAAAACTAAGAAGAGTTAAACATTATCTAATAAAATTTCACACATAAATTAATTATTTATGTAAAACATTATTCAAAAGGAAACAGACATCTAGGATCGTATTAGAGTATTTGGCCCCAGTATATAATATTTGAGTTAAAATTTATTCCAAAAGGTAAAGAATTCGAATACAAGGTATGTTGTGTACCACTGCTACGCTTGGTTTACGGAGGGACACCTGTATAAATTCTAATCTAGGTGACCGTTGCAATCTTGATTTGTATATTCTACAATGTTTTTTTGATACTAAAATGGTAAAAATCTTAAGAGACAAAGAATGACATTTTGTTCCAAAGATTAGTTGTGTAGGTGCATGAATGGAAGTCACTGGTCCGTGTCTCCGACAGGGACAATGTAGTTCACGTATCGCCGCATTTTCACCAATGTAAGATTCGGACACGTACGGTGTGTGTGGGGCCGGGGCAATGGCGGTTGGTCCAATAAGTATACCTCAGAAAAAATGAGGAATAGGCACATGACTTTTTCACCTTGAAGTACGAATGGCCGGTCACGTGAGGCCCAGGATGCCCGGCCCAGTTCAAAGAAAAGCCAGTCAAGTTAAAATCGTTTGCTGCATCTCTGTCTTTGACCACTAATAAAAAAAAGTCAATTATTTACTACTTACTACTCGCTTACTGACACCAATTGTTTTGCTGGGTCCATCCCATTGTTATTTGGTAAATTACCCCCAAATACAACCCATGCTTAGCTGTCATTTTGAGGGGCATTCTGGTCAATCCAATTCTTTTATTGGTCCAAATTTCTCTAAGCTTTTTATTTAGTAGTACTATGTTCCCCCCAAACCCATAGGACTATTTCAATTTCTCTAGTTTTTTTTTTTCATTTTTTATGAAGTATATGAGAAGGAGATTAACATGTTAGTTCACATTAACATATAATCGCGTTTACTAGTACATATAATTCGAGTCAATATATGATTCCAAGTATAAGCATCGGAGTAAAAATTTTGTTAATGATTTGAATTTGGACCCATAGTAGGTTATCTTGGTTGCAAAATATTGAATTTCCAACTCCAATATTATTATCCCTCCAATTCTAACAGGTGTTATTGATGATGTGAAACATGTACTTAAAAATTACTCAACAGACTATGAGTAAAACGGGCTGGGACTCACGAGAGGCCCACACTTCCGGGTCCGGATCCCTGACCACCCAGTCTCTCATCCCTCAGTGACCGCCCACCATGTGACAGCAGGGGATGATGAGACTAGACGGGGATGACCCCTATCCAGTCTTACCACTCTCGGACTGCCACGTGCCGGACAGTCATTTGTTACCTTTGTTACCGTTCAGGAGATCCCGCTCCCACACCTCCGGTCCCATAAATTCCATTAATTTTATCTACTAAATATAACATTGTTTCGTATCAAAGAAGCCTGCGCTCCATCCGAAGATTGAGTTAGACAGCATGATCTGAAACTTCAATGACGAAGCTCTCAAGACTTGAAGATGCCATGGATGCCCTTGCCGAACCCAAAGAAATACTTGAAGAAATTCATCGCACTCATGGAATCACGTTATCGTACAAGCAAGCCTGATGGGTAGAAGAATGTGGTATGGCTACAATCCGTGGTTCCTTTGAAGAAGATTATTGTATGCTTCCTCAATACTGTGAACAATTAAGCAAATCAACCCGGGTAGCATTGCTTGTGGTTTTTGCAAATCCAAATGATAATAGCTTCCGACGTCCCTTTCAGGCATCAGTATATAGCTTTCTGAATGCCTGTCGGCCCCTCATCGGTATGGATAGAACACAGTTTATAACCAAGTACCTCGGTGCTTTACTGTTGGCCAGTGGTTTTGATGGGGATGGCGGTTAGTTCCCATTGGCATTTGGTTTGTTGACGAGAGCAGGCATGTTGGTGGGTGGTGGTGCTTGAGGGAGGGAGGAAGGAAAAGAAAAGAATAGGACGGAGGGAAGGTGCACTAGAAGAGGGGGGAGGATGCATATGGGGCTGTTGGTGGGTGGCGGGAGGAAGGCTGTGGTGGGTGGTGGTGCTTGAGGGAGGAGGTAGTATTAGAAAAGATGAGGATAGATAATTAGTTTTTTATTAAGGTAAAATAACAATTTCATCTCATTTTTATTTTACTCTACATTTTTCCATGTAGTTTACTAGCAGATATTGTCAAACGCAGGAGACTAATGTACTTTAATAGCAGGAGTTTATTCTCATGGTTGACTGTAAATTTGAAGACTGGATACCAACCGTCAAGCTAGCATCAAGAGCTATTAGATGTGTCTTGCTTGATAAGAAAATCATTTATACAGATACATATAAAACTGTGCTTTTTACAAGAAACAAACTTTCTATATCATAGGATATATGTATTGTTTATTTACCGTGTACTTTTACCTGACTATAACTTTTGATGCCGTTAACATGTACTAGATTTGATTGATTAGTTGATGAGGAAAAGAGAAGTTATCCAAAGCCTACTAATCCACAAGTAAATTCTTATCTTTTTATTACCGGATAGACATTGCTAGCCTTATAAATTGCTTTAGAGATGGATTGTTAATATTTGATGAGGGAGTGGGTTCTTCCCTACCTGTACCAGAGGTTCTTTAGTCAGGTAGGATATAAATCGAGGGAAGTGTTCCACCGGCAGCTCTACAAAGGGAGAGGACACACGAGACTCAGCCAGTCCAGAGGCAACCCTTGTAATACCAGCCAGTCCAGAGGCAACCCTTGTAATACCAGTCCAGAGGCAACCCTTGTAATGGCAACCATACCAGTCCAGAGGCAACCCTTGTAATATTTCAACAAGGATTGTTTCCACACGGACTCGAACTCGGGACGTCAGAGTTCTAACCCCAATCAACTTTGCCACTTACTGGACTATGCTCCTCGGGGAGATGGATTGTTAATCTTGTAGCATGTTGGTAAGAGAGAGAGGAATAACATATCGCCTTAATGCAAACCTCTAGTAAGCTTTTAAACTGTCGGATTTTGCACTATTCTATAATAGTTGCATCTTTACCTCGTTTAGTTGAAACTTTGGATTAGCGTCTAAGATATTCTTTGTCTGGTTTTTTATGTTTATCAGAATCTAACAATATGAAGTATGGTTGTTGTTATTGTATTAAATAACTATTTAAATACGAAACTAATTAACAAAAAAACATGCTGTGTTAGAATCTAGAAAGATTGGAGAGGAAAGAAGGGGAAAAGAAGGCTTCGACATACCCGCCGCGAAGTCAGCGCCATTGGCAGCACGCCGGCATCTTCTACCAATCGCCCAATCTCATCACATTTGGTAAATTTGGTTACAAATCACCGATAATCATCGCCGAGGAGCCATCTACGGCGCCGCCGGTAGGTCGAGAATGTCCCGCTATCACTCCAACGGCAGAGTCGAGAAAGAGCGACCGATTCGTTACGACGACGAAGAGATCGAGGACGATTCGGCCGCATCCGAAATCCCCGATAACGACGACGAAGGCCACAGCCAAAGAGATGATTCTCTCAGTAAGGATTACGTCAAAGTCCCTTCCAGACCTTCTATGTTGAAGATTCTCAACAGACAAGGTTAGGTTTCGCAGTCTAATTTAAGTTCATATGATATGCATTGCGTCAATCTATATTACAACTCGCTGATACCATTTTCCAGGCCCAATATTTGTTTTTCTGTCAGTTAATTATGTTTCATAGGTTGAATTATAGACTTCTTGGATATACAAGTGTTAACTTCTTATGTTTGAGTTCATTCATTTGCCACAGGTCTTTTCCAACCTTATTTTTGCTGGATACAGGGGGATATGTTTCTGTACTATTTTAATTCGCAGAGTCATGTTTGCTCCCACGCACTTGTAAATTTAAATTCATACTCATGGCATTAGCTTTCTTCTGTTTCGTAATCTCCTTGACTCAGACTTTGAGGATTTTTATTGAACTTTAGTGCTACATTTAGCAATGTAAGACCTTGTTTTTGCCTTAGCTATGGCTACATGCTGCAATTCTCTTTGCTTAACTTGTAATTATTTGAGCATGATATGTCATATGGACGCATCGTTTGGGTTACATACTATGAAACTTTGTAGAAATTTTTCTTGTTTACCATAATGTGTTTTAGCTGCCTATGCCTTTTTTACTTTCTTGGCAAACTAACAAAGTGTGAAACTTTGTTGCTGTTTTCAGGTGACAAAACAGTTGTCTTTGCTGACAAAGTTTTGAAATTTACTGGCTCTGGGAGAATGAAGAGGCGAATCTTTTTGCTAACAGATTTCGCTATTTACCTTTTTGATCCAATTACTAATGCACTCAAAAGGCGGATTGCTCTAGCAGCTGTTGAGAAGGTGTATATGAGTGACCTAGGTGATAATTTTTTGGCTATTATTATACCTACTGAGTACGACATACTTTTGGCTAGCACGCGGAAGACAGAGATTGTAAATGCCTTAGTTGGAGCTACGAAGAGTGCATCAGACTATGAACTGGACGTGCTTCACTCTAACCGGTAGTGAGCCCAATGTTTCTTTTAGTTAACTGTGATTATATATCTCTTTGTTTTTTTTAGGTACATGCTCACGAGTACCTTTGAATTGCTCTGCTCTATTCTACAGTTGCTTTGCCATATTGCAGGGTTTATGTTAAGAGTGTTAGCACTGCAGTTAATTGACATGCTAGTATGCAAAAGATTGTATTTTATTACTCTGAGAAGTATATGCTCTAGTTACTAGTATGTTATCATCACCATTAATGTTAGTTCGCATGTCAGATGTGCTTGTGTCAGTTTTTTGCAAGCCTAGAAATATGCAACTGATTGAGGATTGGGCTATGGAAAGTAGACTGCAACTCGTGCCACGTATTTAATCTGGCGTCAATCATACTTTTTCCTCTTATTTGTCAAAGTCGAGATATATTGAAGTGTGTGTTCTTGTTTTTCAGTGTATTTGGTTATGGAAGGGTATGATGCATTTACCACATAGTCTCTTGTTCGACTTTGTCACAGCTTGTTACATTGTTTCCCAATTATTTCAGTTGTCTTGAGAAAACCAAGCGTCTTATCTTTATTTCTGCTAGGTTTGAGTACCATGCAGCTGCAGACCTGGTTAAGGAAGTTCATTTTGAGGATGTTGAAGGTTGGTGTTGTTTTGGGAAAGAATACAATACTTCTATTTTCAGTTTGAACTTGCTTTTTAGCAAGATTGGTTTTATTTAAAGCTTGTGAAATGATAACAATTTCGTTCTCCCAATTTACAGGTGGATTTAAAACCAGATTTGTACAGAAAAAAGTTGTACTTCAGTAGCCTCTGGTACGTGACATTGCTATGACAAGAAATGTTATTATAAGTGGTTATTGCGACAAGCCGATGTTGAAGTAACATGTGAATAAATCAGTCTCAATAGACTGGTGCCCAGTGGTTTGTATTGCCCATTTTACCTCTCTGGTCTTTTGTGAGTACGCAGAAGATTCTTATTTATATTTTTTTTCAATTTGAACCTTTATCCTCTTTCCTTCCTACTGAGTGATACTGTTGTAATTGAACCTTTCCCTTGTCTTTTAAGGGCATAACTCATATGGATGTATTTCGTGTGAATATCGAGGCAGATTAGGATAGAAATAGAAGGTATTGGTATTATAAATTTTACTTACTCTGTCTCAAGAATAGTTTTTCCTTTTATATTTCAACGTGTAAATTACAGATGTTGAAAAGTCAAAAGGAACAATATTTACACATGTTCAAAAGTCAAATAGGTCTTTTATTTTATGTTTTAGCACTCACTACCTAAAAGAAAAGGTGTTATAACTAACAATATGTATCTGTGTTATGTATTCCTATTGTCTGACCTAACAAACTAATAGTAGACGAATGTAGATGTGCGTGTTCGCACATATATGCCACAATAAATATTCACTTGAGAAGATTATCATTGTGGAGTTGAGGAGGAAGCTTGTTCGATCACAGTGGTGTAAGGTTTGGTGTTGAGCCTCCCGTCTTTGTTTCAGCAGATGGTGCATTTCCTGTATCACGTTGCCTAGTGTCCTCCATCATCCTCAATGCATCAGCCTTTGTCGGTCTCTCCTCGGGCTTTCTAGCAACCAGTTCTTCCTCTATATTAGGACACCTCAACAGGCACACATCAAACACTTTTGCAGTCCACTCCTCGCGAACTACACATTGAACCAGGTGAACTTTCTCATGCCCACCCGTGGCATACATGGGGGATTTTCCCGTGAGAAGTTCAAGCAACAAGACGCCAAAGCGTTAGACATTGGATGCCTGAGAGGCTTTTCGATTGCCTCTCATTTCTGAGGCACGGTATCCTGCTAGGTGAGTGACATGGGGAGACATAGGAGTTATTACACACGCACCGTTAGAGCTGGGGGTTGAGGAAAATGTTGGATACTTTTAGGTTTTCATGAGCAAGCTCCCCACACATGTACCGGTTTTGATATCATGTTGAAATTTAAGCTTGCATGAGGTGAGGCTCATATCTATTCAAAACTTTAAAGCAATTTGGTAGTGGTACTTCATACTTATATAACCTATGTTTTTTTTCCCTTCAAATTGGCTAATGTGAGTTAATATTTTCAGCAATTATTTCTTCTTTTCGGAAGGGCCATTCTGTTTTCATCATTCTGCAAAATTATGCTATTGCTTTTCTGAACAGGTCCTGAGGAGGTGTGAACAATGTGAGCCTACTGTGGAGACTAATGATGGTCCAGACTCGTGGGGGTTTTGTGAATCAATGTTTTGACAACTGTGAGTAACAAATGACTTGGCATTATGGATTGTCATTGTCAATTCAAGAAACCACCAAATGAATGGCAGGCTTGGATTCTTCCAAGTCTCATTAAGTTGGTCTTTGGTGGGCCTAATCCTCGCAGAAATTCCATAACATGGGCTGCTTAGACAGGCTCTTTAGAATAAATATAGTACAAAAGATCGTATTGTAAAAACTTATAAACATAACTTGGTGATAGACAAAGTTAACAAACATTTGAAGACGATATTGACAAACTGATCCAAGGAAAATGTATAGCCCCAATCTCCCATGTGCAATGATATTATGAATATAGGTTGAATCCCAAAGTCTCAATTGTCTGTCCGTAAATAAATCGACAAATAAATAGTCCTAAGGTGAAATCCTGATGAGACCCACCGTCCCAACAACAAAGAGCATCATCGAGGATGTAAATCAGGAGTTCAACGACTTCCTAGGTTGGGTGAGGACTTACGCAGTGACTTACACAAGGTGCATCCGCAAACTAGGCCTTCGAACACCCATATTTTACGTGTATCTGGATTCGAATTCTTAGCTTAAAGTAAATCTCAATCCGTATACCAACTGGACTATGTTGCAGAGTCCTTCTAAAAGCTTTACATACGCAATCTATAACCAAAACAAAATCTACCTTGAAACTAGTGGCAGGATTCAATTCCCTAAATTGCCAAATCGATATCCACGAAAGTATCATGGATGAGGGACCTGATCTCTTCACCCCCATCTTCACTCCCTTGTTTACCCGTCTGTCACGTGGTGGCAGTAAGGGATGGTGAGGTTAGATGCGGGTGACGCTCATCTAGCCTCACCACCCTATGTTGCTGCCACGTGACGGGCGGTGAGCAAGAGAGTGATGATGTGGAGGGTGAGGAGATCTCATCTCCATGGATAAGTGGTTCTTAAAATGGCAGTGTGGTGGACACGTCTAACAAATACTCTTTCCATCTTAAAATTTTTTTTTTGTTTGTTTCAAAAATATTGCTTTACTTCTAAAAATAAAAATATAGTAATAGTCAAAGTTATATAAACACTTACATGATTTCTCTATTCTATGTTATAAGAATGAAATCAAAAAGACACTGTTTGAGAAGTCTACCTTTATTCTTTCTTAATAGACCTACCACCCATCCTTATTCTCACATAATTTAGCCTCTATTAAAGATAGAATGGGATAGTTTAAATTATGTTTAAGTCAAACTATAACGATATTTTTTAGACAGAATGAACATAAAAGAACACACAAGTATTTGACTCCAAAAAAAACATACAAAGATATTTTAATTTACAAAGACAATAAAGTAATTTTCTTGTCGAATTAATCGTTTTTTACCTCTCTAGTCTCTAGCTAGCAAAGTAATGGACTGATGTTTTCTCTCTATCCCAACTGGTATAATTTTCTGGGAAATAATATTGATTTCTTCAAATGCTCCTCCAATCATCTAAGGATAAGTGATTAGACAAATTTCAGCCTCTCGTAAAGTCATAACACCCCCGGCTCGTATTCGGATTAGTATTTATTCCAAGAGATCAAGAGTTCGATTCCACAGACATTTATAATGTGAGTATTACTCTGCTGCTAGGCCGAAGACATAATTTGCGACAGACACTTTATGTAGGTTATTGCGTAATATTTCACCTAAAATAGAAAACTTCTAGACTCCTGATTTACATAATCCACCTCAGAAATTCAAAAAACACCCCTAGCCTCACGCCATTTCCCCCTCCTGAAACCCGTGTCGCCGAACGAGAAAAAGCAATAAGCACCAACCAATGGGCGCCACCTAAGGCAATAACAACGTTTATCTCACAGGCAAAAGTTGTAGCACCTTCTCTTGTCTCAATTATTATAGCAGCAGCTTTCCTTAATATTCTCCAATTATTCATGTCCTTGCCATCTATAAATCTTCACCTTACAGACCTAGCATGATCTGATCTCTGATCACATATTTTATTTCTTGGTCGGGGTAAAATAAATCTAAACGGTAAGATTTTTACATTACGAAACTTCGTTACTCTACCGTTTTTATTTGACAAAAATATTGACACGTTGCCTTATAGACTTCTGACTATAGCGGGCATGAGGTGTGTCGGATGGATGTGACCATACTCATGTATTAGAAACACGAAGAGGTTGTTTTCCGATGACCTATAATGAAAATTGCGTCAAGATGTGCCGACTAGCCGTTACTTCACAAAGCGCAACCAATTTAGTGAGTCATTTTGCTTTATTCCATCATATTCCAAAGTTAAAAAAATTGTGTGTCATACACTTCATTGAAAATGAAAAATCTTTACTCCGTACCCACATTTAAAATCCTTAATTCCTTTTTATTTAAGGGTAAAAGGTGAAACAATACTAAATTGAAGAAGAGAATTACAAGGTTATGGATCTTTTAAGTATTTGTATATCTGTCTTTTACTGTCGTTGTTGAGATATACTAGGTATATGTTGTTGTCGTCATCTTTCTAACTCATGAAATTAGATGTTGCCATGCATTCATGTTTTGCATGTTTTTACAGAGGATAACAAATAATAAAACAATGATTGTGATGAAAATCCAATGTATTATGATATTTAGGGGCCATCATTGATCAACTGTCTTCTTCTCTTTTTCTCCCCCTACTAATTCTTTTTTGTAATATTTGGTGAGTATAATTGCTGGATCTTGCAAGCTGACTCCAACTAGTGATTAAAAATGCTGAAGACCAAGTTTAACTAAAGTGAAGTTGCTCCAACGTCTTATTCATTCAATAATTTAGGAGAAGAAATATATTTCAAGTGGGTTTCACCCCATAAGGGTGAGAGTGCATCACTTATAATTTACGTTACCAAAGAGGAGTGTTGAAGTAGGTATTAAGGGAACCGAACTGTTCACAAACGGTTAGAGTTCGATTCGTATTCGGTTTGAGTTCGTTCGTTAATTTTACTTAAAATAGCCAAATCCGTACACATATTTGGGTTCGTTTACTAAAACGAGCCGAACTGTTCACAAACTGTTTGGCTCGTTTAAACAGTTTGTTATCGAGCCGGGCTCGAATCAATTTTAAACGAATCCGAATTCGAAAACTTAATATTCGGTTTGGCTCGATCCGTTGACATTCCCACATTGGAGTAAGCAGTATTTTGTTTGTTTTAAAAATATTGATTCAAATGGTCAAATATACAGTCAATCAAATACTTTTTAAATCAAATTGTCAAAATATTTTACACATTATTTATTGTAATTTTGACATAAATTATGTAGAAACTATTCTAACAAACTATTTTGTTAAAACCATTGAAAACTTGATCTTGAAATTTATATTTTTCAAACTAATGTTTGACTAACATGACAATATTTTTAAAGAAGAAGGATAACTAGTTATATTTGTTCAGAAAACATTCTAAAGTTTATGGACAATATTATAATGCCAATATATACATATAATAGACATAGACGATAAATTTTATAATGACCAATGGTTAATAATAGAACGAATTTGATAATTTTTCAATTGGCCAATTTGATATTAACACAATTAAACTTGATGGATGCCACGTGCTTTACGAAACGAACAGTATGACCTTGAAGTTACGGGTTCGAAGCACAAAAACAATCTCTTACATAAAATGTATGGTAAGGATTTGTCATCAGACCGTGAAGCGATCCAGCTCTTGTCCAGACCTTACATAAACACAAGAGCCTAATATAACAGGAACGTTTATTTTTACTAGTCACTAACTATATTAAAACGGCAAATGATAGATCAGTGAATTTTAAAATTAGCCATGCACACGAACTATTGAATGAGCGTCAATAATGCAAGAGAATTATTTCTTATATACACGACAAATCTTGCTCCAAAATTAACATGCGAAACTGTTACATCATGTCGAAACGGACAAGTTTAAGAAGGAAAAAATATTCCACCACGTTGTGATTTGTTTATGTCTAATCTTATTATTTTGTAATAACAGGTGGCGGAGATAACTATCATCTCCCTTCCTCCTTTTCCAAAAAAGTTCGAACCCCAACCAGTAAGGTCCCTATCACACCCAGTTCCAAAGCTCAAAGGTAGTGTAGGGATGTAAATCAGGTATCTAACGGCTCGCTAGCAGGAGCTTGGTCATATACACAGTAGTAGATAATCTGCCCTATGAAATGCAATCTGCCCATAGAATATAATCTGCCCTATGAAACGTAACGAAATTCATAAACAATTATAAGCTCATATAACCACAACAATCATACTCATTATATCTTAATAACAACAAAAGATATCCTTAAGAACTGAGGAGGATGAAAGACAGACAGAAAATATCTTCATCCTAAAATATAGAGAGCTTGCTTCCAGTGATACCACTGACTCTATATTTATAAGATCATATGTAAGACCTAATTTTCCTTCTAATTAATCATAAGAAAAAAATTCCAGCAGTCAACATAGATGAGAAGTCCTCACTTATCAGGAGTCTTCACTGCATCGGTTAAATTAATATGTAGCACACGGCAATATAATTTTCCCCCTATATAGATTTAATAGTCACTCCATGTTGAAATATATCCCACTTTCTATTTTAGGATCATGATATTCATGTTCAAATATTTCTCATTAAATTTTGCGAGTTTACATATATTGAAAACCGAATTAGACCGTGTTTATATTTGGATTTAACTTTGTTTAGAACATTACAATTTCTTCTGACCAAATACAAAAATGAAATCATATCACACTAATGTTGATTATGATTTAATTTTCTTAGGTAGTACAAAAGACGAAGACGGATCTCGGAGCAATTGGTAAAGTTGCTGTTTTGATGTCACGGATTCGAACTCCGAAAACAACCTTTTGCACGAAAAAATATAGGGTAAGGCTGCGTACATCAGATCGCGAAGCAATCCGGCCATACACAAAAAGTGTAGGGTAAGGCTCCGTACATCAGATCGTGAAGCAATCCAGACCATACGTAAACGCGGGAGTTTAGTACGTCAGGAACACCCTTTAAGTAATAAAAAATATTTTATCTTTTAACAAAAGATAAAACTTAAACTATGCCAAAGTGAAAAATAAGCTAAAACGTTGCAGTTCAATTTTAACGATGCGGATGTGCAGACCTCTCAACATCAATTGGAACTGAACTTGTTTTTTTAAAGATAAGTGGAACTTTACTCAAACAACCTATTCATTTTTTTTTTAAATGAAACTTTACTTGTTTATGATTGCATAACCTTTGGTGACGGATGCCTAAAATAAATAGCTTTAGTTTTTAATTGGAAATTTACTTTTAAAAAAAAAACTATTCATTTTCATACATCCATCACGAAGAGTTCTACAATCATGCAAAATGCAATTAATTCTAAGTACTTAAAATACATTTCCATTTGTCCAGAGTACTAATCACAAATAATCAAATCCCATAATTATAAGGTCTAGTGACTTAAAAGAAATGATATATCCTTATCACATGGGTTATGCATGGCCGGGCTAACTCTTTTTGAAATGTTTTCGTATGTTGGGTAGGGGTGGCGCCGTGGTGGGGTGATGAAGTCAGATCTTCACCAAGGGTCTAGATGACCTCGAAATAGATTCGTCAGTCAACTTGAAGAGTTGTTAACTGGGATTGAATGTGTGTAGCTGGAATAGCGCCAAGTATCCTGCACAAAGAAGCACAGGTCAGAGGTCCCGGGGGTTTGACCCCGGGAAAAACCCTCCGATGCTCAAGTCAGTTTGGGCCATATCTCTCTGAGATTATAATTTAAAGGGTGACATATGAATTTCTCACAGTATTTGCCGAGGTACAGAGCGTTTGAATTGGCTTTAGGGTATGAAAGATTGTGTCCTCCCCTTTGTCTTGATCAGCTGGCTTTTATAAATCTTTTTCCGCTTTTAGCTCCTGATAGTGGATTATGGATAGGACGCTTACTTGGGACAGAGAGCCTAGGAAGCTGTAGGTCTGCTGATGTGATTAATAGTCTGACTGATGTAGTCAATAGGTCGGCCTGATTGATGTAACTAGTAGACCGGCTGTTGTGACCTTGGCGTGTTCAAGAAAAATAGCCCGCTGTAGTCACTATATTTGTAGAATATCTATGTTTGAGGGTCCCATAAAATAATATCTTAGCATGGTTCATTTGCTGTGGTACACAGCTGAACCTTGCCGAAGTGCGTGACTAGGCCTTGCCGAAGTGCATAACTAGGCCTTGCCGAAGTGCATGACTTAACCTTATCCCGTGGAAACGGTCTGAAGTGCGGCATTTGAGTATGAATTGAAGTTGGTGTCAAGGCTGAGACTGAGGTGCAGCTGAGGTCGGGCAGCCATGCTTAGGCGCTGAACTACCGAAATGCAGTACTTTGAATACTGAGCTACTGAAATCGAGCCGTTGACCGTTGTTGACTAATAGGTGGTTCAATTATGGTTTATCATGGGGTATTTTACAGAGATGATTTTGTTGCCTAGCTAGTTTGATGTGTTCAATGTGTTTGTCAAAGATAATGAATATTTTAATATCGGAAGATTTCTATTTGTATTTATTAAATTTCCTTACTAACATACCAGCACATCATATATATATTATTGTCTAGAAGTAAACTCTCTAAGAGTATTGTTTGCGTGTCGCTCACCTTTCTCAGACCCTAACGGTAGTTTATTCATTTGTACATAATACTAGGATATTGAACCTTTAACTGAACGAATGACTTCTTGATTCTGCTAAGAAAACAACGCATTAGGAGTCACCGAATTGCTTCTTTGAGAAAATCCTCTGAGATCAAGTCAATTATAGGTTTTAGGAGTTCAACTGTGTGTTTGAATCTTGTTTCAAGATGCCAAAAAAATCAATATAAGTAGTAAAGCATTGTCCGAATTTATCCTACCAGTGTGTGTTTGTTGTAGAGACTTTTGTATCTGTTTACCGGTAATGGTTACATAAAGAAATGAACGTGTTAATAAAGCGTGACTGGTTCTCTATGCGTTAGCTTAATCTTGTTTTTTATCTTTGTTTGTTCTACGAGCAGAATATTGAACTTATCTAATAGATATGTTTAATACTAGAAAAAGAGGAAAAGACAAAGAAAAAATTCCCCATGTTTTCATGAAATAGTCAAAAAGATTTTTCAAGCAATATTTCAAAGTATATATAAAAGTACATCTCAAGTATTTTTTTTAAACATGTCAAAAGTATATCTTCAAAACCTTTTGATCATTGAATATATAGAATTCAATTTATAAGAACGAAGTTAATTTGATACCTCTTTGTAGAATTTAATTCTAAAATTAGTTTATAGCCGTTAAAGATTGAAAGTTGTCTTAAGTTACAAAAATTGCATCATTTTATCAAAATACATCAGAAAATTTCTGGACGTAGGTATCCTTGGAAGTTTTATGGAATTGAGACCCCAGTACTGCTCACGTAAAGGTCATGTGCCACCTTACATAATGGCCAATATTTTTTTACAGAAAATCCAAATCCGCGAAATGTGACACAACATATAAATTATGTGGCCATAAGGATCACGTTCGAATTTAATAAAAATAAAAATTGTACTATTAGGGTGAAGGGGGCTTATACTGCGAAGCCACATTCCCACACCACGATATAAAAAATTGCTGTTATAGGAGAAGAAAAAGACAATGTTTTGGACGATCATGAACCATCCTATTTTAAAATCAATGAGAACAAATACATTGCATGAGAGATAAAGTTATATTAATCTTAAATATCACTACAGTCACGGATCTTGAAAGCGGCTCACATGTTCTATTAGAACGTTTCCGGTGTACTATAATTTCGCGTTTGCACAGGGTTTGCAGAGATGTCGTATCGCTTTGCGATTTGATGTATGCACTCTTATCCTACACTTTATATAAGATGTTGTTTCCGCAGCTTGAACTCGCGATTTCAAAGTCCACCATGACAATATTTAATTACAAAAGTTCAACATAGTATTGGTGGGAAGATTCATAGCTTTTGAAAGAATGTGAAAACGTCATTTTGTCTCCATTTGGTGAACGAGTAGCGAAAGCACTAGTTTGGAATCGGATATGGTTTCTTCAACCCATTGATTTATGCATTTTTGACATTTGTGTTTACTAATGGTTGGAAATATAGGATGAGAATATGAAAATCACAAAAACACAAAGCCGAGACGTGACAAACTAGTCACTATCTTAAAGCAATTTTGCTCCTACCAAAGAGCAAGGTAGTCTTCAAGCAAATGCTTTCCAGGATATAACTGCTGACTTTCTTCCCTTTGCTCTAGAGGAGAAAGACTGAACTTGATAGTTGAAGGTAATGATAGAGAAGAAAAAGATGTAGAGAATTGCTGAGATTTTCTTAGTTTTTGCAAAAGTGAAATTGTCTATTGTGGAAATACCAAGATCTCCTATTTATAGATCTTGAGGTATGTTTAAAACCATTTTTTAAACAAATGTCAGCCTCATTTCAACCTCCAAGAGCCGTTGATTACCGTTCATAGGTGAAGAGATATGAATCTTGGATCAAAAGCTGCAACTCCTGGTGAAAAATTCCGTCCGTTGGCACATCGATCGATCACATCGATCGATCGATGTGATCGATCGAAGTCGGACAGAGACTTCACTTTCCATTCTGTCCTACATCGATCGATCATATCGATCGATCGATGTCACATAGATCGATCCAAGTCCTCCAGAAAGCTTCAAACTCTCAAACAACCTCATATACTCTTTATATAAGTTTGGAGCACTAAGAAGAAGTACTTTAACGTACTTTTCCAACACTAACCACAATTTGAAGTTACTTTTTCTTTTCCAAAAATATTGTCACGTCTGATCAAATCATACAGTTAGTTTAGCAGTATTTAAAATTGAATTATCAATTAACTTCCGTCATAGACAATCAAAATATGAGGATAGTACAGTCTTGTAAGATCACCTGATGAAGATTATTCAAACAAAAGTGTCTTTCTTAATTTGTGTTTATAAGAGTTTTCAAAAGCAAGTGGCGTCCATGCCAATTTTATTTATAACAATATAACTTGTCTATGTAAGTACTACAAGATTAGAACTCAAAAGATCTCCACTCAATAAAAAGGGGTGACATTGTCAACTATTCTCTTGAAAAAACAAAACTGAATTAAGTCTTTACATTAACCATACTTCTTTTTTACTGTTTTATCAATCTATATGATATCAAATATATCACAACGGTAGCAAAGCTATCGTTAGGGCCTGGGACGGGTGAACAAAAGGGAAACAGTACATCGAGAGTTTGATTTTAGTGAGACTCACGGCTCTATATGTACCTGCATAAATGACACAAAAATAGAGATATGATGTGATAATGTGTTTGCGACGGAATTTAGTAGACACGAATAGAAAGCTTCTGATATTAAAATACACATAAATGTATACATGCACATATAATGCAAGACAAAGACAAACAAAAGCAAAAAAGTGCAGAGTCAACTTAAAGCGTACATAGTATCTAAGCTCTTAAATATGCTCTAAAGTGCCTTTATATACTCTATAAATCTCGTTAATATTAATCTTTTGACTCTATGAACCCCTATCCTGAGCCATATACTGTTTAAATGAAACGATATTCTTAGTACTCTTTTGCCGAATATGTGTTTGTCTCCTATATATATATTTTCAAAAATTATTAGTACTCTTCTGGTGTAGATTGTAATATAACCACATACTACTCTTTCACTAAGAAATCTTCTTACCTCCAATTTGATAAAGGCTTGTCCGATTTCAAGTCTTCATTCAACAAAATCCCTGGCTTTGCTTGTGTTGCCAATCCCTATATATTACTCATGTGACTTAAAAATTTTCAACCAACAATATTTTCCCCACAAGTTTTTTGTCTTGTAATATCAATTATTGGAGGAAGTCTATATAATTAAATCCCCTCATGTGCCAATAAAAAGGTTGAACCCCAACAAGTAAGGGTTCATGACATCCCTGGTCTCACAGGATGTGTAAGAATATAAATCAGGTTCCCAGATCCCACTAGTAGAAATGTGTCAATAAAACTTGCCCTAGAGGCACCTAAGTCCAGATTTTTGATTTAATTTTTTGTAAATATGTGCATTATTCGCTTTGACAAGTAAGTGAATCAAAACGTATTGAAATTGTTAAAGAAAAAAGGGAAATCCAAATAATATTAATTGAAAAGGACATGTGTAGATCATTAAAACATTTAACATGAATTTGAGATTCCATGTCACATGAAACAAAATTTGAACCGATGAATTTCGAATTGTTTTATCGATACACTCTTCTTTCACTAACTAAAAATAGTTTCGTTTAAATAATGTTTTTGGTAATAAATGCTTGAAAGAAAATTATAGGCGATGAGACCGATATTACATTGCGTGGGGGATAAAGGCCCCATAGAAGAAGCATTTAAGATGCCTAGTCTTTCAAACAAAATCGGATGATTTAATGAAATATGTGTTATAAACTCAAGCAAGTACAGTAAAGAGAAAAGAGAAACAAGAGAAATTTGTATCTCAAAGGTGTGTCTTTCATATATGATATCTGGTCCTATTTATAGGACTCAATGCAGTGAAGATAAACTTGGACAAACCCTTTGAATATCTACATCTAATCTGATATACAAAAGAGATTCAAATACTTTGGATATCCACATCTACTATAATGTCTATCTCTACAATGTATATCAACATTATGTTTATCCTTGATATTCCAGTATATCCATAACACTCCCCCTTGGATATCCAAACTTTATAGAATATGCCTCATTAAAACCTTGCCAAGAAAAACCCAGTGGGATAAAAACTTGGTCGAAGGAAAAAGAGTACATATTCACAATAATTGGTAAGTGTGATACACTGCCTCGTTAAAACCTTGCCAAGAAAAACCCTGTGGGATAAAAAACTTGGACGAAGGAAAAAGAGTACAGTGTGCATATAGTAATCACACTCCCCCTGATGCTGGCAAGAGATCTTTGAGTCGACGCATTCCAATGTTGCAGACCATCTCTTTAAATGTAGCGCTTTTGTGAACAAGTCATCAAAAATCTGGCTAATTGTATCTGCTGGATATTAATATCATCATTCTTCTCGAGGTCATAAGTGTAGAAGAACTCTGGTGATATATGCTTCATTCTTCTTGGATGTAGCCATTTTCAATTTGAACAATACATCTTCCATGATCCTCAAACAGTGTTGTCGGTGTCTTCAATATGCTGAATCGTCGACTTCAAGCAAATGTATTCACAGCTTGCTTCATGCAATGTCAAAATCTTATAATGATGAAGACATGGTTGTAAATGTCTGTTTCACTTATCTCCATATTATGACCGCATCAAAACATATCCATTTTGTGGTCTTTTCTAATGCGAGTCAGATAGATAACCAGCATCAGCATAATCCACTAATTGTGGAGATACTTTCCTTGAGTAGTATAAACACTCGTATGGTGTTTCAAGAAGATAAAAATGTGTTTGACATCATTTCAATGTCTTCGTGTTGGTGTTGAACTATACTTTCTCAATAAATTTACTGAAATGTTATGTATGGTATCGTAATTTGCAAGATACTTTAAAACACCAACAACACTAAGATATGATACTTCAGGACCTAATAATTCTTCGTTATCTTCTTGTGGTCGAAATGAGTCTTTCGATTGTACCACGCTATGACTACTCAAGGCTCGATCTGCAGGTCGAGAGAACATTTGATCTTCTCAGAGTTTTTCATCTCAAACTCTTTTATGATACAACTAGAGGTTTTAGTAAGCTCTTCAGGAGTTCCAACAAGATTTAGATCATCGACATGTATATCCTGCCAGATTGTTTTGGTCTATACAATCTTTTCTATAATTTGATTGAGTATAATTCTTTCATCCTTTGATTACATGCTGCAGGCAATTTAAATCCTTCTGGGATTTTTATATAAATATTATTATCTAATGATCCATATAAGTATGTGCATGTCCATTAACCGCATATCAAGGTTTTTAGTTACTGCTAGGCTGATTAGGCATCGTAATGTTATGGCATCAATAACCGGGGAATATGTTTTACCATAATCAAGCCTAGGTATTTGGGAAAAACCTTGCGCAACAAGACGTGCTTTGTATCATATAACCTCTTTTTTCTCGTTGCGTTTTCGTACAAAACCCAATTTTATCCAATATGTTTGATCCCTTCAGGGGTTTGAACTGCAGGTTAAAATAATTTATGAATGCGACTTTCCCTTCAAGGGTTTGGACTACGGGTCCAAATTCTTTGCGACTTTCCCTTCAGGGGTTTGGATTGCATCTTTCTATTTTGGCTAATGATTTCTGTGTCGACACTTTTCAGTTAACATTGGTTCAGGATCCTGATTTATAATTTCGTATGCAATCCTGCAATCAATACATGATCAATAATGATCATTAGTCTATCCCAATTTTCTCTTATAATTCAAAGAGATCTTTTCAAAATTGTGTTCACTTGCTTCTTCGGGAGCAACTTGTTTATTGATTTTTAGACTGATCAGTTCTTATTTGTATAGCGCTTTCAAGTTGTGAACATCTGATCTCTTGTTGAGTATTCTCTTCTGGAGTATTATTTGTACCCCTCTCTTTTGAGGGCTTTTATCTTTTACACCAACTGGGCATCCACGTTTTAGACTTGTTTTTGGTATACCATTATCATGTCCTTCAGAGACATCAAGTCGAATCGGCGTATTCATCGCCAAAACGTGGGATTTTGTTATCATTTTACTTCTTGCTCGCATTGATTTGTTTGTAAGTTAAGGTGAGATAGTGAAGGAACGTTCCATGTAATTTCACGCCGTTCTTTAGGAACCGGCATTTTCTCTCCCCCTAACGGCGGGAAAACTAGCTCACCAAATCAATGATGATGCATGCATAATTGCATGTCCCCAAGCTCAGGTGGGTAAATTGTACCTTAAAATCAAACGTCTAGCAATCAGTTGTAAACGTTTAATAAATGACACTGCTGGGCCATTTTAAGTGTGCACACTTGCAACTGAATGCTCAACGCCAATCTCAAGGCATACAATAATCATTGAAAGCTTGAGATATAAATTCACATGTATTATCAATAATTAATAAATTTAATCAGATAATCATATAATTTTAGCAAGAAGCTTGGCAAAAGCTAATAGTCTTTTCGAAAGTAAACTCACATGAACAAGCAACACACACAAAATCACGAGATAATGTAATCTTTTCGTTCACGAAAGAGTTTCTAGAATCTTCTGGTTCTTTAAAGAGTACACATGTGAGTGTTTTGCAATTGTACGTATCATTATTCTATTTGGGTGACCAAGTCGATTATGTCATAAATAACTTCGGAATATCGAACTTCTGGTTCATCACAATATTATATTCGACTGGATGTATAGTCGCATAATACAATCCATAGAGAAAATTGAGAGTTTTTCTTTAACAAGCTTCTGGCTTGAATAATTGTCTATCAAAATTTCATATTCCCCTCGTTCATTGTTTAATATGAACGCCATTAAGGCGTATATCTTCTAAACTCAATAGTTTCCTTTCGAATTGGTGGGAATGATGCCATATTAATCAATACATGTGTATCACCCGTTGATAAAATGGTTGCTCTTCTGGAGCCCTTAATCGATGTTGTAGTACTCGAATTGGTACTAACATTTGCTTTTGCCAATTAGAACTCTTCTGGAGCCCGTTGTGTGTGTCATTCCACTGTCAACTGGACATATGCACATATCATTCACTTTGGATGATATGTTAATATCAAAATTATTTTTAGAACATCAACTCAGAAATAGTCAATGGTGTTTCTTCAGGAAACAGTAATTCATATATTAATCAATGTAATGTTTCCACTTTAAGATTTGAGTTCAATCAATATCACGAATAACAAAATTTGGATTCAATTAAACTTGACATCCAAAACAGATTAATATTCAAAATACTTTAAATAATGCATAATCTAAATGGGCATTCTGGATACAATAAACAATATAATGATTTCACATTAATTCATGCTCTGCAAAAGATTATGCCAAAAGATAGACGAGGTAATATTTAAAAGGAAGGATATAGACATTGCTATCGAATCAGAATTCTCAATAGAACAATTCATAGTCGAGTTAAGGATAATCTAGTTAAAGATACATATGCTCTAGGTATGGCAATTATTCATGATTCCAGCATGTCGACTAATCAAGCTTCAGGCATAAGATGATATATCCATTCAAAACTACAGGTTTGAGTTAAATGTCATATGCTTCAGGCATAAGATGCTTCAGGCATAATAAATAGATCATAATGAAATCATACTAATAAAATGTAATAAATATAAATGTATATAGTCAATTAATATGATGTAAATCTATAACACATATGACTGTGTAGCAACAAGCAAACTAACAACTGCAAAATGTAAATATTGTGTATAACAAAAGAACACTTACAAACATAATAAACACAGGTTATGACGAAAATAAGTGTATTAATGTTGACATTCAATATACTGCATCAATATATCTGTGACCTACGTGTACTACTATAAACATCAGTACTAAATGTTTGAAACGTTATTCATAACTGTGCTTTGGTCCATGCACAATAAACATTGTTGTGAAAAGTAACTAGGTAGATAGAGTAAAGTAAACTAGTTGTGCTGTGTTCAACGATAAAAATGCACAAGACAATGATTAACAATAACATGTAAGATGCCAAAAGAAAATGAACCTATAACAATTTTCAATAGTCACCACATAATAATACTCAAAATATAACAAAGTTATAGAAATGCAAAATGAAAAAGTATTCTACATGATCATCAGTAAAAAAAACGTAGTGTAAAGCAAACTGTTGCAAATATGTCCATTGAATAAGTCAAAATACAATACAGTGTTAAAATATAAATTAATAAGTGTTAATGACTTGAACGATGTATTGTAAGTACGTTAAAATGTACTTGATGCATCGAAATCTATACAGTGAATACATAAAACAATGAATTGTACTGTATCAACTTTATGTATAAAGTATGAGTTACAGTGAATAACTGTATATTGGTATAAATGCTATTCTAGTAATTGCAGACATACCTTAAATCACTATCTATTCATGATATTGTCAAGGCCATTGAATCGAGGTCATTATTGTACAATAAAATGTACTACTAAATATTAACCATACTATTTTTTTTTTTTTTTTTAAACATTCGGCCAGTGCACAGCACTTACATTTTTGTTTCCTTTTGTAAATGAGGGATTTCTCAACAAATACATAACAAAATAATCCTTTTACTACATTATTCTTGTTCAACCTCTAGTTTTCTAAAATAAATACCAGCTTTATCAAAGTACAAAATATCGATGCTGCTGAAAACTTCAATCACTTGTTACATTAAGCGTATATCAGTCAAGAACAACTTTAAAACCAAAATTATTTGTTACGCATAATTAACATCCTTTTATCACTTTGAAATATAAACATGTGTTTACTGAAGCATTGGTTAAAAGGGACGCAATAAATACTGAAACACGAAATATAACTATGATTTGAACAATACATTGGATTGTTATGTTTAACAACGAACAAATATTAGCGATTGGTCTATCTTTCCACTTTGAAGAAGTTGGCATATCTTATTAGAAGAAGTTTTGAAGCATGACTAAAGAGAATATTTCCATGAATGCAATATAATAATGCATCAGATCTCCGGACTTCTTAAGAAATTTTCATCATAGAATATAATACTGCATCAATTATTCATGCTTCCAGCGTATCATGCTTCAGGCATGTCCATTAGTCATAGATCAGGCATGTCAATTATTCCGACATGTCATGTTTCAATCAATTGTTTATGCTTCAGGTATATCTAATTATTCATGTTATACGCATGATAACTATTCATCACAACGATCCATAAAAACAATTCATGTTTCTGGCATGATAAAACGATTCATGCTTCGGGCATGATACCAATTAATGGTTCAGACATGTTAACAATTCATGCTTCAGGCATGATAGAATGATTCATACTTCAGGCATGATAACAATTAATGGTTTAGACATGTTAACGATTCATGCTTCGGGCATGATAAAATAATTCATGCTTCGGGCATGATAAAACGATTCATGCTTCAGGCATGTTAGCAATTCATGCTTTGGGCATGATAAAACGATTCATGCTTCAGGCATGATAACAATTAATGCTTCAGGCATGTTAACAATTAACGCTTCAGGCATCATAAAAGTTTATCTATATGGCTGCAAGCCATATACTATTCTTCTTATTTCAAAATAAATCTAGACTTCAGACTAGATTAGTTCCTTTATAAATATTCCGAATATAAGATAGAAAGAGGTAACAGAGAAACGCAACAAATGAACAAATCATAATTCTGAAAAAATTTCGACAGAAAAACCAGTCTCAGAAATCACCATTTCGGTCAGACCTACGAATGTTCAAAACACATCTTCTCGTTCAAAACATACCTTTATGTGCTATGATTAATCTGTCAAAATTTGGTGATGATCCGATGTTGGATGACTCGGCAAATTAAATTTTCCTAAACCTGCGAAATACTGGCTGCACTTTATGTTCAGATTACGATTGGTACCCATAGCCAATGTTACTCTTCTTCCTGCATCAATAATTTGATCCACTACAACATTCTTATCAAACCCACATCAACTGCCGCACCAGCAGTCATAAGCATGGGTTATATAGTGACGCCTTCTCGATAGGGTCCCCACTCATGCTTGCTCAAATGATGCGGGCCATCTAATGGTGGAAGAAGACCACAAAAATTGGTAGAGTTATCGTGCTGATAACGTGTTATAAACTCAAGCAAGTACAGTAAAGAGAAAAGAGAAACAAGAGAAATTTGTATCTCAAAGGTGTGTCTTTCATATATGATATCTGGTCCTATTTATAGGACTCAATGCAGTGAAGATAAACTTGGACAAACCCTTTGAATATCTACATCTAATCTGATATACAAAAGAGATTCAAATACTTTGGATATCCACATCTACTATAATGTCTATCTCTACAATGTATATCAACATTATGTTTATCCTTGATATTCCAGTATATCCATAACAATATGCTCGACTTTTCGCAGTATTATTATTTTTTTTTAAAAAAAAACACACATAATTGTTGCACTATACAGCGACGTTTTCTTGGACAGGGGATCGAATCTGCCAACAAATATCTTGACTCATTTATTTAAAAAAACTGAATATAAACTATCTGCCTCACCTTATATATATATATACACACACACACGCATATGCACATATATATATATATATACATACACACACACATATATGTATGTATAAAACCCGATTTGGGAGTTACCTACACGCATCTTGGACTTGAAATCCTTTGAAGTTCATGGGATTCACGTGCTCCTTACGTGGAGGGCATGTCCTACCGACCAAACTCCCAAATTTTGATTGAAAACTGTCCAAATCTGCAGATTTTTTGGGACGATTGATAAACAATATGGCAAAAGGTATCACGTTGAAATTAATATATACATATATACACACACATACATATATATACATATATATATATATATATATATTGCAAAACATCTCGTAAACTGAAAACACGAATAAGAACACCGGAGAAAAAGATAACAAATTTAATTAAGGAAGTATATATGTATATGTGCTTCTTATTGCTTTATGTATCCCTAAAATTAGATGACAAAGCACTGATCTTATGTGACAAAGAATGTGATAGAGTTTGAGATAGTAGATATCTATTTCTATAAATCTATCTCAACATTATAATGTATATATCAATGTGTATCAAATTTGGTTTGGACCAGTGGTTCTAAAATTTGTTTGGTATTCTACGTACGATATCACTTGACGCCATCATCATTTTTAATGAACCACGATCATATGAAATTATGTTGTGTGAATTCACCGTTTCACCTACATAATAGAAAACGATTTGGAATTTCGAATTTGTTTTCACTATGTGAAGATTTCAAAAGGATCTTCATTACAATATCATCACGATTAAATAGAGCCTGAATAATAGAAGTTTGAAAGTGTCGACCGACCAACGCCTTGGACACATTCAAAATAGCGTCCATGGTCTTTTTGGACGCGTTTCTAGAAGACATCCTAGATGTGACGGTTTTCTTGGCGTCCTATACCGCGTGTGAGGCTCAAAAAATGGGTTTCTACTGGACCCCAGTGTGCACTTCTAAGATATGTTTCTTAATAGCACCTTATGCGCTTTTGGGCGCTATTCACAAAAACGTCATGATTGTTTGAAGATTTTTTCTAATTCCTACCATATTTGTATTTTTTTTTTGTTAAAACTAAAATATTTTTTTTTAAAAAGTTTCTTAATAGCACCTTATGCGCTTTTGGGCGCTATTCACAAAAACGTCATGATTGTTTGAAGATTTTTTCTAATTCCTACCATATTTGTATTTTTTTTTTGTTAAAACTAAAATATTTTTTTTAAAAAAAAAACTCCAATATTGGGGTGGGAAAATGAGTATCCAATTAGTAGACTTTTTCCTTTTTCTTTTTCTTCTTACAAAAATCTTCGGTGGTAACAGACGTCCCTAGTCTAAAAAAATGATATACCATTCATCTTTTCAAGAATTTATAGATCACCTACCAAAACAGATTTCTTAGAGCGTAAGTCGAACTTAACTCCTTATAAGATGAAGAGAACAGACCTTATTACCTTAATCACTTATTGTTGGCACCCTATAAGATTTAATAACGTGTTTTAACACTAGCAATGATACTAATTTGGGAATACAAATTTTAAAATGTGGATCAAATTAAATAATATAAAAGAGTTAAAGATTTCGCCGAGTGTAAAATAGTTGATCCACCTGTCTACTTTGGTGTGAAATTAAAGGCCACGTGACCCATGCGAATGGCATGAATAAACAAATGCATTCTTTGCTTCTGGATCTTCCTCACGTTCTTTTCCCCTAAAGGGGCGAGCCACCGGCGATGGGGATCAAGTACATCATAAAAGGCAAGTAGTACATTGGAAACGGGTTCAATTTACTTCATCCATTTTATTCTCACCTCACGCGTCACCGCACGACACATGACAGCAGGAGAGGTGGTGAGGCTAGATGAGAGTCATCCGTATCAAGCTTCACCACCTCCTGCTGTCACGTGTCGCGCGATGACGCGTGGGGTGAGAGAAAAGTGGGTGAATTGATCTCATCCCTCGGAAACATCCCTTCTTCTTCTTCTTTTTTTTTTTTTCCTTTTTTCCCCTCAAAATTTATAATTTTCTGTATTGACTCCTAGCTTCGACTTTTAAGGTAATAATTATATAAAAAATGCAAAGGAAGATTATTCATATGACTGAATAATTATCACCTTAAGCAAAAGAACACTTCTGTTTCTTCGAAAAATCTTTCTATTTGTACGAAAAAAATTATTGTGCTTGCACTCAAACAATATTATGATGCCACGCAAAAAATTACGGTAAATTTGGTCGAGCTTTCGACTGGTCGTTCTCAAGCCCGAGTAAAGGAGGGGATTGTGTTAGGTTGACAAACTGTGTAAAACTTTGTCACTAAACATGACTATAGATCAAACAAGAAATTACGTTAATGTTATGATGTTGTTCATATAGAATGCATCGTATGATCCGAATGTGTTGTCTTGGCAAGGATTGTTGTATTTGTAGTGTTTGGATGTAGTGTCAAATAAACAAGGGTCCATGTCGCATGGTACGAATGCAGCTACAGCTGAGTTAGGGTCGCTACATCTCCTATATAACTCGGTTGTAGTAAAATAAGCTAGAGTTCTTGGGCAATAAGTTAAATACTAAGTTAGGTAAGAATATTAGACTAAGAACATAGAACATTGGACCTTTAATAGAGAAGACAATGGAGATAGTGGACACGATGATGAAAAAAGTAATCTTTTTATGTTTGTTAAAGACAAAAATGGATAGGTAAGAAAGCTTGGATGTTGGACAAGTCAAGATGTAAACTATGGTACACATGAAAGAATAACACAATCAAGGAGTTAGGATTATTATAGATGTCTCATTAAGAGACGAAGCAATAGGTGTTATTAGGAAACAAGATAGAATTATAGCGCTAAGTTGGTTTTGAAAAAAAAAATCAATGTTATTACCGTATATGCTCTTCAAGTGGATTTAGAGGAGGCTATAAAAGTTTAATTTTGGATAGATTTAGACAACCTAGTGCATAAAATTCCAATAGGTGAAAAGATCTTTACAGGAGGAGATTTAAATAGACATATAAATAAAGAGAATAAAGATTACAATGAGTTACACGATTGATTTTGGTTTTGTAAACAATGAATGAAGATCAATTTTGTATTTCACAATTATGTATGACGTTATAGTGACTAATACATTTTAGAAAGTAGATGAGCACTTGATTATACGTAAAAGTGGACCAAATAAGTTGCAAATATTATTTCATGACTAATGAGAGATAAAATAGCTTGTAAGAACTGTAATTCGATCTCATAAGAAAGTTTAAGAATGCAACACCGT
Source organism: Eustoma russellianum (assembly GCA_036186865.1). NCBI lineage: Eukaryota > Viridiplantae > Streptophyta > Magnoliopsida > Gentianales > Gentianaceae > Eustoma > Eustoma russellianum. The sequence goes on from AP025056.1 coordinate 625,551, forward strand.
CTTGTAGTGGTGGATGTCTCTATCGGGCATAACAGATTGACAAATCAAAGTCGTATAGAACCCAATATAAAATGTTAGAATTTGAAAAAAGCTAAGCAAACAGATTTTAGAAAGTAATATTAGAGTAAAAAGTCTTAAGAAATTCAAGCAATGATACAAATAAAGTATGGGAGGATGTAGGGCTAATAACAAAAAATAGGGAGAAATTTACTTAGCGAGTCAAAAGTCAAGTATCTGCAAATAAGAAACCTTGGTGATAGAAAGAAGAAGCGCAAAATAAAGTAAAACTCAAGGATAATTTGAACATGGTGTAAGTAACGCAAATAAAATGTATTTGAAGATTTTTATAAGCTATTAAACACGAAAGAAGATGAAAGAGATGTGTACAAAATTACTAGAGCAAGAGAAATGAAGACAACATATTCTCAAACTAAATGCATTAAAGATGAAGATAGCAAAATTTTAGTCGAGGAAAGGGCATTAAAAGATAGACGAATAAGATACTTTGAGATACTTTTTAATGAATCATTCGAAGATGAACTCGTATTGGACAAGTTATGTAACTCATAAGATGATAGAAACGTAACACATAGTAGGAGAATTCAATTCCTATAGATAGAAGATGATTTGAAAATGATGAAAAATAGTAAAGCTATTGGACCCGACGGTATTTCGATTGAGGTTTGGATATGCTTAAGGTAATAATCTACTATGCGGGTCACAATTTTTTGAACAAATTTGTGAAGACCTAAAGATGCATAACAAGTGGAAGAAAAACATTGTAGTAAATCTGTATAAAAACAATAAGATTGTGCAAATTATAGATGAATTAAATTAATGGCCACAAAATGAATTTCTAGGAGCGAGTGATTGAGAAAATACTTTGCAAATAGGCTAGTTCATCTAGAAATCAATTTGGATTTATGACGGGAATGCCAATTATGAGGCTATTCATCTCGCGAGAAGATTAATAAAGAGATATTAAGAGAATAAACAAGCTCTGCATATGGTTTACATTAACTTAGAAAATGCATATAATAAAGTTATATGAGCGATCATGTGAACAATGCTTGAAAAGAAAGGTGACTAGCATATATAGAACGCGATGACAAGCGTAAGGACTTTATAAGCATAGAGTTTCCTATTACAGTGTGTTTACACCAAGGATCTGTATTAAGTCTATGCTGATTTGTTTTAATTATAAATGAGCTCACTCGACACATTCAAGACTGTTATGGAGCATATTATTTGGAGATGATATTGTGATGATGGATGTGACTAGTGAAGGAGTTAATGCTAAATTGAAATATTGAGGGAAGACAATAGAGAAAAAGATCTTCAAATTGAGTTGAAAGAAGGCGTAGTATATAAAATTTATTTTAGCTACAAACGAATGATCATGGAACCTTATGTGAAATTGACATAACAAAAGATTCTTCTGAATGAGAATTTTAGATATTTAAGATCTGCACTATATAAAAATAGAGAAATTGACAAATATATGAATCATAGGGTAGATGCTAGGTGGTCAAAGTAGAGAAGTGCATGAAGCCTTCTTTGTGATTAGAAAGTATGTTTATAGCTTAAAGCAAAATTTTACATAATGACACTAAGACCCGCACTGTTGTACGTGTCTGAATGCTGGTCAGTCAATTATGAACATAGACAAAGGATGTGAATGGTGAAAAATAAGAATGTTAAGATAGATGTATGGATCTACAAAGAATGATAAAATAAGAAATAAAGATGTCATGCAGGTGGTATGAGATTTATATGACTTGTATCAGAACTGAAAATCATATGGTCAGTGATATAATACAGTGAAGATAGTAAACTTAAGTAGCCGATGTCATGTAGATAGTATGAGATTTAAGAATTTTAGTCACTTAGGTTGGAATCACAGTTGAGATGATATGATAGTTATGATCTAAAAATGCATATTATGCATTAGGTATTATCAGACACATAATGATGATAGAATTTAACATATAACTCAAAAATAAATAAAGCACATGAGAAATGATTGATCCATATAACCGATCCTATATATTGGGAAAAAGGTTCGAGTGTTGTTATTGTTGATTGATTATATAAACAAAATATTAATATCTAAATATTTGAATGGTTAAGGAACAATTTGCTTAGATACGTCAAAACGACAAAATAAGTCGTGCAATCACTATATCAAGTGATATAAAAATTTGATATAATCTACATAAACAAATAGACTACTTAATTATAGATCATTAGAATTCATCACGAAATTCTACTATAAATGTGAAATTATAAACTATACTATAGATCATCATCACCCGGGCCCATTATATCCCAACGACAGCAAAAGTTATCGTTAAGGTCTGGGAAGGATAAGATAATACCTCTATCCCAAGGGATAGAGAGTCTGCTCCCAGTGAGACCCCGAATCTACAAACTATACTATAGATAACTGAAACAAATGGAAAACCTAAGAAGATACGTTTTCTCATCCCGATGTTAGTTAACATTATTCGCGCCAATAGTTTCACATTTACAAAATAATTATATGTATATGTATACATATATATATATATATATTTGTATATATATATGTGACGTATTAATATATGGATCATACATATCCATCAGCTTATTTTCTAATGATTATATGTATAACATCAATATGATTATAAAAGTTACATATCGATATCTCTCCGTCCAAATCAACCACCTCAGAAAATATTCAAATCTCTCCCTCGAAGGGAAAACAAAAAACAAAAAACCACCCATTTGTACAGAAGATGATAAGTTGGTCAATTTATTCACACCAAACTATCACCTTTGTACAAAACTATGTATATATATTTCCAGAACAGCAGACGACTTTAACAGAACTGTCCTCTAGTATTTACACCACGTTTTAAGAACTTATATTTGTATGTGGTGGTAAGCTCTTCCCTCCGCTATTGCCGGTAAATGTTAGCCGGCGTCGTCATTCAGCTGAAACTTATCGACGGCGTATGACACATCGCCGGAGATACCTGCCGGAGATACAGATAATAAGGCGTTTGTATCTTATCGTCTCTTCTTCAACTGTTCAGGTTCCAGCTGGCCATTTATCTTCAAGATTCCATTTTTTTGGAAGTACTGCTATTTGGGTTAAAAATGCTGAAGCTTTGAGAAGATTACCTCCATTTGCTACTGTTTTGAGTCTTGATGACCGAATTCTTGTTTTCTGATTGAATAGGTAGCTTGTTCTTTCTTTATGTATTCTGCTTAACATAATAGAAGATCTTGAAAAAAAAGTCCACATTGGATTTTGTTAAACTTGAAAATGAGGAAAATTTTAACATTAAACGTCGTCAATTCATTGTAGACCTTTTTTTTTGTTGCAATAATAAACTTGAGTTGCTTGCTAAAAAGTGGACTTTCTTGAAATGCGTCGTCATGCCTAACTATACTGCCACATGGGTTCAATCTTCGGCAGCAGTCCTTTTATTATATAGACTTTTATTCGTACGGCTTATTGAACTTCAAAGATCTGTGCTTTTTCTCTTTTTCTTTTTTTCTTTTCTTCTCTTTTTAACAAAAACCAGTATATATTGTTATCTCCCTTTTTTCTGATTGTCAAACACTGCAGGGTAGGAAAAATGCCAAGGGAGGTGACAGAAGAGGATGATTTCTGGGGATTGTTTTGTGGGAGTTCACATGGCATTGTTGATCTGTCCTGTGTGGACCATGCATTACCCATTGGATTAGATGCTCTATTCTTATTTGGGTTCCTGGCAATTCTATTTTCAAGATCATGGTCAAAACCCACAATTGCCTCTGTTCGCACTCGTTCTGTTTCTCCGTTGCAGCTAGTTTCAGCTCTTAGTAATGGTTCCCTTGGAATCTTATACATAGGTGTGGGAGTTTGGGTCGTGTTGAAGTTGTGGGGAGAAACTCACAGAGTCTTGCCTTTGCATTCTTGGACCTTTCTTCTTTTTCATGGGGTCACTTGGTTAACTGTTAGTGTCACTGTAAGTCTCAGTCTTAAGCTCCTTCCACGAGCCCCTTTCAGGGTTTTATCGTTTCTTGGTGTTTTTTCTGCTGTTGTTGTTTGTACTTTCTCTCTTGTTACCTCTATCATTCACCAAAATGTTTCTTTTAGGTTAGCGTTAGATGTATTATCTCTGGTAGGATCTAGTTTGTTGTTGTTCTGTTCTTATAGAGCTTACGGATATGGAGATGAGGATGAAAGTGATCATTATGAACCTCTAGTTAATGATGAGAAGGAGAAGATTAGTTATGTTAGCTCAGTTACTCCATTTTCCGGGGCTGGATTTTTCAGTAAGATGTCGTTTAAGTGGTTGAACGAGTTAATGAAAAGGGGCAAGATCAGAAGTCTTGATGATAATGACATTCCCCAGTTGCGTCAAGAGGATAGAGCAGAATCGTGTTATTTGATGTTTATGGAGCTATTGAACAAGCAGAAAGAAGTTGAATCACAGGTGCAACCATCTCTTTTGAAGACAATTTTTCTATGCCATTGGAAAGAGATTCTCGTTTCTGGCTTCTTCGCGTTGCTGAAGATAGTTACTCTTTCTGTTGGCCCTTTGCTATTGAATGCCTTCATTGAGATCGTAGAAGGAAAGGCAAAATTCAACTATGAAGGGCTTGCATTGGCTCTTATGCTCTTCTGTGCAAAGACCTTAGAATCGTGCTCCCAAAGACAATGGTACTTCAGATCGCGATTGATAGGTTTAAAGGTTAGATCTTTACTGTCATCAGCCATATACAAGAAACAGTTGAGTCTATCAAATGCAGCAAAGATGATGCATTCAAGTGGAGAGATCACAAATTATGTGACTGTGGATGCTTATCGAATTGGGGAGTTCCCCTTTTGGTTTCATCAGTCATGGACAACTAGTCTCCAGCTCTGCTTTGCTATTGCAATTCTCTTTGATGCGGTAGGGCTTGCTACTATTGCATCTCTGGTAGTGATACTTCTGACTGTTCTCTCCAATAGTCCCCTTGCAAGATTGCAGCATAAGTACCAGTCTAAGCTCGTGGTGGCACAAGATGAAAGATTGAAGGCTATTTCGGAGGCTTTGGTAAATATGAAGGTCCTAAAATTATATGCATGGGAAAATCATTTCAAGCATGTTATTGAGAAACTAAGGGCAGTTGAAGACAAGTGGTTATCAGCTGTCCTTTTCAAGAAGTCATATGGAGTCTTTCTCTTCTGGTCATCACCTGTATTGGTTTCTGCTGCTACTTTTGGAGCATGCTACTTCCTTGGAATCCCGTTGGAAGCAAGAAATGTGTTCACCTTTATAGCTACTGTACGCCTGGTTCAAGACCCAGTGAGAACCATTCCTGATGTTATCGGTGTTTTCATCCAAGCTAAGGTTTCTTTTAAAAGGATTGTAAAATTCCTTGAGGCACCTGAGCTGGATCTTGGCAAAGTGAGGCAAAAGCAAGTTTCACAGGATGCCACTCACAGCATCTATGTCAAAGATGCCAGTCTTTCGTGGGACGGGAATCCTTCGAGAGCAATCCTTAGAAAGATTAATCTTGAAGTTAGACCTGGTGAGAAGGTTGCTATATGTGGAGAGGTGGGCTCTGGTAAGTCAACCCTCTTAGCTGCAATTCTTGGAGAAGTTCCAATTATTCATGGAGATGTAAGTCAGCAGACCTTTGAACATACTTTTCTGTCCTTTGGTAATGGTACTTGTTTGTTTTTTTTTCCTTTGTTATTAACCACCTTGAATATGCATTTTACAGGTTAAAACGTATGGAAGTATTGCCTATGTTTCTCAATCAGCCTGGATTCAAACTGGAAGCATCCGAGATAATGTGCTGTTTGGGCTCTCTATGGATCAGGCTAGGTACCAAAAAGCCTTAGAAAAATGTCTGTTGATAAAGGATCTAGATTTGTTGCCATATGGTGATCTTACTGAAATTGGAGAAAGAGGAGTTAACCTCAGTGGTGGACAGAAGCAACGGATTCAACTAGCTCGGGCTTTATATCAGAATGCTGATGTATATCTCTTGGATGATCCCTTCAGTGCAGTTGATGCAGAGACAGCTGCAAGTCTATTCAGCGTGGGTGCTTTCTCCCTGCGTGATTTACTCGTTTTACTGCATAGTACTTGATCTCATTTAACTGTTTCCAGGGTTATGTAATGGAAGCACTCTCAGGAAAGACTGTGTTGCTTGTCACTCATCAAGTTGATTTCCTTCCTGCTTTTGATTATGTTCTGGTTAGTCCTCATTGCCACATTTTGCAGTTTGCTCTCATGTTATTCTTATATCCTGAATATAAATGTCTCCTTAAGCTACAACTTCATTGATGATTTTTCGCCATTGTATCATTCAGGCAACCATATCATGCCTCTATTAAATCTTTACTTAGTACTGGCTTTCTAGGACATTTTGGAACCTTAGCACCTGGGGTATAATTCTATTTTTGTTGAAGTATTTAGTAAATAAATTTTGTATTTATTTATTTTATGATATTGCGTTATTATTGAATCCATCGTAACATTTGCATTGTGACTAAACTATCTCACTTTCACTTGGCAGTTCATGGCAGAGAGTCAGATTCTGCATGCTGCTTCTTATCATCAGTTGCTAGAATCCAGCAAAGAATTCCAGAAATTGGTTGATGCCCACAAAGAGACAGCTGGTTCCGAAAGGCTTTCGGAGGTTTCTTTTTCGCAGAAGAATGAAGCTTTTGCTCAAGAGATAGAGAAGACATGTAGTGAGGAAAAATCTAAAGCATCAGGAGGTGATCAATTGATTAAGCAAGAACAAAGAGAAGTTGGAGACAGTGGATTAACACCTTACATTCAGTATCTCAGTCAAAATAAAGGATTCTTCTTCTTTTTTATGGCTATTCTCTCGCATCTTTCATTTGTAATTGGCCAAATATTACAGAACTCTTGGATGGCTGCCAATGTTGACCATCGTCATGTTGGCCAGCTGAAGTTGATAGTAGTTTACCTGGTGATCGGATTCGTAACAACGATTTTCTTGTTCATTAGAGCTCTGACGTCGGTTGCTTTGGGTCTGCAATCTTCTAGGTCATTGTTTAAACAACTGATGGATTCTCTTTTCCGGGCACCCATGTCATTTTATGATTCCACACCTTCAGGAAGGATATTAAGTAGGGTGGGTATCAACAATGGTGACACTTGTTCATGATTCGAGTCGTGGCTAAATTTATGTTGTGTTCTTAAAGATTCATTTTGTCCTCTGCAGGTTTCAGCAGATTTGAGCATTGTTGATCTTGATCTTCCATTTATCTTGGATTTAGCTGCTGGAGCAACCATAATTTTCTACTCCAATCTTGGAGTACTAGCTGTAATTACTTGGCAAGTCCTGTTTGTCTCCTTACCATTGGTCTACTCGGCAATTCACTTACAGGTAAGACCAAAAGATTACAGCTTCCTTTTTCTTGGAACCTAAATGTCTTGTGGTCACCATATGTATTGTCTTCCTGCCAGCAGAGATACTATTTTTCCTCTGCAAAAGAGCTGATGCGTATTAACGGCACCTCCAAATCTTCTTTAGCAAACAATCTTTCCGAATCCATAGCAGGAGCTATGACTATTAGAGCTTTCAGGGAAGAAGACCGCTTTTTCAAGAAAAACATGCAACTTATTGACAACAACGCGAGCCCTTTCTTTCATAACTTTGCAGCAAATGAATGGTTTATTTGGCGCCTGGAGATACTTAGTGCCACTGTTCTATCTTCCTCAGCACTCTGCATGGTTCTACTAGACAGAAGTTTCAGTTCAGGCATGTGATCATCTGTCAGCTATTGATTATCTCTAACTCTATGATATAAATACACTATGGCATTGTAGTTTATTTTAATTTTCATGCTATTGCAGGAGTGATTGGAATGGCTTTATCTTATGGCCTGTCATTGAACATGTCCCTGGTATTCTCTATTCAACAGCAGTGTACTTTGGCAAATTACATTATTTCTGTGGAGAGGCTTAACCAATACATGCACATAAAAAGTGAAGCTCCAGAAGTAATAGGAACTTGCCGTCCCCCACTCGATTGGCCAGCCACGGGCAAGGTCGAGATTCAAGATTTGCAGGTAAATAATTTGATGTTTGATGACTTCACTAGGGATATACATATGCGACATACTGATAAAACAACAACAAGCGTATTCAGTATATCCTAACGACAGCAAAAGCTACCGTTAGAGTTTGAGGAGGGTGACAGGTAGGCAACGATACCTCCATCCCAAAGGATAGAGAGTTTGCTTCTAGTGACCCCAGCTCTATATGTACCTGCATAGATGACTTAATAATAGACACAGCTTGACGCATCATATGGGTCATTGCGAAACAACTTCCATGTGTTTCTAACACATGGGTCCCCATACCCCGCCATAGATGGGAGCCTCTACGGCAATGAGGTAATGTTGTTGTTGTATGTTGTGTACTAGTGAAAGAATTTCGTGAACACAAATAAAAAAGCTATTAAAATGCATAACCATGTATATGCACACATAATGAAAGACAAAGACAAAAACAAAAAAGTGCGAAGACAACCTACTGATAATGCGGCATACTGATAATTTATTTAATTATAGATTAAGTATAGAGCGGATGGCCCTCTTGTTCTTCGTGGGATTAGCTGTACATTTGAAGGAGGAGATAAAATTGGCGTTGTTGGCCGGACAGGCAGTGGAAAGACTACTCTCATTGGTGCCCTCTTTCGTCTGGTGGAGCCTGCTGGCGGAAGAATTTTAATAGATGGGATTGACATATCCATGATTGGACTTCATGATTTGAGGTCTCGGCTAGGCATTATACCTCAAGATCCTACTCTTTTTAATGGAACTGTGAGATTCAATTTAGATCCCCTGGGCCAGCACAGTGACATCGAAATTTGGGAGGTATGTTTTTATCTTATATTTTTCAAAATGTATACTTTTGTTTGCAAGTTTGCTGTGTAATTTACGCTGTTCCTATTGTTCAAAAGGTGCTGAAGAAGTGCCAACTTAGAGAGGCCGTTGAGGATAAGGATGATGGTCTAAACTCGTGGGGTGAGTTTCTTCTTCTACAACAACACCCAAGTCTTTTTCTACTATATACATTCGGTTATATAGATCAACCATATCTCTTATGTTTTATTTGTTTTTTTGTTTTGAATCGTAGCCTAAATCCTACCCTTCTTATGTGCCTCATAATATCTAATGCATAATATATGTCTTTAGAATACATATATTTCAAAACTATCATATCATCTCAATTGCGACTCAGATCTAAGTAGATAAAATTCCCACTTAAATCTCATACCTTCTACATGACATCGACTACATGCATCAACTGTCTTCACTGTTCTCTATCACTGACTATATGCTTCCCAATTATCATATCAGTCATATCCTTCCTTATTTTACCTCTTCATGTCTTTTTGGTCCATCCCTCCTACGTTTAACATGCATCTCAGTCATTGTCTTGCACCGCCTAAGAGGTGCATCTACAGGACACCTTTGCACATGCTCGTACCATCTTAACCTTGACTCCCTCATCTTCTATTCTATAAGAGTCACCCCAATCTGCCCAACATTCAGACCTGTACATCAATCCGAGTCTTATTGTCGTCTTTGTAAAACTTCTCATTAAGCTTTAAAGGTACTTTTCTATCACAAAGAAGACCTAACACACTTATCCACTTTAATCACCCTGTCTACACTTTGTAATTCACATCCTTATCGATTCCTCTTCCTTTCTGTATAGATTCTAAATACCTAAAACTCTTACTTTGGTGAATCTCTTGTTCTCTCAGATTCAAACAAAGTTCCAAGGTCATTCTTTTGTTGTTAAAATTAAATTTCATATACTTATCTTATTTCATCTCAATTTGAAGTCATTTTCTTGTAGCTTCTCCCGCTAACATTCCAGCTTAACATTGACTCTTTCACTAGTTTCATCCATCAGTACAATGTCATCTGCAGATTACATGCTCCACAAAACTGTATCTTGAATGTGTCAAGTGAACTCATCTTAAACTGAAGCAAATAAGTACGGATTTAATGCAGAGCCTTGGTGTAAACTCATTGTTACAGGAAAACTTTGGGCTTAGTCCTCCTATAGTCCTTATGCTCGTCATCGCATTCTTATACATGTCTTTAATAATTTCTAGATATGCTACTTAACACCTTTCTTTTCAAGATTGTCCACAATATCTACGCGGAACTTTATCATATGACTTTTCCAAGTCAATGAAAACCATATGGAAAGCATGTTTTTTTTTTCTCATTATCGTTTTATTAATCTTCTCAAGAGATGAATAGCCTCAATTATTGACCTTTCTAGCATAAATCTAAATTGATTTTCAAACACACTAGTCTCTTTGCGAAGTCTTTTCTCAGTCACGCTCTAGAGATTCATTGTATCACTCATTAACTTAGTTCCTTTATAATTTGCACAATCTTGTATATTTTCTTTGTTTTTATACAAATGTACTAAAGTACTTTTCCTCCACCGGTCAGACATCTTTCTTGTCTTCACAATCTTGTTAAAAAATCCACGTAATATCTTATTTTCTTATGTATTTCTAAGCCTCAGTTGTTATACCGTTGAGTCCAATTGCTTTATTATTTTTTATCATTTTCAAAACATCTTCTACCTCTGGCAATCCAATTCTCTTACTATATGTTAAATATCTATCATCTTCTGAGTTACGTAACTCGCCTAATACAAGTTCATCTCCCACTGATTCATTAAAAAGTTTCTCAAAATATCGCCTCCATATTCTTTTATAGCAATTTCCTGTACTAAAATCTTGCTGTCTTCGTCCTCAATGCATTTAACTTGAGATAAATCTCTTGTTTTCCTTTCTCTCGCTCTAACAATTTTATGCATATTGCTTTCACCTTCTTCCGTGTCCAACCGTTTTTAAAAAGCTTCAAATGCCTTCAATTTCGATTCACTTACAGCCTGTTTAACTTTTTTCCTAATCAAGCATATAAGTTTCCCAATCTCTTGATTCTTGCAAAGTTGAAGTGCATTAAACTAGTTCTCTTGGCTTGTACTTTGTCTTGTTCTTTTTCTTTCTACCACATAGATTTTTTATTTGCAAGTATTCAACCTTTTGGCTCGCCAAGTAAATTTCTCGATGTTTTGTTCATGTTACCCTAGCTCAATTGTCGTTGCATTCGGACCATGTGATTGAGACCCTTGCTTATTTGTCATTACATCTAAGCCCCCTAGATGCAGTGGTCTTTGACGAGACACCGCATTTGGACCATACGATGTGTTCCATGTACGAAACGTCTTAGCGTTAGCACAATTTCTGGTTTGATCTATAATCATGTCTAGTGACAAAGTTTTACACTGACGGTCAAACTAACACAACCCTTATCCTTTATCCAGACTTAGAACTGGCAAATCAAAAACTCGACCCAACGAAATTTTTATAGTCCATCACGGTCCTTCTTTCAAAGCGGTAGATATAGCTAGCATGTGGGATCCGCATAGAAAACTCACTACAGTATGAGGACCGTGATATTTTCGACCAAAAAATTTCTTTGCGTTCTGAATGCATGTACTAGCAATGAGAACATCTATCAGAAAGCTTTAGTAACAAATGATGCCTTTTTAGTGGTGGAAGATGGATCAAACTGGAGCATGGGGCAGAGGCAGCTATTCTGCCTAGGCCGCGCTCTGCTACGGAGAAGCAAGATCTTGGTTCTTGACGAGGCGACTGCATCAATTGACAATGCTACAGACATGATTTTACAAAAGGTTATTCGGAGGGAATTTGCTGATTGTACAACCATTACAGTGGCTCATCGGATCCCGACCGTGATGGATTGTACAAAGGTTCTTGCCATCAGCGATGGTAAGTAAACAAAATTTTGATTTAAATCATATTGTACCTTTTGTTTCGGGTGTAGACTTTTCGGGGGTTTTTGTCTACAGGGAAGCTTGTGGAGTATGATGATCCACTGAAGTTGATGAAAAAAGAAGGCTCGCTTTTCGGACAGCTTGTACAAGAATATTGGTCTCATAATCTTTCCTTGCTATTGGATCCACAGTACGCCTCTCAATAGGTTTTACGAGCTTGTGTTTCTCCGGTAATAGCAGCTGATCTCAAGTTTACTCTTTAAAGTTTACATAACCCCCCCCCCCCCCGGTTCCCCACGCCCCCATCCCCACCTCCAATTTTCCGACAGTGTTGTGCATGAGCAAAGGAGAAAACAATAAAAAGGGTTCCTTTCTATAAGACTTGCCTTTACACAGTTGAGGAGTTATGCTTACCCAGTGATTCTACATTCTTATAATCAGTAATTTTGTTGGGGGTGATGAAGCAACTAGTGATCCAATAAAATGATGACAAATAAGCTTTACATGTAATCAGGGGGTGATTGGCCAAAACAAGGAGACCATAAATATTCTATACATTTCATTAGTCATGGATCAACTAATCATACTTATTGACCATTTTAAAATTTGTGTCTTATAAAATGACATTCCGTTGTGGGATTTAGGAAAATATGATAGATTTTTTTTATTAGAATGATGTCTCTCTGGAAAACTATATTGTTTCATCAATGTTTCTTTGGTAAATTAAAGCGACAAATAATCACACAAATGATAAATGTGAAATTTACTTTTTTTTACACGTGGCGACACGTATACAAAAACAAATAGGTGCTGCAATTTTTTTTTAAAAAAAACTGTTTTTGTATACGTAGCGACGCGTGATTGGAGGTTTTATATTATACCTCAATTTTAGTCTCTTAGGATCTCATCCGCATATTTTGCATGATCTCATGCGGAGATTTCGATCTTTTTATCAAGAAAAACGGAATCGGAATATTAAATTAAGGTCAACAGATCCCGCCGCTATACAAACATATAGTGCATCTTTGATTGCTAAAAGCAAGATACTAGCAATTAATATACATCTAATTAATGATAGTATGGGTAGTCGTTATGCTATCATAATTAATTTATAAGTCAACAAAATCAAACCAATCATGGTCCATCCTATATCATCATCGTGGCATTTATTATACGCCGGTCTGCACCGGGCATTGTTTGATGTTATAAGTAACAAAGTTCCTATATGAATTTAAATTGAGGTGAAGTAGGATCCGGTTTTTTCTGTCCATGTAGTCTTCGAGCTCACACTTAGGCACCTTTTTATTCTTAATTTTTTTTTCATTTGTCAACGTTACATCATTTGACTGCTGTTTTCCGGGGAGTATGTTCTCAAGTGCTCCTCTTGAACCACCTTACAAACAACGTTATATATAGGAACACACATAAATATATACAATCAGATATAATCGTTTTCAAGATATAATAAAATTTACTTTAGGGGAAAAAAAGAGATAATGGTGTTTTCAAAAGTTTCAACATATGCCATATTTCTACCATAAAATATCATCTTCCAAATGCTACAACAATAACATTGTCCCATTTTCTTAGAGACTCTCGTCTATGTCGAGATACGAGAGTCGGAGGTTCACAACCATACCCATGTGTTAGAAATACAGAGGTTGTTTCCCGATAACCCATAAGAAAATTTGCATCAAGCTGTGTCAATCAACTGCTTCTTCACAATATAAGAAGCGTGGTCAATTTAGTGAGCCATTTTGCCTTATTCTATCATATTCCAAAGTTGAAGGAAAAGTATGGTAAACATAAACAAAATATCATCTTCCAAATCTAAAACGAAATTATATCCTTGGTCCACTGGTCACCATCAGGAACCATGACATCCGCGGAACGGAATGCAAAAGTCAAACACAGATTGAGATCTTGCTGCAAATGTCATGACACAGAAAAGGTTGCTAGATTAGCATCAACCTTAAAAATATCAAAAAATGATATCATGAGAAGAAGATAAAGAGCGTGCGGTATAGATTAATAGTAAAAAAGTATCGATGTACAAAATGTATCTCATGACAATATTCAACATATGGGAGTTTGAATCATAGTTATGATTTACATTCAGACCTTTGATAAATTGGTCTACAAACAAAGTCTAGAAAACTGTTTATTTAAACATATTACTCCATTTCCAATGAACAAATATGTAACCGAGTTAATGATCAGAAATCGCAAGTACAAAGACTAACCGTAAAAACAAGTTTGCCTCGGGCATGTCATCTTTGTTTTTGTTATATCACTCTCCATCCAATGCATCTTCTTGTATTAGTACGCTGAATTCTAATGTTTTTAGGATTTGACAAACCAAGGACATTTGAGGTGGACTGATCACGAGAAGAGGTTGCTTAAACACACCCAAATTCAACTGGAACAAATCCAAACAAATCCGTCAATTATGCAACATGAAAACAGAGCTGCAGACAATGATCATAACATCCAACAAGACGAAACAGAACACATGTAGGACGAAGCACATCATGATAGCACGTATCGTTTTGAAGTAGATGACACGATGATGGACTCAGCACATGACATACTGAATGCTGGCATTTTTTCTGAACTGCAAGCACTACTGGAAGCTTCCCAACAGAAAAACATTGACCTCCATAAACATTTTAAGGAACTAAAAAATGAAATGGAGGAGAACAACAGAAATCAACAATAAGAAATCACCTATTTGCAGAACAAAAATCAAATATTGGCCGTGCAGTTGGTGACAAGTGACAACATGAAGAAAAAAAGAAGTCGATCAACTAAAACTGCAGATGGAGGAGGCAAACGCAAAACACAAAGACCAAATCCAACAACTTAAACATGAGATGGAAGAGATGAGAAACATACATCATGTTACAAAAAGAAAAAACTGGAACAACACTTAGATTCCCCTTTTCAGCCACAATTAGATTGAAGGACTGAATGCTCAATGAGCGGGAAAAAGACACCATACGTATTATCTGAACTACTACCATATGGATTTACTCTGCTCTAATTGTTATATGACTAAATAAACTGTCACTAGGTGGAAAGATCTAGTAAAGTTAATGCCCCATGTAAAGGTTGGGCTTTCCCGCCTCCACTTTCATACAAAAATTATCCGCTTCTATAAGGATGTTGGGTTTAATGCTTTCATTTCTCTTCAAATTACATTCATGAATCAACATGTGCGATAATAATCCAAAAACTGATTACTGCCTTCAGAATCCAAGGGAGCTCCACGAGGCAGATCAGATAACAAAGAGATACTACAGAACATCGACCTAGTTTTCCTAGTAGGTTTGAATTTCAGCGCAAACTCCTTTGTGTTACTCTTGTATACAATTGAGCATATTCTGACTAAATGCAGTTTTTGACAAAGGAACAGTTCTTTCTTGACTCTTGCATTAACTAGCAATACCTCAAGCTAGTTCAGTGATTCACTTGCACAAAAAACAAAAAAAAAACAAAAAAACAAAAAAACAAAAAAAACAAAAAAAAAAACAAAAAAAAACAAAAAAACAAAAAACAAACAAACAAATGACAAGCTGAACCATGTAGATTCTTCAGCACTCTCATGAGGAAAAGCTAGAAAACACAACCTTCTTAACACTAGGGATCGGATTTCTCATGCTTATGGCCCCCCAAGGATAGCATTTTCAATGTCCTCCCTGCTTAGCGCGTAACTGAATCTTCTTTCTACATCCTTTTCAAGATCACCAGGTCCACTCTTGAGGTACCTGCCACATTTGCACATAATTAGTCCACAGTATCTTGTAGTTCTTATAGAAAAACATGCAGTTCACTCATAGCTTGATTTCAAGAAATGTATATTAGTTTTACAAAATATAATACAAACTATTTTCACCAATTTAGAAAAACTTCAGTTAAGCTATAGATTCACCTTTCCATTAGCATACTCCTTGATAATTTCACCTTTGCATTAGCATACTCCTTGATACTGACAAGAGCGTCAACATAGAGTCTAAAGCAAATTCTGTCTGTCTTTCATTTATTTTTCTTATTTCTATGTGCATTTTCAGGTAACTTATCTGGGGATGAGGAGTCTTCTTACTAGTAGTAGGATTTCGAAGCATATGTCGATTTTTAAGTGCAACGTTCAATCAACATGTTTTACACTTCCCGCAATCGGATGAATGATTAGATAAGTAAAAGCAAGAATGTAGCAACTCCTGATTTACTGACGTCTTTATTAACAGCAGCCAAGAAGTTGCAACTAAGAAAACATCATCAACCACTCCGAAAGATGGATCCTTCCAACAAACAAAAAGGATAAATGAACAAAATACAAATTACAACAACGAATTCTACCAATTGCAGCAATGAGACAAATTTAAGACAGACGTTGGTGAATTTCAATGATCACCGAATTCCACTCATAAGAAAAACTCAAAACTTACCATAAGCTAATTAGAAAAAGGAAACATTCAAGACAGAGGAGAAAGGCTAAAGATAGAGAGACCTGATGCTGAGGTCGGTGACATCAAGAGATAATTGTGCATGCCAATCAGGTTTCTCCACGAACCAAACGGCCCTATTCTCTCTGCTTTGATAAAAACCCAAGCTTTTTAGCCATGCCTCCAAACAAGGTAGGCTATGAGCGTACAAGGACTTCTGCTTATCAGGCAGTCTCTCCAACCACTCGTCCACTGCTTCGTCGGTCGATTTTGAACAAATCAGGGTTCTTCTTCTTCTCGAATAAGATGACTTAATGACATGCGAAAAAATCGGGAATTTGGGGGGCGCCAAAACAGAGAAAGTAGAAGAGCAACAGTGCGTTGAGAATGAGGGGAATCGTGTGCGAATTAGCAAAGAAGCACTGCAATTGATGCTCATTGCTTTAATGTGATGAGCAATTTTGTGAGTTTTGAGTATTCGGCACTGCAAATTTCTGGACGCGCAGCTCTTCGACGCCAGAGAGTTTTTGGATAGGAGCTCCACGACGTCGTCTCCAGCTCACTACTGACTACTATAGTCGTTACTCGTTAGGGCCTCCTTAAAAAACAATTTTTTTTTTCAGGAGAGAAACATTACAAGATGTATTGCCTGCTTTTAATAAGAAAAATGTAATGTAGAATATAGATAAACAAAATACAAAAACAATTTATAAAAGTTCTAGAAAGAAGATCCTCGAGATCCGAACTCCTAACCCTGTGTTTGTGTTCTTAGGACCAAAAGATGAAATCCCTTACTTCGGGGTTCCACCGTCTCTGTAGCGCCCCGCTCCCGAACCCTAGCATCGGGAACGGTGCACCCGCCGTATCTCGCTGAGGAGAATACAAAGCGTCGAATCAATTTCCAACATGTCCAAAAGACGTAGAAATTTTTCACGCGGAGACGAAATACAATAACATAAAACTTTCTTGATAAATAACAATTCCTTAATACAATAATAAACCAAATCCTGACAACAACATAAGCCCAAAAATCTAACAAGGTAATGTCTGGTGAGATCCCAATAAAATAAAGACAAACAGTCGTTGTGTCTTCTGGTATCCTAAGCGAGACCATCGGTCTGTCCACTCCACTGTATCAGCCCAGCCCTCAACAAAGACGTATTCATAAGTCTCTTCCTGCTCATCTGGTGGGGGGGAGAGTAGGGGTGAGTGACTGGGAAATCACTCAGTAGGCACCCGCCTCCGAGTAGTACAAGCCAAACATACCATAATGATATAGCACATAGCACATAGAACATAATATCACATAAGCATATGAAAGCGGAAAAGTAATTCACTCCAGATAAAGAATGCGCAACGTCGTGATGCATGTCCTATTATGCATGTCACACGCAACTAGGTCGAGTCACACAGAATGCTGATATTTCCACCATGCAATGCATGAACCCGGGTCCTACTGAGTGGTTGCAGGTCGTACACCCCACAGTCACCATCCTGAGTGTGCGTGGCCGCGCCTCCGCACACCATCCTGAGTGTCGTGGCCCCGCCACCGTACACCATCCTGAGCGCCTGTGACCCGTACGTCACGACCCGCCATCAATGCAATGCACGTGCCATGAATGCAAAACACAATCGCCTGAGGCCCCTGGCCCATCCTCACCATCCTCCGGCGCTCAAATCTAGGTTCATCTATTCTTCAAATAATGATTTAATGTTGTTTGAGGTTAAAATTATTATTCTATGGCTTATATGTATTTATTGTGCTTTTTCTATATTTTTCCCTATTTTTCCTTAATTTATTTCTATTTATTTCCTAATTATCCAAATTAAATAAATTATCATAATTACTGAAATTTAGTGAAAATAATTTAATTATAACATTTCATAATTTCTGGAATTTAGTTATAATTTTCTGATATTTAATTATATTTTTCCTATGATTATTACTAATTAAGTTAATGAGATAACAAATTACTAAATTCAGAAATCCAGAAAGAAAAATTAAATATTAAGGTAAGTGGACTGGCCCCTTAGACCAGCCCTGGTCCGCACACGTCACCTGGTCCGGCCCGCTAAGGGTCCGGCCTGAAGTCTGCACTCTTTTTTTTTTTTTATTTACCATGATATTGGGCTGGCCGACCACTGGCCCGGACCGCTGGCCATCCGGCCCGGTCCGCGAAGCCTGCCAACCCTTTTTTTTTATATAACAGCTATTGGGCCAGCCCTGTGCAAGTGCAGCCGGCCCGTTAAGGGCTGGTCTGCCACCAGTCCGGGCTTCGGCCCTAACTTTTTTTTTTATTTAGACCAAACCTCCCAGCGCCAGCCTGCCAGAGGCGCGTGGCTGCACGCGCGGCCGCATTTCGGCGGCGCGTGCGGCGCACCGGTGGCCTTCGGCGACCGTTTTTCAACCCCGATCTATAGTCTCGCCTATTTCCAATCTATGGGAACCTATTCTAAGGCCAAAACAAAATAAAAAAAAATCTCTAATCTGCAAGAGTTTTTACCATTTTGATTATCAAAGTTTCCCTAAAATCAAATCAGACACACGCAAACAATATACACGCATCCTACCACCATCAAACATATTCACAGTCATCAAAACCCATGTTTTTCACAGATCGAACCACATGTTATGACTCTCAACAATTAAGACAACAAAAACACAAAGAAAATACCACTAAAGCATGCTTGAATTTGCACCAATCGGAGGGGGAAAAGGAACCTACCTAGATGCAGCCAATTTCCACCAGTATACGGTAACGCGTAGATTGAGACACCCGGCTTCTCCTTTTCCTTCTCTTCTTCTTCTCTCTTTTTCCCTCTTCTCTTCTTTCTCTTCTCCTTCTCTTTTCCTCTCTTTCTTCCTGGTGTCGTTGCCTCAGCCCTCCATTCTCTTTCTTCACTTTTTTTTTTAAATAAACCCCCCAATCTGCCCCCTTTTTATCATAACCATCGTGCCACAATTTGGGGGCGGTTACAAACACCCCCTACACGTCCTATTTTTTTTATATTTATTTCTTTTATTATTTTTTTTGTTTTATTTTATTTATTGTTATCATTATCTATATTTTTTTTAAAAAAAAAGAAAATTGTTTATTCTTATCCTCACTATTTCTTTAAATACTACTATTATCTTTATCTTTATTCTACATTTATTTTATGCCTAACTTCTATTCATACACTATACACTTTTAACATTTATACCATAGTTATAAAGTTCTTGTACATAACGAGTTGCTGCGATTAATCCAATTAACGAGTACTTAATTATTATTATTTTATTATTATATTTTTTTTTTGTTTAACCCATAATGACTACTTCAAAAATTTCCGGGTATAACATCCTACCCACCTTACAAGAAGTTTCGTCCTCGAAACTTGTCGTATCTTATACCAAAAGGTCGGGGTAGCGCTCCTGCATCTAATCCTCCAGCTCTCATGTCGTTTCCTTTTCCTCATGATTGCTCAGTTGCACCTTGACATACGGAATGACTCTTTTTTTTTCAGATCTTGGTCTTTGTGGTCTAGGCCCGACAAGAGTCTCTTCTTATGACGTATCTGGTCTGATCCTCAAGGACGGTGCATCTAGTGCATGGCTCGGGTCCCGACGTACCTTTTATGCTGAGAAACATGGAAACGCTGTGTACTTGGGCCAACGCCAGAGGCAACGCCGACTAGTAAGCTAACGAACCGATCCTTTTAAGCTCCCCGTAGGGGCCAATGTAACAAGGTCTCATCTTACTCTTCAAGCCAAATCGTGCAACCCCTTTCATGGGCGGTACTTCCAAGTGAACCTTCTCGCCCACGGTGAACTCTAAGGAACGACTCTTCGAATCCGCTCAACTCTTACTTCTATCTTGGGCAACCTTTAGCCTTTCTCGAATCAACTTTATCTTCTCTTTGGCCTGCTCACCCAGTTCTGGACCGGTATTAGTACGCTTTCCAACTTCGTCTCAATGGGCAGGGGACCCATACTTCCGCCTATAGAGAACTTCCAACGGTGTCGCGTCGGGGGTGTTATGGTAACTGTGGATGTTAACAAACTTGATCAACTTGATCATACCATCTCAGTTTATTTTGAAGTCCAGAGCGTAAACCCTCAGCATGTCCTCCATAGTCTGCATCGTCCTCTCCGACTACTCATCGGGTTGCGGATGAAATGCAATGCTCAACGTGGCTCTGTCTACTATACATCAACATACGCGAGTTTTAACATGTGTTGTCGTTTAAATTGTTAAGTTGTTTAAATATGTTTGGTGTAGATATGTACGTATAGTATGTAGTGTGTCTTTCTGCCATAACCATGTATGACTTATGTATCAAATGTAGCAAATGAATTTACAGTCGTTATATATATCCTGTCACATGTCTTATATTTATATTGTATATCAATTGAGTTTTAAGCGGTACATATGTTGTGCGCGTTTATTTTATTTATTTATTTATTTATTGGTTTGTGATCTCTCTCTTTTTCTTCTTTTTTTTTGTACCTATGTTAGTCGTCGATACCTTTTTGTTACTTATACTCTATATTTCCGTACTAGCTTATCTTATTATTATACATATATCGTATAAATACCATTTTATATTATTCCGAGGAAAATATATAGGTGCATAGGTTTTACTGACATTTAGATATATATAATTTATTTGGGTGTTTAGGTATGATAATAATAATTCCCTTCTTTTTTTTTGTCATGTTATTAAGTTATTTACTCTTTAGTCTATTACTACGCTGTCATGCAATATTTTGTTGTTCTTAACTTTTAATTAGCATGTTTTACTTCAATTGTGTATGTTAATGATTTGTTTTGAAACTTGTAAATATTTGTCTATATCGTAACCCATGTCTTGTATGAAAGTATTTGTGTTACTGTATTCTTTGTAATCGTGTTGTTTGTTATATATTATGATGTTTATCATTGTTTTGTTGCATTAGTTATGTCGTGGTGTCATTGATATAGTTGTGTTGTGTGTATACCCGTGCATATTTACTTAGCATCATTTAATTGCTTATGTTTCGTGTATCAATTTGTATGTTTTCTTAAATCGACTTATTTATGTTATATCATTAATGTTGTATCAATTGTGAGTAGCCATATGCTTCTTTATTGTTGTAAGAGATTGAGGGTTTTTTTTTTTTGGTTATTTAGCAAACATAGTTCTGACTTATCGTATTTCTTTTATATGTCACAACTCCTACGTTGTTGTCGTATTTTATATATAGTGAGAGCTTCTACCTATTACTTCGTATTTTTTTTTGAAGTGGTCGCTTGGTATGCATATATATATATGTGTGTGTGTATGTGAATATTGCTGATTTATGTTGCCATATATTCATAGTGTATTATGTTATGTGATACTTCTTCTTTTGTACCGTGTTATGTTTCTTTGTGTAGTTGTGTTGGATTTGTATGTTGATGTTCTAATACATGTTTGATACGTGGTAATAGGTCATTAGGGTATGTTGTATTAGTCGGTGTGTACAGATATCGTTAATTAGCAAACTTCTGTATGATGATATTGTGTTTAAGGTTTTTTTTTTTAACGAACCTTGATGATATCAACGGTCAACTCGAATTTTGCCTTATTCTGCTTTTGTCTGCTTCAGGACACCTATATTGACGAAAATCCTTCAACGATCTCACGTAGCAGCTGGTCAAACCCAGAAAATTCCTTGCTTCCGTCACCTTGGTCGGTCAGTGCTACTCAGCGATATCCTTAATCTTCTTCGAATCCATTGAGGTTCACTCTTCTGAACTCACGTGACTCAAGCAACCACGCTTCTGCTGCGCAACTCCCATTATTTATTTCTGACTAACATCATCTGTACTGATGATGAGTTACTGAGATCTGGTCGTCGATAGTTAGACTCTGTCACTATGTCGCCAGCCTCTCTGATGTCTGCATTAATCATCACATGGATCTGGATACTGATCCTTGCTTCCCTTTATATTGTAACTGATTCTGTTGTGGTGGCGTCGGCCTCTGCTCAGTTTCCTCTTTCGTAAAACGTCCCGATCGTCGCACTGATATTTGCATAGTTCCCCACACTGACCATAGTGGGACATCCACGTTGAGCACTTGGTGGCGTCAGTGGCCCTCCATTACTCTGCGACTGTACTTTCGGCGCGGCGGTCCTGTGATCGTTAACGGTCATGTCACATATCTTTGCTTCCTCGGTGAAGGGTCCTTCTGAACTAATAGAATCTCAGATCCGACGGCGGCGGCGATGGAAGCTGTTGGTTCAACTGCTACTACCACTGTGCAGTCTACTATCGATGTTGCGCCAAGATGGCGACCATGGTTTTGGCCAATGCCTGGTGGTTGACCCCCTCCTGTGACCCTAGTGGTCGTTATCTTAGCCACCGTCGCCTCTTTTGCCAGATCGTTCATGACACGTTGGTATTTTCTTGGACCTCGTGCAACCTTGACGAGAATTCGAATTGAACGGGGGTAATCAAGGGATTTGAACATTTATGGGGCTCATGCGAAGATTCGGGGGTACAACGGTAGTTAGCATAAAGAAAGCTCACCAACGGCACACACCTCCCATAACCCGATCGTAACTTAGGCCTACTTCATTTATTTGGGGTATAGTTGTTATTTCTACGAAGAGATCATAGCTTACGTCTAAGTGATCTAGTTAATCCTGCGTTCCCGAGGCAGATCTGAAGCCTCGGCTCTGATACCACCTGTAGCGCCCCGCTCCCGAACCCTAGCATCGGGAACGGTGCACCCGCCGTATCTCGCTGAGGAGAATACAAAGCGTCGAATCAATTTCCAACATGTCCAAAAGACGTAGAAATTTTTCGCGCGGAGACGAAATACAATAACATAAAACTTTCTTGATAAATAACAATTCCTTAATACAATAATAAACCAAATCCTGACAACAACATAAGCCCAAAAATCTAACAAGGTAATGACTGGTGAGATCCCAATAAAATAAAGACAAACAGTCGTTGTGTCTTCTGGTATCCTAAGCGAGACCATCGGTCTGTCCACTCCACTGTATCAGCCCAGCCCTCAACAAAGACGTATTCATAAGTCTCTTCCTGCTCATCTAGTGGGGGGGGAGAGTAGGGGTGAGTGACTGGAAAATCACTCAGTAGGCACCCGCCTCCGAGTAGTACAAGCCAAACATACCATAATGATATAGCACATAGCACATAGAACATAATATCACATAAGCATATGAAAGCGGAAAAGTAATTCACTCCAGATAAAGAATGCGCAACGTCGTGATGCATGTCCTATTATGCATGTCACACGCAACTAGGTCGAGTCACACAGAATACTGATATCTCCACCATGCAATGCATGAACCCGGGTCCTACTGAGTGGCTGCAGGTCGTACACCCCACAGTCACCATCCTGAGTGTGCGTGGCCGCGCCTCCGCACACCATCCTGAGTGTCGTGGCCCCGCCACCGTACACCATCTTGAGCGCCCGTGACCCGTACGTCACGACCCGCCATCAATGCAATGCACGTGCCATGAATGCAAAACACAATCGCCTGAGGCCCCTGGCCCATCCTCACCATCCTCCGGCGCTCAAATCTAGGTTCATCTATTCTTCAAATAATGATTTAATGTTGTTTGAGGTTAAAATTATTATTCTATGGCTTATATGTATTTATTGTGCTTTTTCTATATTTTTCCCTATTTTTCCTTAATTTATATCTATTTATTTCCTAATTATCCAAATTAAATAAATTATCATAATTACTGAAATTTAGTGAAAATAATTTAATTATAACATTTCATAATTTCTGGAATTTAGTTATAATTTTCTGATATTTAATTATATTTTTCCTATGATTATTACTAATTAAGTTAATGAGATAACAAATTACTAAATTCAGAAATCCAGAAAAAAAATTAAATATTAAGGTAAGTGGACTGGCCCCTTAGACCAGCCCTGGTCCGCACACGTCACCTGGTCCGGCCCGCTAAGGGTCCAGCCTGAAGTCTGCACTCTTTTTTTTTTATTTACCATGATATTGGGCTGGCCGACCACTGGCCCGGACCGCTGGCCATCCGGCCCGGTCCGCGAAGCCTGCCAACCTTTTTTTTTTATATAACAGCTATTGGGCCAGCCCTGTGCAAGTGCAGCCGGCCCGTTAAGGGCTGGTCTGCCACCAGTCCGGGCTTCGGCCCTAACTTTTTTTTTATTTAGACCAAACCTCCCAGCGCCAGCCTGCCAGAGGCGCGTGGCTGCACGCGCGGCCGCATTCCGGCGGCGCGTGCGGCGCACCGGTGGCCTCCGGCGACCGTTTTTCAACCCCGATCTATAGTCTCGCCTATTTCCAATCTATGGGAACCTATTCTAAGGCCAAAACAAAATAAAAAAAAATCTCTAATCTGCAAGAGTTTTTACCATTTTGATTATCAAAGTTTCCCTAAAATCAAATCAGACACACGCAAACAATATATACGCATCCTACCACCATCAAACATATTCACAGTCATCAAAACCCATGTTTTTCACAGATCGAACCACATGTTATGACTCTCAACAATTAAGACAACAAAAACACAAAGAAAATACCACTAAAGCATGCTTGAATTTGCACCAATCGGAGGGGGAAAAGGAACCTACCTAGATGCAGCCAATTTCCACCAGTATACGGTAGCGCGTAGATTGAGACACCCGGCTTCTCCTTTTCCTTCTCTTCTTCTTCTCTCTTTTTCCCTCTTCTCTTCCTTCTCTTCTCCTTCTCTTTTCCTCTCTTTCTTCCTGGTGTCGTTGCCTCAGCCCTCCATTCTCTTTCTTCACTTTTTTTTTTTTAAATAAACCCCCCAATCTGCCCCCTTTTTATCATAACCATCGTGCCACAATTTGGGGCGGTTACAAACGCCCCCTACACGTCCTATTTTTTTTTATTTATTTCTTTTATTATTATTTTTGTTTTATTTTATTTATTGTTATCATTATCTATATTTTTTTAAAAAAAAAAGAAAATTGTTTATTCTTATCCTCACTATTTCTTTAAATACTACTATTATCTTTATCTTTATTCTACATTTATTTTATGCCTAACTTCTATTCATACACTATACACTTTTAACATTTATACCATAGTTATAAAGTTCTTGTACATAACGAGTTGCTGCGATTAATCCAATTAACGAGTACTTAATTATTATTATTTTATTATTATATTTTTTTTTGTTTAACCCATAATGACTACTTCAAAAATTTCCGGGTATAACAGTCTCAGCCCCAATGAACGTGTATGGATGATGTAAATTAGAAACTCAACGTCATTGTCTTGGGTGAGATCTTATGCATTGACCTATTTAAACTGTCTTTCCGAAAAAACACTTGACGGCAGGTTGTATTTTAGTGGGTATTTATGCAGATTATATTATTATCACTATGAGTGATATGACTGGTATATGCTCATTGAAACCATTTATGCAGACTCGCTTCCAAAAATCTTGGTTCTTTGAGGTATTTTTTTTATGTATAAAAGTTTTTCAATCTCATCCCTGCATATGTTTGAGTTAGGGAAAGTATGTGTTAGATCTATTTATTGATTATGGTTTGCAAAGAGTAAAACAATAAAACATACACACTGTATATGAACGATGTTCGAATTGTTGTTATTCTATTGCAATATTACATTCTAACTAGCAACTGAGTTATGCCTTGTGATTACATTCGTATATTCTTCCTATATATAATACGGTTGCTGCAACTAAAATGCATAAATAAACAATATCTTGACCTAGCAAATTTTTCTCCACTTTAATGGAGTTTCAAACTTTATTGTGATTTATACAACGAAATCTCCGTTTTGGCCTGCTTGACTTTGTCTAAGTGTCTAACCTCTAAACGCTTTTCTTTAAAAGCGTACTCTTTTATAAACTAATATTTGTAATATGTGTGTATGTGTATATATTACGTACGTGTGTGTAATATCTAATTTTTTTCTTTGTAATTTTTTTCTTTGTTTATAAGAGTCACTGATCTGCATATAAGTATATAGATGTACACATATCTACGTATATATGTGCATGTGTATGTAAATACATACATGTGTATATACAAATATATTGCGTACACATTTTGGCCGATTCTTTGATTTAACTTCCGGTTTTATTTTTGTATTGCTTGAATATTAATGCCAAGAATTACTAAGTCGAAATAATTATTATTTTTATTTAAAAAAGAACATAAAGCCAAAAAAAGCGCCTAACTTAAATCTAGGGCAATATTTAACTTGGCAGCAACTCTTTTCGTTGACCTCCCTCTGTTCGCTCCCACCGACTACAACCTCATCAGGTCAAATGAATGAAGTCAACTACTTTTAAGTAATGCCACATTTGACCCCGTCCAGAATGAGAATTAAATAAGAAACTTTGCATACATTACACTCAATTTCGAAATCTCACAGTTGACCAAGCATATTCGGAAGGTAAGGCATGGAATTCGATTCAGTTTAGCAATAATTTAATATATCCCTTATTAACTACATGTGAAGTTATAAATACATTCTAAATATATTTTTGTGGCCATTTTTCTCCTTATTTCACTTTTATGGACAGGGGAAAAATATCTAAGAAAATAATTGAGTGAAGCATTTACAACTTTGATTTAGTTTAGCAAATGCATCTGCAAGTGTCCTTTAGTTTATTGAGTTATGATATATAGGAGAGGATTTTTGGCATTCAGTTTTTTTATATGTATATGGTAATTAGGGATGTTCAACGAACCGAACAGTTCGCGAATTGTTCGAGTTCAGTTCGTATCCGTTCGTTAATGTCCGATAAACAAGCCGAATTCGAACAGTTATTCAGGTTCGTTTGTTAAAACGAGCCGAACTATTCTACTCGTTTAAACAATTAAAGGGTTATCGAGTCGAACTCGAACCAATTTTAAAGTTTGTTTAGCTAAACGAACCGAGCCGAACAATTCGTTTAGCCAAACGAATCCGAATTCGAAAACCTAGTATTCTGTTCGGCTCGATTCGTTAACACCCATAATGGTATTGTTGCTGCTTTGTGACCTTAAAGTCATATGTTCGAGCTGTAAAAACAGCCTCTTGCACAAAGTGTAAAGTAATGTTGCGTACATCAGATCGCGAAACGATCTGGCTTCTCTCCGAACCCTGCGTAAACGTGAGATCTTAGTACGTACACTGGTAACGTTTTTTTAATGTATATCTATATATTCTCCAAATCTATATTACAATTCAATGATGAACTCTATCATAGAAGTGGTGAAAATGCAAACCATAATGCTTTCCAAATATATTGTTCTGAGATTTTAATCCACTACTTTTGGCAACCTAGCCAAGATGTTTTATTCAGCAGATAGTCACTTTCGTAATGATTTATTTCCCTCGTATACTGGTTCAAAATTTAGTAAGACGTGGTCATTCTTGTAGGGTTGTGATTTTGGCATCACGGATTCGAGCCGTAAAAATAGTCTATCGAAAAAAATTATAAGGTAAAGTTGAAAACCGGTAATCTATTCTATTATGCAATTTTTTACTACGACGGCCTCCCAATTCCTATAAAAGGTGCAGCAAAGTCATAGCTCGAACTACAACGGCATTCACGAAAATGGCCACGAACCCTCAAATCAAGCCTCTCCTCTTCTCCCTCCTACTCCTCGTTCTAGTGGAAGCAGCCCTTGCCAATGGTGGCCGTCGCGGCGGCATCGCGATATATTGGGGCCAGAACGGGTTCGAAGGAACCCTAAAAGAAACCTGCGACACCGGCAAATTTTCCTATATCAACTTATCTTTCCTCTATCAATTTGGCAACGGCACCACACCTACCATCAATCTCGCCGGCCACTGCGACCCATCATCCAACGGCTGCGCTATCTTAAGCGATGACATCACTTTCTGCCAATCCCACGGCATCAAAGTCATGCTATCCATTGGCGGCGGGGTTGGAGCCTATTCTCTAGCTTCAAGAAAAGACGCCAAAAATATATCTATTTATTTATGGAACAATTTCTTGGGTGGCAAGTCATTTTCCAGACCCTTAGGAAACGCAATACTAGATGGCATTGATTTCGATATCGAACTTGGATCGTCTCTCTATTACAATCTTCTTGCAAAATATTTGAAATCTTATAGCAAACATGGCAAAAAGGTTTATTTAACGGCGGCGCCACAATGTCCGTTTCCGGACAGATTACTAAGTTCTGCTATTGACACAGGATTATTTGACTATGTTTGGATTCAATTTTATAATAATCCTTCGTGTGGTTATGTTACTGGTAATGTTACAAATCTTTTGAGTTCGTGGAATGTGTGGAATAGGTCGATATGG
Organism: Eustoma russellianum; assembly: GCA_036186865.1. NCBI lineage: Eukaryota > Viridiplantae > Streptophyta > Magnoliopsida > Gentianales > Gentianaceae > Eustoma > Eustoma russellianum. The sequence continues at coordinate 654,135 of AP025056.1, forward strand.
ACCAAAAGGATTTTCTTGGGGTTGCCGGCGGCTCCACAGGCAGCCGGAAGTGGATTTGTTCCGGTGGATGTGTTGACTTCGGAAATATTGCCGGTGATCAAGAAGTCGTCGAAGTATGGTGGGGTTATGCTGTGGTCAAAGTTTTGGGATGATCAAAGTGGTTATAGTGGATCTATTGTTAAGTTTGTGTAAGTTTATAGCTGAAATTTCGTTGGTTCATGTAATAATTTTTTATGTTTTAATTATGTAACGCTGAAATAAAATTTTTTTTTATTACTTTCTTACTTAAGATTCAACAAAGCCTGTGGAGAATAACTATAAGTTTAACAGCTAAGTAGTATTTTACCAATCTCAATGACCCAAGGTAAAATTTTCCTGTTTTTTGGAAATAGAATAGGAGACGTGCGGATGAACCTTCAACATACTGAATATGTTTTTAAAAAAAATTCCCTGATTTTTCTATGCAACTACTATGTTTTATTTTTTTTCATTCAGATTGTTTGACTTTAGAATATAATAGAATAAATTAAAATGGCTCATTAAATTATCTGCGATTCTTATATTGTGAAGTAACAGTTGATTGACACAGCTTGAAGAAATTTTCATTATCGGTCATCATGAAACAAAATCTATGTGTTTCGAACACATGGGTATAGTTACGTATATCCGACCTCCCATACTCCATCATAGTCAAAAAGCTCTAAGGCAATGTGGTAACGTTGTTGTTGAGTCTATCATGCAACTCATACGAATTACCCTTCTTTTCTTTTCGATCTTGAGAGGTAGAGCATATAACTGGTTGAGATGTCCTAAACTTTGGTAACGTATTTTGCCATCCTGAAAACTATAATCTTGATTGTGCAAAATTTATACAGAAATTTGTCAGAAAACTTTCAAAGCAATACGATTGCTGTGTATATTAGTATTATTTCGATGAGCTTTTCCCGTTATGTCAAACTATTAAAAGCGCAACATATGCAAAATAATAAAAATAAGAGAGAACTATTTTTCGCTTTCAGTGTTTCATTCTTTCGCTGATTTCTGAAATTCTCTATCAGCCCGTATTGTAAGGTGTAGAAGCTCCAATTTAAGTCTCAATCTATATAGTTCAGTAAAAAAAAAGTCATTCTTTTTGCACTAGTCTCTCGCGTTTACGCAGGGTACGAAGAGGAATCGGATTGCTTCGCGATCTGATGTATGCAACCTTACCTTACACTTTTACTTTGTATTTTTTTGTACAAGATACTGTTTCCGTCATTCGAACATGTGACTTTAATGTCATAAGACAGCAAATTTACTATTTGCGTGAAGCTTAATATATTTCAGTAGACACGCTTAATATATTTTATGGTTAAATATTTCTTCGATTTACCAGTGATGACTTGAAAAATATGACGGAAATGACAAAACAATCGTGAAATTTGTTTTGGATGTATGTCATTAATACATTTCTTTAATTGCTTCTGACTATGATAGGAGGGATTTGCACATCAATGCTTGTTCCCTTGAAATGTGTAGATAGCTAGGGAAAGGATCACCTGACCCTCCTTTATGGGATATTAAATAAACACCCGACACGTGATATACAGGAGGTGGTGAGGCTAGATGGGGACCTTCATCCAGCCTCATCACCCCCTGTGTGCCACGTGGCAGGCGGTCCCAAAGAGGTGAGAGGGGAAGGGGTCAGGCGATCTCAATCGAGATAGCTAGTATTTTTTTCCCTTTTTCTTAAAAAGGAAAAGAGAAAAAGAAAAGTCTCACTTAAAAAGAAAAGGCCAGCAAATTAACATATGTGATCTGACGTGATTTGTGTGCTATTGCTCTTTACGTCATCGGTGACACCATTCAATCTGGCTCCTTTCCGTCACGGGTGACGCCACTTTTTCTTGTCCTTTCTAGCTCGGATGAGATCTTAGGAGGTTAAAAGTGAAACTAAAATTGAGATCTTCAATCACGCGTCGCCGCGTGTACAAAAGCAATGGGGTGCTGCAATTTTTTTTTTTTAAAAAAAAAACTGACTTTGTACACGTGCCGACACGTGATTAGAGGTCTCACTTTTAGCCTTCTAGTATCTCATCCGCTTCTACCTTGAGTGAAAATTTGGGATAGTCAAGGAAAGCCTCGACTGGTAATAATTATCCCGGGATTTAACTTGCAAATTTTACCTTGGAAAAAGAATGATAAATTGTTGTTTTAACAATCAAATATATAAGATAATTTTGTATTGGTCAATCATCATTTGGTTTATATGTAGTCAAATTTTATATAACATTAGCTTATGTGTCACTACTTGCTCGTCGAACAACATAAAACTTTTCTTAAGTTAAACGTGGAAGTGGACAATCTTGGTTGATATTGTGCGGATGAGATCAGAGGAGGCTTAATATGAGGTAAAATATGAGGCATCCAATCACGCGACGTCACGTGTACAAAAGGACCCGCTGTTTACTTTTTTTCTTTTTTTAAAAAAAGACTCTTTTGTACACGTGGCGTTGTGTGATTGGAGGCATCATATTTTGCCTCATATGAGGCGTCCTCAGATCTCATCCGGATATTGTGTAGTTGAAAGTAATATGCATTTAAGCAACATCTCTCTCAAACGTTGTTTTAAAATGGACAATCTCAGTTGATATTCTGGATTTGAAAGTAAACTACATTTAAGCGATGTCTCTCTCAAACTTTGTTTCAAATTGGACAATCTCGATTGATATTCTGTAAGTGAAAGTGATCTGAATTTAAGTTACATTTTTCTCAAACTTTGTTTCTTTTCCATATTTGGATCTTGCACTTAATAACGTTTTGCAATGTAGTAATTCATACTATATTGAGAAATCAAAGTGGACTAATATTTTGACATGGACGGAGTAGTAATTTTTTTCTTTTTGTTATAGTCCTGGATTAACTAAATAAAACTATATTGGCAGTTTAAATTAAGGAATAATACATGTGGGTCATATAATTTTTACACTCATGATATATGTATATTCTTGAACGTAAGATTATTTCAGTTGACTTATTTTATCAGTTAAGGAAAATGAACTAATTAGTACTTAAGAATGTATAAGGTACTGATATTTATACAAAGGAAACACAAACTGAGGTGACACACAAGTAAAAGATGCTAACGCGCTTATTCAAGGTGATTATCATAGATAACTATTTATTTATTTTTCACTGTGATAATGCTTGGAATCGTTACATTTCATCTGTTAACCTAATAAATTGTATATAGTAAGTTATCCATACGGATAAGATAAAATATATAATTTGAAACTTGTTTAATCTTTATAACATTTTCTTGCTAATTAATTTATAAATAGTATCAATATTTTGTAAAAAAAAACTATTTATTTTGCATGGTAAAATTATAAAATAAAACATGTGAGCCAAAATTTCTGGTTCAACCTCATTTAAATATAAAGAATATTATCTCATTGTTTTAGATGCTTCCATTTATGACGGAATATGAGGTCGGATGTACATAATCATATACATGTGTTAGAAACACACCGATGTTGTTTCCTAATGACTCATAATAAAAATTACGTCAAACTGTATCGGAAATGGAAATTGAAAATGGAGAAAAGGTGGGTAAATAATATTTGTGGAAAAGGCTTTGAAGTTTTCCCTTTTTTCTCGTTAAGTAGTCCATTTATTTAGCAGAGGTAATTATATGGTGATGGTGCACGCGGAGGATCGACGATGACCTTAACGTGCGCATTGCCATTAACCTACGCCATTTTTACCGCCAATAATTTTATCATCCCATTACCTACCTTTAGGATTTCCCCTCGTAATTTTTTGCAGCAACGCCATCTACTATCTCTCTTCTTATTCCGCCGGCGCGCGTAAACCCTGGATTCTCCTCCTAAATCTGTGTCTGCGCTGTAGGTAATGTGAGCTTGTTGCGCTTCTGTTCTGTTTGTATTGGAGTATTCTAGAAATCTTAATCCGCTGATTGCGCTTTCTGTTGCTTATGGATCATCGGCAGGAAAGTGGGGGCACAGATTGTTTATCACTTAAAACTTGCTTTAGCTCTTGCCGGCCGATTTTCCTGGATTGTTGATATATTTTGATGATCAGCATATATGCTGGATGATTGATTTTACAGGTTCCTATAGGTTTTTTGTGTTTTATGCTTTTATTTGATTATTTTGAGGCAATTCTTTGAATGTCTGGAGTCGATGCTGTTGGCCCCTTTTGTTTTTATTTTCCGCAGTTCTTTTATAAACCGTTGTTTAAGTCCTTATTGTGTGTATGTATATTGTAGACATTTTTTCGATTGCTTTGGAAAGAGTCTGTCAATCGAGAAGGCTCTCCTTTTTGTAACCTTTGCTTGCCTTTCAGTTGTTATTTCGTTAATTGGTCGATTTGAACTCGGTAGATTTTGTTGAAGGCCTTTTTTTTATTAAAAAAAAAAAGTTCTACACTTCTACCACACAAAGGGGAGGGGATAGGAATATACGATCCTAATTGGATCTAGTGGTAAAGGTTATTGTATTTTTTTGTTAAAGCGTGTTGTTCTGCAAAGCTGCTAGGCCTTTTGATGTGATAGTTATATTAGTAGAATCGTTTATCTCTTTCTCTTTTGCTTCAAGTAGTACTCGTTAAGATGGAAACGGCTTTTTTTCTTTGCTAGGTGGAAATTTTTGAAATTTAGGGAAGGTGAGCTCTTTTACTGCTTGGGAATTTTCGTGGTATGAGGGTGGAACATTTTCATTTACTTTTATCACCCTGTTGTTATAATTCCCTCTGTCTGCCAATTGATAACCATGTTTTATGCTTCCAGTTCCAAACACGCTAACTGTGTTCTTTATTTTTGTGATTTTCACAGGATAAATTCAAGCCTAATTTGTCTTGTTAGCTCAGGGATTTCTCAATTCATATACACCATCAACAGTCTGCTATTGTTTTTCCAACATCTGTAAATGGATCGATGTGACACATCGGGCTTTGTCAGTGGAGGTTGCTTCTGCTCATTTTGGGATGCTTTGAAGCAATTTTCTATAATTTGTTTATATCTGCCTCATTATATGGAATAATTGAAGCCCGTCTTCCCTTCTTCTGACTGCTATAACGTTGGCTATCTGCCGTGTATTTGCTTTCTCTTGCTGCTGTTCTGTGTTTCCTAATCTGTGTTTGCTCTGTATGGACGAGAATCATCTACATTTTATTGTTGGTTTGACTCCATTTCCAGAAGGTCTCAATAATGTTGTCAATGCTGCACCTTGTGTCAATGACTATGCAATTCCTTACTTATCTTCTGGTTCTTCTGGTGGCACAAGACCTGATTTTCCAAATAGATACAAGAGGAAAGGGGAAATAGAAGATGGTGCTTCTTTGGCTCTTGGGTTGGGCAACTCATCTACTTCCTGCATTACCACATCATCAGGGAGAGAAACAAGAGATGAGTATTTCGGTGAGCTTGAGCTTAAGATAGACTTCTTGGGAAACGACATGGCATCCAATTTGAAGAAATTTTCGTATGAGAAAGAAAATGCTTTTGAAGTTAGAAGACCTTATATAGATCTTGAGCTAAGCCTGTCAACTGCTCCTGCTGAGTCGGGTATTACAATTAGTATGAAAGAATCCAGCCCTCATGAAGCCGGTTTGGTTCCACCGTCGTATTTGGTTGGTCAGCTTGTGGATGAGGGATCAACATCATCTCGATGGAAACCTGGCCCTCTTTTTTCTACTGCGCCTGGTTCAGAGAACATCACTATTGCCAAACAACACGTGGACCCTACATATAATATTTTAGCCACATCGAGCATCTCTAATAGTCTAGTGAAAACGACAGAAGGCTTGGTGGCCTTTAGTTCTGCTCCGGTTCATGAGGGACAGCGGCGTGCAAATGTGAAAATCTGTAGCTATGAAGGATGCACAAGAGGAGCCAGGGGTGCTTCTGGCCTTTGCATTGCCCATGGGGGAGGCAGGAGGTGCCAAAGGTTGGGATGCCCAAAGGGAGCTGAAGGCAAGACTGTGTTCTGCAAGGCTCATGGTGGTGGACGACGCTGCCAATCTCTTGGTTGCACAAAAAGTGCTGAGGGCCGTACAGAATATTGTATTGGTCATGGTGGTGGTAGGCGATGCAGTAATGAGGATTGCAGTCGCGCTGCAAGGGGTAAATCTGGACTGTGCATTCGTCATGGTGGTGGCAAAAGATGTAAGGTTGAAAATTGTACTAAGAGTGCTGAGGGCGTCACCAGCCTCTGCATCTCCCATGGTGGTGGCCGTCGATGCCAATATCCTGACTGCACGAAAGGTGCTCAGGGAAGCACAGTATTCTGCAAAGCACACGGTGGTGGGAGAAGATGCACATATCTGGGCTGTACTAAAGGCGCTGAAGGAAGTACACCGTTCTGTAAGGGACATGGTGGTGGAAAAAGATGTACATCGGAAGGATGTACCAAGAGCGTGCATGGAGGTACTTTGTTTTGTGTAAGTCATGGTGGCGGCAAGAGGTGTGGCAGTCCTGGTTGCACAAAGAGTGCGAGGGGGAGAACAGATTTCTGTGTTCGACATGGTGGTGGAAAAAGGTGCAAAATTGATGGATGTACGAAGAGTGCGCAAGGTAGCACCGACTTCTGCAAGGCACATGGAGGTGGTAAACGATGCTCATGGGGCCAATTAGGATATGATTTTGCTGGTCAAGATGCAATGCCGTGTGATAAGTTTGCTAGAGGGAAATCTGGCCTTTGTGCTTCTCATGCTGCAGTAATGCAACTGAAGCCGGCACATGGTGGCTCTGCAGAGAGTCCCATACTTCATGATGTGCAATATAGTGCGGTAAACAATATGAAAGATGTTTCTTGTCCTGGTGATAACAACAGCATGCCAATTGGTTTCAGGAACTATGGACGTGAAGTCAGTTCTTCTGACATGCCAAGACTCGGTGATTTCACCCTTGGATCTACTCGTTGGAATGAATTTTCGCTTCCGGAAGGCAGGGTTCATGGAGGAAGTCTTATGGCCATGCTTAGAGGAAGTAAATCTCAAACTGGTAATTCTGGCGCTGGTGGACCATTTGAGAACTGAAAATGGTTATTCACAATGCATAGGTGTGTGGAATTGAACCCATGCTTCTATCATATTTCATCAAAGTTGGTTTTCTAATTGTGGTGCTTTTTTGTTAATTTGTGGTCGTTGCTTAGTTGATATGAACATCATGTGAATATGCCAGATGCTGTGTATTGTTCCTAAAGGTCCTTATACAACCGCAGCTTTGGTCTAGTTAAATTCAAGATTAGGGGATTCTGGTGTTAGATGAGAGATTGGTTGGTCATGTATGTAAATCTTGAATTGTTAAGAAATAAATAAATATTGTGAATAAGGTTTATCTCAATGTTCATGCACTATGCTTAATGTGGCCGATGGTTTGTGCTAGGGCAAAGGTTATCCATTTGCGGATCCGTGCCATTTATGCATGTAATTCATGTCAGTATAACAAGAGTTGCAAGGGGTGCAAGAGTATATTTGAGGATTAACCAAGAAAAAAAAGGTGTGCAAGAGTTATTTGTGGCAGTCTGTCAGCATGGGTAGAGTTTGGTATTATATATATACACACGCGCGCGCACATATATCAAACACTGAAATTTTCAAGGTTGTCTAGACAGGTTCACATATAATTGAAGTTTGCTCGTTTAGAACTAAACCCGGAAAAGGAACAACTGACCCACAAGCTAAATAATTTATTATAAATAAAGTTATCCCGCTACCAAAAGAAGCAGAAAAAAGTAAAGTTATTCCATAATTTTTAAGTTGATTATGTAACCAACAATTACATATCCCAACATTTATTTTACAGACAAACAGAGGAATGATATGTATATAAACAGAGGCCTCTTTGGAACCCAAAGGAAAAGACATACGATACGTATACATTTGCCACCAAAATAATGTCACAAGCATCTGGTTCATACCAGGAAAAAAAAAACAAAAGAAATAAAAGAAGGTAATCGTCTCGGTTGGAAATTCAAAGCCTACTGGAAAGAATCAAAATTCAGAGGTAGTAGGGTGGCCTCATCATGGAAATGGAGGCTGCTACTACCAAAGTGAATGAAGATCTTCAGATGGACAACAATACAGCAAAGCCTTAACAGTGAAATGCACCAGATCCCTGATACCCTCTTCCCATCTAAACTTTTCTCACTTGGATATTATGTGTAGAGTGTGACCGCCATATCGGTTGCCGACCACTCTGCACTAGAGCCACCTGTTCACCTTCCTTCACCATTCCTTGCTTCTGTAGATTAGAGATAATTAGTACATACATCTTTTTCATAGTGGTTAGAATATAAAATGGTCATGGTCCTGGATAGAAGCTCATGGAGACGGAAGATTAATGTTAACGAGGATTAGGCAGGATATAGGGGCAGCTCAGAGTATATAATGGGGCTTAGATAGTCTCTCAATGTTAGATTGACTTTCATTTTTTGTGTGTGTCTATGTCTTGCATTATTTGTAGTTCATTATGTGTCTATGCAGGTACATATAGAGCAGGAGGTATTGCTGGAAACAAACTATCTATCCTTTGGAATTGAGGTATTGTTTGTCTGCCTCTCACCCTCCCTAGACCCTAGCGATAGCTTTTGCTGTTATTGGAATATACTGGGTATGAGTATGTGTTATTGTTGTTAGAATATAAAATAAAATTTCACAACCCTGGAGACTCCTAAAATCACTAGCTTGAATTCTGAAAACTCACCTGCAACACAGCCAATGCATTGGAGAAAGTCTCTTCGGCATCATCCAAGAATTCCATGTATACAGGGCAAACACCTTGATACAGAGCAAGTCTCTGTTGTACTCTCTTCCTGGAATCCGATCAATGGAATATTAGACACGGATAAATCTTTTTCTAATGTAACAAAGATAATAGTGACATAACCCCATAGTAAGTCAAACAAGACACAGATTCAATTGTTCTTCAGATGAGAAATAATTGACAAGGAATATTGAAGCTATAATGAATATGACTTACTCATTTGTAAAGGCAAAAATAGGGCCAGAAGGTCTATAATGACTCAAAAGAATAGCCATGAAACCGGATCTGGTGAAGACGACGATTGCAGTCCTAAGCGTGTTGGACATCATTGTTGCATGAAAAGCAAACATTTCGCTCATATGGTTCTAAAGAAAATGAACAAAGTTTAAGAATCTAAACAGCTATTCTAAGTATGAGCTAGATTCAGATCATATGCATAAACTTAAACAAACCTTGAAAACTTGACCAGGATTGGCTGTTGCTTTTCCATCAACTATGCTTGCTTCAGTCCGTAATGCTACGGTATGCATAACCTTGACAGCTTTCAAAGGAAACCTTAAGAAGACCAACAAGCATTCAAGGAGATCAATGTATGCTCAAATACTATGTAAACTTGAAGAATTTAACTTGAGATATGTCCACACTGTACTGATCAAAACACAAAACCCAGCAACGAGTCATGCAGAAGAAAGACTGCTAAAATTCATCACGGTGTTTCTGCATTACATGTTGCTTCTTTTAGGCATACTAGATAAATTGTTGACTTACTTTCCATGTGCAGTTTCTCCTGAAAGCATTATTCCATCTGCACCCTCTCTAACTGCAATTGCAATATCTGACACCTCAGCTCTTGTAGGCATTGGGTGAACAATCATACTTTCCAGCATATTTGTTGCCACAATAACAGCTTTCCCCATACTACGACAAATCGTGATTATCTCTTCCTGCAAGGCACATAATTTAGAGTCTTAACAAAATACAGAAGACACAACCATATAAAGTTTCAGTTGCTAATATGTATTTCCATCATAAAACAATACCTGCAACAGTGGAACCTCCTCGATTGGCAGCTCTGCACCAAGATCTCCTCTTGCCACCATGGCCTGAGAAAAGAAACAAGAAAGGTTTTCAAGAATGGAACCGAGGTTTTTGGGGCCATCTATTGATTCCAGCTAGAGAAAAGAAGGAAAACTAGTTGAAGATGAAAAGAGTCATAGGCAGTCCACATAACATTTTTGCCCCTGACAAAAGGCAAAGAATAACTCGTGTGGCATGCTAATGCAACCTATTTTGGTAATAAAAATGAAGTCCTGACTATGAGAAAAAGTTCAATCATTCTAGCACAAGTAAAGGATATCAAAGGAAGTTAAAAATGCACCAATTTCACGTAGATAATGAAACTTCAAGCAGATATTTAGTTGATTACCCCATCAGATGCAGTTATGATAGAGTGCAAATTTGGAATGGAATCAGCACTTTCAATTTTTACGATGACATGAATATCTGCACCACAGCCTGCAAACCCAATCAAATATCACGAAAAGTTAAAAACGGTGAAAGGGACATACACAAAATTTGTAGATATCATGCTCGGCATAAAGATTTTTTTTTTCAACTACAGCCCGGAAAAAAAAAAGAAAAAGAAATAAGAAAGACTTACTTTTCAGATAATTCTTCAATTCATGGACAACTGCAGCATCTTTCACGAAGGAGACAGCATAGAAGTCAACCTTGTTGTCCACTCCAAACTTGATGTCGTCCCAGTCCTTTTCTGCAAGAAATCAGGACACAAGCTTCATCGTTGGAGCAGAATCACGTGGCAGAATGACGTCATAAAATTAACTGAATAAAAAAGCAAATCTCACCAGTAATAGAAGGAAGAGTGGCGCTTTTCCCCCTAACATTTAGATGACGCCTTGATTTAAGCTCTCCTCCATCAATTACTTCACATTTCACTGAATCCTCTGTCTTGGATTTTACAAGGAAAGACATCATGCCACCTACAAACAAGAGAAATGGAGTTATTATGGATAGAAATGGTCCAAAGGTAAAGAAATTAGATTCGTATTTGCTCATGCCTTGCAAAATTCTTGATTTTACAGTGTCAGTCCGACTACGAGAAAATTGGCAATCACATAGAGAGCATTGTCGAAGCAGAGAAAAATAGAGATAAAGATAATCTATCACATACCATCAACAAGAAGCATGTCCCCCTCATCAACGTCACTAATAAAATCATCGTAATTAACACTCACGCAGTCAGCAGTACCCACCCCTCTTTTAATTGTAAAAGTAAATTCCTGTCCACTAGCTAACATGATAGGCTGAGGCAAGTCTCCACTTCGAACCTCTGGACCCTACAAGACAATTATAGACTTCAGCAATGGGACAACAAAATATTATGCATGTTTCTGGTAGATCATTAACTAAGGGACCTGATGAAGATAGACAAGTGCAAATTCAGGGAGCTTCAGCTAAAGTAGCAGCAGAGTAGAACTTGCCTTAGTGTCGAGCATAATAGCAATAACGTTGTCCTTGGATTGTGCATTATATTCCTTCACTAAGTCAATGACTTTTTGATGAGACGCATGATCTCCATGGGACATATTTAGGCGGGCAACATTCATTCCAGCCTCGGCTAATTTCCATATCATTTCCTTAGTGTCTGTAGATGGACCAATGGTGCAAACAATCTTTGTCTTCCTCCTCACTGCAGGCTTTGACCACACAGCGCCAGATGTATCGCTATGTTTTTGAATCCCTTGAGCAAACTGAATATCCTCTCCTATCTGATACAAGAAAGCCACGGGTAAGGAAACAAAATATTTATTAACTAGCTGTAACATGTTGATGCACTAAACCAACTTCAGCCTTCAGCTGAATCATCAAGGCTTTAAGTATTATTCCACACTGCCTGCTTTAAATTACGTAAAGCTTTAAAGTAATCAAATTTTGTTAATTAATGGAAATGATTGAATTCAGACCTGATTTTCTAAATTGATTTTCATGAAGTAATCTCTTTTGCAAATATAAATCAAACATGCACAAAGCTTAAAACTCTTACATATGCTAGTATAATGATACCTTGCCATAGTTTATATAAACACCTCCCTTCAACAGCTGAATCTTCATACAATTGAAAAGGATTATGCATGCAAACAAGCAACGGATCTAGGCGGTAAAATTAACAGAAAAAACTGGATCTTTTCCATAACTGGCGGCGGAAAAATACTAAAGGAGAATGAAGAGAAGTATGCAGGGGCTAAAGAAATCTATGGAAGAAGCAAGAAAATACACGTGGAGATTATTAATAATGCAGAAGCATAAAAGCATAATGACCTTAGGAACATCTTCAGGAGTAATAGGGACAACTTGGGACTCGACAAAAACGGATCTTTTGGCGGTTACCGGAGAAACAATGCGAACGGCTGCTCTGTATCCCCTGGGAGCATTTGGAGGCAACACTTTAGAAGCGAAACCTGAAGGCTTGAGCTTTTCCACTTGGGTTTGGAGAGATCCAGAAGAAGGGTTCGCCATTGAAGTATAAATTCCCCTTGTAGCCACTACTTGAGCCATTTTTTTCAATTCAAACAGTACCTGAAGCAAAAAAGAAAAAAATGAAAGGAGAGTGCTTGATAAAATGAACAAAGGATTTAGACTTTAGAATAGAAATGTAAGAGAAGGTAGGTAGTAGGGTGTATAAATTGGAGAGGAGAGGAGAGGAGAGTTGGAGGAATCGCCGTAAAGATTTGGGTTGAAGGTAGCAATTTGATGGAAGAAAAGAGGGAGGCAGGTTGGCTTCGTTTGTATCGAAGATGTCGAGGGTGCCTATAAACTATTCTCGTGGACGAACACCCCAATTTTCCTACTTTTCTTTTTGCTTTTTTCTTTTTTCTTTTACAATATACAAGCACGTGCTGCACGTCGAACGAAATAAACATAGTATGCGTTCTAAGTTTTTGCAATTATTTCTGTATTTTGTTTATTCATTTGTATCTTTTGAATGTTTGCATACTCATGTTTTATGTAAAGTTTTAAATAATGGGTCATGGAATATATGCAATAAAAAAAGAGAAAGATGGTGAGTACAAGTTCCCTCAACATGTCATTAGATTTGTGAAAGTTACTCACATGACATAGTTCAGTTGGTACACAGTTGGAATTTGTTCCAAGAGATCAATTGTTCGATTCTAGAGACACACAGTATGGGTATTCATCTGTTGCTAGGGCGAAGGCCTAGTTTATGGGGAATACATTGTGTGGGTCACTGCGTAAGATCTCACTTAACCTATGAAACCGTTGGGCTCCTGATTTGCATCCTGCATAGGTGCTCCTTAGGACTAGAACCTTGTGAAAGCTAATAGAAAATGGATGGAGCAGTGAGTATAAAACGAAGAGGCCTTGTAGGCTGAGAAAAATACTCATAAAACAGAGAATAAGTTGTCTGGCTTTGTATTAGACCTTACAACAGTGTTGTTTGATAAAGTAAAAAAGAAAAACAACAACAATGGTTTGTCCTTTAAGAAAATCTTGCAGACAATGTACTAAAGAATTAAAGAAATATCAAGCTGAGTAAAAATACTTAGACGACATAAAATATTGAGTTATGAATTTATAAATTCCATAGTTTCCAGGTAAACATGCATAGAGTTTAGGGAGAACTAAAAAATGCTTATTAACAGGTAGTGGTTCTCAATTTGTTCATCATAACTTCATTTTTTATTTCAAAATCTGCACATTTAATAAAGGCAATTCGTGTTTAATAACCACTATGCTATCGCTGTTTATAGAATATTTTTATAGAATATAAAATATTCTGGCAATGGACAAAAAATAATAATGTGGTTAAGAAAGATACATACTAAGTATTCTCTCCGTTTCGAAAATATTTTCATACTTTGATTTGAACATAATTTAAGGATGTCAAGTTATTTTAGTCACTATTACTATTCTACCTTTAGTAAGTTAATTGAGCTAAACTGGAGAAATAATATAAGTGTTAATAGAAAAAATTGTGAAAGGTGTCAACTAATTCGTAGGAGGGGACGACTTATCCCTTAACCAAGCCACTGCCTATGAGTCGCCGGCTCATTCTTCAATAGGCACGCGGTCAGAGTCTTAGGCCCTCGAACAATGTGATATCTCACACCGGGTAAATCCTTAACCTTCCCCCGCTTACTATTTATTTTCGATTGCAATTTATGGATTATTATCTGATGATTTTTTAACTTACCATATCATATAATTAAAACCTATGGCATGGGGCTGTAGTTTTTCGATAAAAAAATCTACCTCAAATTGTTAAATTATTTTGCACATTATTCCTGATAATTTGGTCATGAAAGATGTGATTTGCTTTGAGAAATTATTGTATTAAATACTTTAAGAATTTGATCATAATTAATGTTTGGCTAAATGTGTGTATGATAACTTTCTTTTAGTTTTATTTTGACCATTGTATTTTAAATGTCACTTTTAATATGATGCGGCATAATTTCATTTCTGCTTTTAGATCTATATGGAATCCTCCTTTGAAAACTTAATTTGGACCTTGGTTTCTACTTTAATTTGACATTTAAGCACATTTAGAATACATATGATATGAAATTACATATGTTGACTAGTTATGCCTCTTATAAAGTTATACCGTTTTGTTAGACAAAACTATAATGCATCTTTGTTGTACGTGAAAACAAAATACATTCTCACTATGTATTACAGACAACGAATTTTGATACAAATACATAATTTTATGATGGATTGCGAGAAATTAAATAAAAAATCCATTCTTAGATGAAAATCTTTTGAAAGGGTAAAATAGTGTAACATTTTTTTTATCACATCATCTATTATGTTTAATCATGTCGTGACATATTTTAGGTTAAATGAAACTTCGATATGCTTAACATAATCATATTTGGTAAAAAAAAAAGAAGATTATTTGTCTATTTTGAACAGAATGAAGTGTTAAATTACAAATTTATGAACAAATCAGTCTTCAAAAATGAAGAATTGCTATAGCAGGCAAATATTGATACATGATTTTTTTTAAAGCTTTCTTTAGTTATGCTCGATTCTTTGTAATTTTTATTTTTGAATTTTCTATTACTCTAAAAGTTTTTATGAAAATTTAGGACTTTTTATATGCGAAAAAGTTCTCATTAATGCAATAACAATTGCCACTATATATAATTTTAATCACCTAGTCCAATTAAAGTTGTAACACCAATTTTTGATATCATGCAATAAAAACAAGGGAATACATTTTTTGTTTTGTTTTGGACGTACAAGGAAGGGTATATCTTTAGAGGTAAAAGGTCATCATGAAGATCACGACGTCGTAACTTCAAAGTGCTTTGTGGAAAATGTAAATCAGTACACTGACTCCTATACTAGTGACCTAAGACTTAGTGGCTACAAAGTATCGAAGTCTAAACTTGTTATGGTATAAAGAGTTGACGGTAGGACTAAAACACCTATACTATTATTATCAAGATTTGAACCGACAACCTTATATATAATCTATCATCCAAATACGAATTAATCTAAGACGCTCTCCAAAAAAAGATATTTATTGGGTCCATGACTGGATAACTTTTGTATTTATGTCAAAGATAATATTTAACTTTTGAATTTCCACGCACCAAGCCCGAACCGGCAGAAATGTTATTACCATTTTCTTGATTGTATGACAATTCTAGCCTCGCTTGTCGTCAATTATACATCTGCATTATCCAGGGGTACCTCGGTAAATATCACAATACCGTTAATGTTACCGGCCTGCAACTAAAACCAAACACCCACTCGGGAGCATTCGGCGGTCCAGCTACCCTATAAATACTGAATCTCCTCCGTCGTTGTTGCCGTCGCCTGGCGTATTGCACGTTTAATCGACGATCTTCCCAAATTCCGATTGTGTATAGGTAATTGCGAGCTCATCTGATGTTAATTTGTTTTTTTATCTCTCTGAATTTTTGAACTTTTCACTGTTTAGGATACCAAAGCTGATCCTTTTGTTTTAGGTTGCGCGAATTGGCTGTTTACTGCTGATTTGCCTTCTTAAACTCTGATTTTGGTATCTTATCAGTTTGCTCTTCATTCTTGATTGGCCAGCGGAAATGGTTACTGAGATAGGGGGTTTAACGAGGTTTATGATGGATTTATCGGAGTGACGCTTTGCCATTTGTTTAGATGCATCCATTTGTTTTTTTAGTCGTTAGGCAACGGATTGGCATATATAATTATCCTACTGCTGAAGACATATGCGTGATCGCACCTGTTATTACTAATGGTTTGTGCATCCAATGAATGTTTTTTATTTTTATTGCATAACTGAATTTCTGGATCTCATCCATTCCTAGTTTTAGTGGCAAAAACCTCATTCGATGGAATTTTCTTTAAAATTACGTTTCTGTTGCTTAAGGTTTGTTGTCTGGAAAAGAGGATGCCTCTTGCTGCAATATCTTTTAAGAATCTATGTGAATCATTTTGTCTGAAACATTTTGAAAATCATTAATGTACGATGCCGCCCCCTTAGATTGATGCCTCATGCGCCGTTTTCTACTGTAGTCCCTGTACAACTTGTAGAGGAAAGGTTCTCATAACTCATGGCCGACTCTGAGGGGAATAGTGCACTATTTCCAATTTTTGTCCTGACCACAATCGCGTTGCCATTAATACCTTACACACTACTGAGGTTATTCCGTGCGGTGTCTAACAAAGGTGCGAACATTCATTGTGAATGTTCAGTTTGCAACTTATCTGGAAAATACCAAAAATCAAACCTTAAGAAGGTGAGTGATCGAACAGCTTCTTTTCATATTGGTGCATTTTGTGTATTGTGAAAAATCTAAATCTGATCTGTTTCTGTAGGTCACAAGTTGCTTCACATGCCATAACTTGACAGTGGTTCTGCTTTGGATCTTCATGGTGTTCCTTTCTTCTTACATTAAGCATATGAAAACTGAGGTAATTATATGTCGGTTTGTTCTAGGCTCTATTTGCTGAATGCCTTAAGATTCCTTCTATATGCTACTTAATTCGAGCGTTGGAGAGTTATCCTTGGTGGTCAAAATTGTTTTAAATGTTATTTCCTTAAATTGTAAAACAGATACAAGTATTTGAGCCATTCAGTATTCTTGGATTAGAGCCAGGAGCTTCTGAGTCGGATATAAAGAAGGCTTACCGAAATCTTTCACGTCAATACCATCCTGATAAAAATCCTGATCCAGGTTGAAGGTGTTCATGCTCTTCAGTTTTAAGTAGCTCTGATACGCAGTTGTTGATGGCATTGAACCTGTCCAGTCGCTATTTAACTTTCATTTTGCCGCTATAACCTGCAGAAGCTCATAAATATTTTGTGGAGTCCATATCCAAAGCTTATCAGGCTTTGACAGATCCTATCGCTCGTGAGAATTTCGAGAAATATGGGCATCCAGATGGTAGACAGGTACCATACAGTTATTCTATTGATCTCCTCTTATCCATCCATGTAAAGAACGAGAGCGAGGAACTTGATATTGCTGCTTTATTTTCCAATGCTAAAAATCATACTGCTGACACTAGAAACATGCAACGCATTAAAATTTGTTTTGCAGGGGTTTGAGATTGGAATTGCTCTTCCCCAATTCCTGCTAGATTTGAAGGGGGAATCTGGTGGGATTTTATTGATCTGCATTGTCGGAGTTCTAATTTTTTTGCCTCTAGTGATGGCTGTTGTATACTTATCGAGATCCTCAAGATATGCTGGAAGTTTTGTCAGACGTGAGACCATCTCTACTTACTTCAAGATGATGAAAGCCTCGTTGACCCAAAGGTATTGTTCTGTCTTCTGGTGGGTAAACTGCAAATGTCGGCTCCATTTCGAAACTGTCCAGAGAAGAGGATGTGTCTACTGCCCAGGCATTTTGCAATTGCAATTTAGTGACAAACTAGAAATCACCTCAATAAGGTGGACAATGGCCCTATTCTACGGGCAACCCAAGAAACTTTGTTATAGGGCCAAAACCTTAGGCACTAGGTTAAGTTATCGTCATCCTTGGCGTAAAGTCATAGATTGGTTTTTATAGCGCATGATTGATGGACATCTGAAGAAATGATTTTTGTTTGTTCTGTCATGCAAACTTCTTCTTGTTTTTCCCTGTGTGTTTAAGTGGCTCGGGGGGGCCCGGGGGGGGGGGC